>CM023482.1:35931434-36316434 GCA_013339685.2 Hyalomma asiaticum
TCTGATCGAGTCAAAATTTCACAAAAAACCCAATACTATAGTCTTACCTTTTTTGGCATTTTGGGCAAAATTTTGAGAGACCGTATTTTTATTCAGGAAGGCGCGCAATAAGTAGAGGAAGGCTCTACGATGCGGGAAAACGCATTTTGTGCGACTTCTGATTGAGTCAAATTTTCACAAAAAACCCAATACTGTAGTCCTACCTTTTTTGGCATTTTGGGCAAAATTTTGAGAGACCGTATTTTTATTAAGGAAGGCGCGCAATAAGTAGAGGAATGCTCTATGATGCGGCCAAACGTATTTTGTGCAACTTCTCATCGATTCAAAATTTCACAAAAAACCCAGTACTATAGTCTTACCTTTTTTGGCATTTTGGGTAAGATTTTGAGAGACCGTATTTTTATTCAGGAAGGCGCGCAATAAGTAGAGGAATGCTCTACGATGCGGTAAAACGCATTTTGTGCGACTTCTGATGGAGTCAAAATTTCACAAAAAACCCAATACTATAGTCTTACCTTTTTTGGCATTTTGGGCAAAATTTTGAGAGACTGTATTTTTATTCAGGAAGGCGCGCAATAAGTAGAGGAAGGCTCTACGATGCGGGAAAACGCATTTTGTGGGACTTCTGATGGAGTCAAAATTTCACAAAAAACCCAATACTATAGTCTTACCTTTTTTGGCATTTTGGGCAAAATTTTGAGAGACCGTATTTTTATTCAGGAAGGCGCGCAATAAGTAGAGGAAGGCTCTACGATGCGGGAAAACGCATTTTGTGCGACTTCTGATCGAGTCAAAATTTCACAAAAACCCAAGACTATAGTCTTACCTTTTCTGGCATTTTGGGCAAGATTTTGAGAGACCGTATTTTTATTCAGGAAGGCGCGCAATAAGTAGAGGAATGCTCCTCGATGCGGGAAAACGCATTTTGTGCGACTTCTGATCGAGTCAAGATTTCACCAAAAACCCGAGACTATAGTCTTACCTTTTTTGGCATTTTGGGCAAAATTTTGAGAGACCGTATTTTTATTCAGGAAGGCGCGCAATAAGTAGAGGAAGGCTCTACGATGCGGGAAAACGCATTTTGTGCGACTTCTGATCGAGTCAAATTTTCACAAAAAACCCAATACTGTAGTCCTACCTTTTTTGGCATTTTGGGGAAGATTTTGAGAGACCGAGTAAAGTTGAGACCGTGGTCCGAAGGTTCTTCTCCGGGATTCCAGCTCCCCGCTCGGCGTCCTAAACGCACCGTCCGAGACGGTATGGGCGAGTTGGGAAGGAGCTGGCTGCCGCTGGTATGGCGGCGATAGGCTCGCGGGCAAACGTGTAGCAGTTGAAGAGGAGGCTCAGAGACTTAATTCAGTTTAAAAAGGGAATGAAAACTTGTATTTACAGTATAGTATACAAAAAGGGAATACAGGGAGTTGACTGGTACATAAAAATAAAGTTGAAGCTGAACTATACGTAGGGCGACCCTACTCCGGCGTAGCCGGAGTAGCCGGAGTAGGGTCGCCCTACGTATAGTTCACTGACTCAGATGTGTGTGTGTGTGTGTGTGTGTGTGTGTGCGTGCGTGTGTGTGTGTGTACGACGGCTTCTTTTTTTCAAGCTCCGGTTTATCGTCAAATCAAAGCCACGGTGCTATTCAAAGTTTTCTGCGGAACGTTTTACACAGAAAGTTTTACATGAAAGCCTTTCTGGGCAACCTAATGTGCCCACATTTAACGTTATGGACAACACACACACAAAAAAAAAAGCATGCGTAGGTGTGGCAGTGCAGATATTTACTTAAAAGGCTGTTTCACTGCATGGCGGCCTTATGCTTCAGTGAAAACACCTTCAAAAGCAGGTTACATGTGGAAATCTACAATTTTTATTACACTTCGCAGATGATTTCGTTGAGCATGTTGGCAAAAAGTGTTATCCTGCTTGGCAGTTTCATGTGTGGTTCTTGCATAGCGCAATGCTGAGTGTACTGTGCGTTTCTCTATCACGGCTTACTTAAGAAATCTACCACATTTCCTGCTTGCATGACTTCTTCTGTTCAGTAGGTTCTTACAAGCACACACAATTTAAACATGTAAATAAGTACGACTTATTACACACATAAATGCATAAAAATCCACTTTCTTCCTATGTATCAGCTGTAAAAGATATTTGTGCTTAGATATTCGAAGTTTATTTGAAAAGGCGGCAATAACAGTGACACTCATTGGCCCTGCAAAACTGTCACACATGTCCCAGTAGCACTGCCAGAAGCAATCTTAAGAAGAAGAAAGTTGCTGCAATAGCTGTGGTGTGCTATCCAATGTCCAGAATATTGGACAAATCCCCTTTTCTGAGACTCGGGAGGGGTGGAGCTTGTGCGTTAGGGCTGGGAAGGATGTCAAATTTCATGAATACAACATTCATAAAACGTTTTTACAATGTCATCATCATCATCAGCCTGTTTTTTAGGTCCACTGCAGGACAAAGGCCTCTCCCAATGATTTGAAATTTGCCCTATCCTGAGCGAGTTGGTTCCACTTTATGCCTGTGAACTTCTCAATTTCATCGCTACATCTAACCTTTTGCCTGCCTCTGTTCCGTTTTTCTCTTGATATCCATTCGTTCCTCTTACTGACCATCTATTATCTGTCCTCCGCATGATATGCCCTGCCCAGATCCATTTTGTTTTAACTGATATAAGAATATCAGCTACTCCTGTCAGTTCTTTCCATTGCACACTTCATGCTCCTTAACTTCATCTCTAGACTTTTTAGTTAACCTCCACATTTCTGCACCGTACCTTAGTACCAGGAGAGTGCAGTGGTTAAATACTTTTCCCTTTAGTGACAGTGGCAAGTTTCCAGTCATGATTTGTGAATGTCTCCCGAATGCGCTCCAGCTATGAAGAATTTCCTTTTCATGGGTAGGCATCCCTGTTAGTAACTGTCCCGTGTATGCGTATTCGTTCACACATTCTAAGGGTTCACTGTTAATTTTAAATTCCTGTTCCTTAGCTAGACTGTTGAGCATAATTTTACGTCTTTTGTCTATTCATGTTGAGTCCCATTTTAAGAATGTCCCGGTTTAGGTCCTCAGTCATGTTTTGTAGTTCATCATTTCCTCACTGTCATTGCTGAAGAGCACAATGTCATCTGCAAACCTTAAATTGCTGAGATGTTCTCTGTCTATTCTAATTCCCTTTTCTTCCCAGTCTAGATGTTTAAACACTTTCTAGGCATGCAGTGAATAACATCAGGGAGATTGCATCTCTTTGTCTGACTCCTCTTTTCAGCGGAATTTTTCTGCTCTTATCATGTATGAATAGTGTGGCTGTGCAATCTTTGTAGATTTTACTTATGGTTTGCACGTTTACGTCAGGTACACGTTGTCGACGCAAAGCTTCTAGAACTGCTTGTACTTCTATAGAATCAAATACTTTCTCATAGTCTATAAAGGACATATAAAAAGGTTTGTTATATTCAGCGAACTTCTCGATTATTAGGTCGACAGCATGGCTGTGTTCCATTGTTGAGTAACCTTTCCTGCTGAAACTAGCTTGTTCTTTTGGTTGGTTGAAGTCGAATGTTCCGTTTATCCTAGCAGAAATTACTTGCATAAATAGCTTGTATATTACTGGGTGTAGGCTAACTGTCTTTAATTCTTTAACTCTTTTATGTCACCTTCCTTGTATATAGGATTATATTAGTGTTTTACCAGCTAAGTGGTACACTAGATGTCTGCATAACATAACATGACATGTATACATAAGCATTAAAGCATTAAAGTAATGCTACAGCTTACACTTCTGTGACATTTATGGAATGCTTACGGATTGTATTATACATCCAAATGTGCATATCTTCAATATGATTCAACTAAAAAATACATTCAATTTGTATTTGGAATTCCAAATATTCCAACACCCTCAGCCATCGGGGCTGGCTCTCAAGTGGAGAAAAAGCACACGGTTCTTCCTTGCGGCTAGGGCCAGTCTTATCTACGACCCACTGCATACAAGTGGCAGTATGCTACAGTGACAAAGATTAAGGGTGAACATTCAATACATCAAAGTGTAATCTAAATGTCACCTGTCAATAATCTAAAGCAACGAAACCATTAGCATACGTACCTGAATACACAGTTGTTATCAAAAGATAGTGAAAAACGTGATGAGTAGGCCATGAAGAACATTTTTATTATTGTTATTGCAAAAAAATTTTTCATAGTAACACGAACATGAATAGGGGAATAAACTGTGCATCTTGCACATGCAGTTGAAAAAAGAACGGGTTACAGCAGAAAGTGGGTAACAGCATAATGATAAATTTAGGCACATGTTTACCAAAGCGCCGTGAAAATATGCAGAGAATAAATGTTATGTGAGATGGTGCATAGCTTAACACTTACAAAAAACCTTGAACATTTAGACATCTCATGTCATGCACATTGCAAGCTTGTGTAACCTGGCAGATGCTTGGTAACACAGAACATTTTTCATTCACTTGCAAAAACGTTGTGGTAACGTCTCGCCAATCTTTTTCCTGTCATGGGTGATTTCGATTTGCCAACCTGCACATCCATAGCTTTTTTTTTTTTAAATTTTTTGCTATTGACATTAAGGTAGCACATTTTACACTTCAAGTTTCGTAAGGAGGAACAGTCTGCCAGATCTTTAGTGAAAGTTATGTTGATGGATCTTCAATTGTTCTTCAGGCGCTGAAAAGAAGAGACGGAAAAAATTAGCTCATCTTTGACATAAAATGCAGTGACAAAACACAATACACGGAATGTGAGCACTGTTGCACGAGTCAATACACACTTACCTGCAATTATACGTCCATTGCAAGCACACTGTGTTACATATACATTTTATCCCCAACTACAGTACTTCTAGATGCATTCATTTCCTAAGCCATACGGATGTACACCCAAATGTGCGGTTTCGAAATGTGCTATAATACGATTCAGGAACTGCTTGCCCCATTCACTGAGCTGATAAGATATGCTAGAATTTATATATATATATATATATATATATATATATATATATATATATATATATATATATATATATATATATATATATATATATATATATATATATATATATAAAATACTGCGGACCAACATTCTGGTCCAAGCAGGAGTGGCAAAAGAAAACACCAAGTGAATTGTTACAGCAAAAAATAAGAATGCATGACTTTGTTGCAAACAAAAGAACACAATCATCAGTACACTAAAAGAGGCATCACGTCTGTGAAACAACAAGATTGCAATATATGGGAACGCTAGACACCAACAAGATAATTTTCCAGTTTATAGATGTTTATAGTTCCCACATGCCAAAGATGCAAGGGCATGATTTACTGAATGTTGTTTCAGTATCACAGCTGCGGCAGTCTGCTACACTGCAGCAAAGCAATTGCTGGCCTACCACATTTGTTGTGGTTTACAGTTTATCAAAAAATCCAGCAGATCCCATGCATTGTGAAAATCGATGTAATTTGAGGCACTCGGTGAACAAATTTCATGTTCAGAATTTTTTCGCATTTTTTTTTTCAAGTTTCGTTGTTTCATAGCTTGGGGCTTGTTTCGGCAGACTTTGTGCCTTTAGGTAGCATGCGAGGGCTTATTGTGCAGCAGCCACCTTGTTGTAAGTTCATGTTCTACGTGACGCCTCCTGGCAAGAAAGTGTGTTCCACACACCGTCATGGCTACGAGTGGCGCTGCCTAATACTCCCAGGATAGTATGTACACAAATACCTAATAAAGTGGACGGGGGGACGACCGCCTTCGTAGCTCAGTGGTAGAGCATTGGACGTGTCATCCGAAGGTCATGGGTTCGGTTCCCACCAAAGGCAGGTTTGTGTGTTTGTCCACTTTGATTGCTTTCTACTTACTCCACAATTACAATACTACAATAGACTTCCCCTATGCTTTCCTAGGTTTCATTGTCTGTTGGCTCATTAAGTTGTTTCTAACAAACATAAATACATATTGTTGGGTATAGATGTGCATATCATAAGCACAGTTAATTGGAGTATATCCTATAAGGGATCAATAAAAGATGTGCAAAAGCATGTTGAATGATGCTCGCATACTACAGCAGAATCTCTATGATACGATTATGGCTTATGCGAATTTCGCAATGATACAAATTTTAATGTTGTTTTGGATGGACTACATTGTATAAAATGCGCCGTCATTCGGTGTTATACGAACAGTTTCCCCAGCCATTGCGGATGATACAAACGCACAAAATGACCGCTTCACGTGAGCAACTGACTCAGATATTTTACTGCAGATTTTTTCCGCAAGTTTCTTACATTTTGCTGCCATTTTCTTACTAGAAAATGGCAGCGAAAAACAGAAAAATGTTGCTTTTCGTGTACCTGTGTTCGGCCCATCCCAAAGACTGCAACTTCAGCAATGTTGCCGTAAGGTTCCTGCCCGCAAACACGACGAGCCGTCTACAGCCGCTGGATGCGAGGATAATCCGAAATGTGAAGCACCATTTCAAGGGATTGCTTGTGTGGACGCTCCTGGCAAAAATTGAGCGCAAGGATGAAAACTTGCGGATTAGCCTGCTTGACGCGTTACATTTCTTGGGCATGTCCAAGGATAATGTGACCCAGGACGCGATCGCGAACTGCTTTCGCAAGCGTGGATTTTTCGTGGATCAGATGCGGCTCCGACAGAAGAAAACCAAGAGCCTGATGACGATTTGCACATCGAGGGTTGGGAGAACCTTGAAACTTGAGCTTCGATGCGAAACATCATCACCGCGGACGACAACGTCGCGACCTGTGGGCTGTGATCCATCGAAGAATTGGTCGACGAGGCAAAGGATACCGAGTCTGAGAGTGATGGTGAAGATGCTGGTGAGTGTGATCTCCTACCGTCAATGTCGGAAAACCTCAACGCCCTCGACGTACTGCGTCACAACATAAGCACCGGCAGCATGAGTGAAGAAGCCCCAGCAGTTTTATTCCTTTCAGGTGGCTTTCTTGAGGGACAGCAAAGTTAAAAAAGTTCAAAAGAACATCATGGACTTTTTCAGCAAGGAGTAGTTGACCCCAATAAAGTTCTTGTTCATCTTCATGATCAGCATTAACTCGTTTTGGCTCATACCAATTCGGGATGATATGAATATTTTACGTGCTCCCTACGAATTTGTATCATCGAGATTCTACTGTATGTATTCTTTAAAGGAGTTATTAACACACGCTAGAAGCACAACTGATGTTTGACAAACACCATCACCACAATAAGTGTGCAATAAGTTTATTTACAGTATGTATCAGGATATGCACGACAACGTATTCTTAGTGATTTCAAGATCAATCAATGACGTTTGTAATACGTGCATGCCTTACCATCGCAATTTTGGTGCATGCCAAGGTGAATGAGATGACCAGAAGATGATTGAGACATACATGGCTAAATATAAAGATAGATACATACAGTTAAAATGGCTTAAGTTTGCAAAGAAATCCTTCTCGTTTTTTATATGCACCCATACATTTGTATAGCCTTGCACTACAGTTCTGACTAGGCAAGAGCACTTGAGAAGCGCCCTTGTGAATTTGGTGCACTGTTTCTTGAAAATGGGTTACAACATTTTGATGTCTCCTAAACAAAATCATTAGTACTGTTGACTGATGTCTGATAACAGTAAAGATTGATTTTGTAACATGCATTCAGTGTCGCCTGATACCTGCTACATTCCAGAACTCCTCAGGCCTTTCATACTCCGACCACACCACTTGGCCAAACCAGACCCAATTCAGGAAACACTCCATATTGAGTATTTCTTCATTGCCTTGTACTAGGAAACCCTCCAATTATGCTATGTCGTATCAAATTACTTGTGAAGAATTGACACATTCACTGAGGAATTAAGCATGCCCATATTTAATGCATGGCGGTTGCAAGTGTGCACTGAAATAACAAGTCTTTTTATTTGATGATTATGTTTGTCGTTTGTGAGCCAATTGTCTCCACAATTAAAAGTCTGCACGATAAGTTACAATTGCATGCCTCCTGTAAAAATCCCTATAATAATAGCATTCTTCTTAATGTAGAAGAAGAAGCTTTCCCACCTAAGCATTAGATTACTCATAATTAGTGAAAAGCACAGGAAAAGGATGCATAAATTAATTGTTCATTCCAACACCTCGTCAACCATAGAACAGCCTAATGGGGAATCGGGCACTACAACACTCCTGTACATATATGTGTAGAGGGATGTATCGTCAGCCAGCTTGGCGTCGTCCCCAAAAAGCCAGAACACCTCAAAGGTGTACCTGGCTAGACCATTTCCAGTGGACAATTTTGTACAGAAGTGGAACACAATGAGCTCTTCTTTCTTTCAGCATTGCAGAGAACTAACTTACCTTTAATTTTGAGAACTCGCTTCTCCTAGGATGCACAATTTTAAAAACGTAAAAGGTACAGAGCGACCACTAAAGCTGAATGACAGAGGAAAAATTCCAGGCTCCCTTGGTGACACTTTGTCTTTTGTCTGTTCCTTTTCACACTGGAGGTGAGTAAACATTTAGTGTAATAATTACAAAATGCACCAGTGGTCTCGTATTTAATGGCTCGATGAGATCCATTTATGAAGTTCCTATTTGAAGCAAGCTTTATCTGTACAGCTTCATTCTTGTTTTATGCCAAGCCTTGTGCAATGCAAACCAACACAAGCCTCGCAGACAGCACATAGAGCTCGTATGAGCTCAAGCCACTCTGACCTGATTCACCGTAAGGTGGCCACCCCATCCGCGACAGGTTGAGGTAGACGCCGAGCTTGAGAGGACCAGAAAGCACTATTTGTGAGCTTGAATGGGTTCATACTGTCACTCTAACAGCGGCCCCCCCCACCTTAAACAATTCACATAGATGGCAGCACCGGACTTCCCACTCAGTGTTCTTGTGAGAAAGTGTATGCCCCATACAGTCCATGCAATCCATCGTGTTTTTTTTTTTTAATTGAGAAATAAGGAAGTAGAAAGACCAAAGGAACCTTTCTAAAGCAAAATATAAGTTTATAAGTCAAAAGAAAACTAAAGGCTCCACAGAAATTAAATTAAGGATCTCAAGCACATAAGCTAAAGTACACAAGCATTGTATCACAGACACATGCTTTCTTTTTTTCTATGGTCCACAGTGCCAAGGACTGAAGGGGGAAGGGGTGGGAAGTTGTAACCCCCCTCCCCACTCTTCACATCCCTTGTGTCATTTCCACTGAAAGTCTAATGCATATCTCCGAGGGCTCTGTTGACATCATTGAAATTCAGGAGGTGGCTTTGATTAATCGTTTTGCAAGACTCACAGGAAGCATAATGACATGTTCTACTCAGATAATTTTTAGAACATACTCAGGCACAGGGTTTTATGTACTACCAGTGGCTTTGTACGACTGCAAACCGGCCACATGTCACAACATGATGTGGCAAAATTGGCTAAATAAGACTTCGTCGAAGAACATCATGGGGAAGTTTGGGTAAAATGCTGGAGAGATAACCACCATCATTGCCATCCTGTGATTAGTATTCTTTGTATTTTTATTGCTGTTGGAGTTCACTAGCTGCAGCAAGGAAACTGCGTATTGTAAAAACTGCCTTTCCCCCGCTCCCCACACCTCAGGCCTTGTCAAAATTTTGTGAGAAGTCCTCGTGCACCAGTGTCAAGAACATGCATGTCAGGTATATGTCTCAACACACAGCTATGTATCTAAGGGCCACAGCCTACTCACGACATCAAGGTTGGAGGAGACACGTGAAGCCCTGAGATGTCGGGACTGCCAGTGTTCAAGGCTTTCTTCATTCGGCACAGCAAAGAGGCGATCTGCTTTTTCCTCCATCTCCAAGGCCAGTCGCTCCAACTCCAGCAACAGTTTTGACTACAAAGCAAAGTAGATGTACAGTTAAACCTCCTTATAACGAACCTCAATATAACGGATTCCCTGATATTATGAAGCTTTTCAACTCGCCGCCACAACTTAGAACAGCATGAACCTTTAACCTTTGTATAACAAAGTGGCAGCAAAAGACACCCTTATAAAGCGAGAAGTGCCCAGGTCAACTGCCGCACCTACCCAATCGGTGTCATCGTGAATGGCGTGCACGCAGCCGCTGCGGCAACCTCACTTCTGCAGAGTGCAGCTAGCAAAATACAAGGAGGGAGAACACTTAATGTCTGCGTGGGCCCCACTTTCTTCTCAGCCCACCTGTGTCACTCAAGCTGGCAACAACTGTGTCCTTCCCTCTTCCCTTCAAACCTCGTATCATGTTCCCAAAAGCTTGCATGCCGGCAGCGCCGTCACTCACTACTGTAGCTTTCCACGTCTGTTTTTTTTTACTTATTTATTTAGCTGTGATGCCCTTCGTGTTCACTTTTCTTTTTTTTTTCACGCGATACATGCATGTACGAGCTGACCACGGATGTGATCATTTGGGTGTACCATTGCAAGGATGAGTGCCTCAATGGAGAAATGGCCTGCCCATCGTGAAAGATGTTGGCTTTAACTGCGTGCGAATTGAGTAGTCCTGCACTGCATGCAGTTTTGCAGGATTTTGAACTTTTATTTCTTGCGGGTGACCTTTTCTTGCCTACCAAAAGAATGTCGGGTGAGGCGTTGGTAGAAAGTGTCCCATATTACAGTGATGCTGACGAATATTCTGAAGTAGATTCGTGCCATGCCTTCCGCGTTTTTGCCGTGAAATAAATGTGTTCTCGTCTAAATATACCTCCCACTGCCCCTTTGTTTCATATGCGTGTTTTCCGATTTTTATGCTCAGACTGATTAACAAAAACCTCTTTACAATGACAATTTTTGAACATTTATCAATTTCGTTATATCCAGGTTTAACTACATGTCTAGTCAGGCAGCCCTATAAAAAGAGAGAATCAGATGGCTCACTGTGTCTTGCAGATTCAAGTGGGGCTTCCTGGTTGAGGAACTTCTGTGGACAGCCCGACCTCGCAGAATGCGAGCTTTTGCCCAAAGATAGCTGAAGAGCTCTCGGAGTGGCATCACTGGCAGGGACTGCTCGTTACGAGGATTTCGTTGCAAGAGGAGCCGCGCCACCTGGTAAAGAGCAGAGAAGTGAAATAGCATGACACATACTTTCAATGGAAACGCGCAGTCGTTTACTCGTTGGTTCAGATATCTTTTAAAGGAGTCCTACAAAGCATTTTTGAACATAGCGTGAACAACGGCGCCAATCGGTCTTTGAGGTTCTTATGAACATGTGAGCAAAATATGCCTGCATGTGTGCACCAGGCAATTTGCAATTTCGTTTCAAACGCAGATGGAAACTGCCTGCTCTTCTTTCAGCAAATGATGTTACTGGCAGCACCAACTAGGCGGTGTGACTTGCCTCAGTCTTCTTAAACGCAGATACATACATTATCTTTATTTCTTGAACTCAAAATGAACAAATGAAGCACTTCAGAGGACCTTTGCCTGATCATGAGATCAACCACTATATTATTTCTGCCTTGAGCAGCGAAGTTGGTCCACCCAGTGACATCATTCGTTAAAAAAAAGATGAAGCGCTTCCCAACCATATTTGAAACCAAACTGCTAATTTTGTGGTGTGTATAGTGCAATACTGTTTGGATCACATGTTCATAGGTGCCTCCACGACTGATTAGCATTGTTTCCTGGCTAGTTCCAAAAAGTCACTCGGCACCCTTTTAAACAGTGATGCCAAGAATTCAGCAAAAAGAGAAAGTCTGTGTGAGGGGTCCTTCATGGATGCATGTCTCTGGAGAACATGAGCAAGTTGTACATGCCCAAAATGGAGAGTGGAGTGTTTATTGAATTTATTCACTCAGCAAACACCAAAATATGCAAGAGCTGAGCTCCTTGCATGACGCTGCTTCTTCGTGATCTGTAGTGTTGTGAAGCTTCGTGGTGCTCCATTGCTTGGCTTTGACGGTCCACCCTCTCAGCTACAGAAGCATACAAGGTACGTGTAGCAGTTAGATTTGTAGCAGTTAGATTTCTGTAAACTAATAAAAGGCATGGTCATCCTGCATGAATTTTTCTCTGCATCAGTAAAACAAACATACAAAGGTGCAATGAAACAGATTTTAGCAGGTGGTGCTTCATTTTAGAAGCTTGGTGCACAGACACGGACAAAAATGAGGAAAATAGACAGTGGTCTCTGTTTTGATTTTTTATTCTGCGTCCAAGTTTGCATGGATTACTTCTTCCTACACATACATAAATTTACAAATGAGAGCCCTGCAGTATCCACAGTGCTGCACAAATACACACCCCTGGCATTTACTTCAACCCAAAGGATTTAACTTCTGTCAAGAGGCGGGGCACATAGAGTTTATGCTGCATGGGGTTTATGTGCCACAAAGTCCATGCAGTATTAAAAAAACAGGTTGGTCTGTAGTTTAAGAATTCAGAGAGAAATCTGGTTTGTTTTCAATTCCCCTAAAACGGGTGTGAGGCTTGGGTAAAACCAGGTTTTTCCAAAAGTGAACAAACCTCTGTGTCAAAGCTCGCATTACGTGAGGTCATGCTGCCGGCAGAAGCTGCTCAGCCAGAAGGCCCCACCCGAGATATTTATAACCCCCCAAGTAACACTCCATATCAAGTGCATCCCTATACCCACCTAAAGGTTGTTCCAGCTGACCAATGACATTGTACCACTCCTCCCCCCTACCCCTGCATATACTGAAATTCTGGATAAACCCCTGGGTTGTTCTTGGATCTGGCAGACACAGTGAGCAATCTGACGCTTTCTTTCTGTAAGGCGTATACGCAAGGCTCTTGGTCAAGTGGTCTCTAAATTGCTAGTTTTTATCAAGCATCCTAACATAGCACAAGATATAGATGATTGAAGAAGTGATGAAGGCTCTGTGGGAAGCTGATTGCACAGCACTAAGTTCCTCACTAAACCAGGGGTGTAGCCACTTTATTCAGGCAGATGTCTGACTCGACTATTTGTCTTTGTGTTTGCACATATGCGCATATGAAGCAGCATGCCCTGTGCCGCAGATATATCACCAATGCTTCGCAAGGCCAAACCTCGGGACTGTCTCACCAGCTTTGCTGACATGCTGCTCACTGTTTTTGTCAATACCACGCACATCCACCAAAATATACGGCAAAATATTGATGACACACAAGAACAGCGAGCAGCATGTTGGCAAAGCTGATCAGTCTCGAGGTCTGGCCTTGAAAAGCATTGGCAATATACCTGTGGTACCGGACATTCTTCTCTGACTACAGCACCTAGAGACTAAAAATTTTGCTAGGGTTTGATGCTGCAAGCTATAGCCTATGAAACAAATAAATTGTAGTGGAAACATTCCACGGAATAAGAAAGTAAAAACTGAACTGCTTACCAAGGCTGATACTAGGAATGCAATCAGAAGTTGTGTGAGCATCCCAATCAAGCCGACAAGGTGGCTGATTCCACTAAACTCGTCACCATCTGCCAAGAATGCAATGGGCAGTCCCAGAAGGCGCCTTGATGCAGCCACAGTGGCATGAAATAGGCCTCGCTTATGTCCTTGCTTTGGTTGCACCATCCAGGATGATGGCACAACAAGGAACAACCAGATGAGCTAAGCCGAAACAAATTCAAGAAAATGTAAGAAATGTAAAACAGCTTCAGGTGCAGGAATCCATTGCAGCACTGCTAGTGCAACAAGTATATTTCGTTAACAATACTAGTGCATGCACTTACACAAAACACGAGTCTGTTGTGCAGGATGCCATTCCCTGATCTCTGCCAAACCACAGTACGCCAGAAAGAAGAGAGAGAGAGAGAACACTTTATTGATGATGAGCCTATGCTGTACTCCCTATGTATTGAAGTCCAGCCCCTAACTGTACAGTTGTAAAGAAAGACCGGCAGTATATTGATATCGAGTATTATGTGTCATGGTGCTCAATGGCTGCAGTTTTCCACTGATAACCAGAAGGCTGCTGGTTCAGTTCTGAAGGGCAGCAGGCAAAAATTCCAACAGGACAGACTGCAACAGCACTCACGTACTGTGGTTTGTGTGCATACCTCCATCGTGCACGCATAGGAAACTGAGCTGGCCTAAAATTAGTTCAGTGCCACCCATTATGGCTGTTCCCATAAGTGGAATGTTGCTTTGTATTGCATCATCATTCTTTCTATATGTCCACTAGCACAACATCTTTCCCCTTGCACTTTGTCATTTTTGTTGAAGTCAAATCAACCAATGAGGTGGTAAGTTGTTTTCAGGTAAGCCCTTTCTTTGCCTGTAGTTTACATGTCATAACTTCATTGCACAAATACTAAGTGAAAGGCCACTTCCGATCAGTGTAAACTTGACTGGCCATGCCAGAATGATTACAAAACACAAAGCCTCTTGGAGATAGTCATCATTCAATAGCCTTGTATGTATATTTTTTATTTATATATTTTCAACTGCAGAGCCTAAATTTGAATTACACTAAAAGCAGGTTTATGTCCTTTTCACTTCAATTTGTTTTTGTTTGTTTTCTTTCTGCCCACATAAAGTTCTTTCACTATTAATTGCAAATGACATGACTTAAATGAAATGCTTCTCAAGCCACACTTGCAATGACAAATTCCAAGTCAAAGAGTTCATCCTCGTGTTGACACTACTTTGTAAAAATGAAAGCTGGGGTTCATATTTTGGCCCATTTATGAAATGTCACTCGAAATAGCAGACAAGCAAGCATCAAAAAAGAAAATACCGAATACTTAAGCAATCACTTCTACTCTGAGCAAAGAATGGTTAGTAAAATTTAGAAAACATACTTACAAAAGATATAAAAGCTTTTTCCGGTATGTCCTGAGCCTGAGTAGGGCAGGAAGCACATGCTGATGTCTACTCACATAGACACCTCGGAGAATTCTGAGGATTGCCAAAAACAGCAACAATCCAAGTAGACCTCGACAGAACTGGAAAAAGTTGAATGCCAAAAAACGATAAAAGAAGGGGAGGGGGGAATTCATGAACAGACAGCTGCATTCTTAAACCCCAAACAATTAAACCGACACAGCCATCCGTGTCTACACAGAACACTTCTTTGCTGCTAACACCAACAGTATAACATGCAGGCTAATGCACAATGATACCACAGATATATTTGTGGAGTATTTGGCGCAGTATATATTGTGCAATGTTGCAATAACAACTGAGAATCCACAGTACTGGTAGTAAGGCTCTTGGGTCGCATGGACAAGCAACCAGCAAAGTTAACTTGGAAATCTACCTTTTTTTTTCCTGCACAATTATCCTCAGCTCTACATGAACACTTTCCCTTTTGAGTTCATCACTCACTTGTAAAATGTTGCCATCATAGCTGAAGAGCACAATGCAATCTGCAAACTATAAGCTGCTGAGATGTGCTCCAATAATATTTTCCTCATTTTTCCTAGTGCAGTTGTCATTCCTAGTGTAGTCGTCTCATTGGTGTGACTGTGTATGACATTGGAGTGATTGCGTCTCCTTTCATAGAGACTGTCTTGATTACAATTCTTTTTGTACTTCTCACAGAAGAGCCAGATAGCTGTCAAATCTAAAAATATTGACTCAGGCATTCACATGTTCCCATTGCTTCTTGACGATGTACTACTGCCTCCAAGGTTGCTAGTATCTATAGTGAGTTCAGTGCCCTTTCGTGCTTTATAAAAGCCATGTATACCATAAAGGGTATTTGGTCGTACTCAGCAGACTTCTCCGCTACCTGGTAGGCTATAAGTTATCTGTTCATGGAATCAGCTCGCGCCATCGGCTGGTTTAAGTTGAGTGTTTCTCCTACTCCTACCACCATGAATATTTTGTACAACACTGACAGTAAGCTAAAGGGTCTGTAATTAAATTCTTTTTCCTCGTGTGTTAATAGGACTTTGGACTTTTCCCAGCTCAATGGTGCAGTTGAAGTCTCAAGATATTGGATAATGGATAGGCGCGGCTAGTTGGTTTAATTTTATGATGACATTTAAAATCAGGAACGCTTTCAATAACAAATGTTCAGTTGAGAGTGCAGGCCATGTCCTGTCTTCTTCATGTTTCTTGTGTGTATTTGTTGTCAAGCGCTGCCTTTTAAGCACCATCATGATCCTAAGGCACCATTCATAAAGCACCACATTTTAAAATGTTAAATTCCCTCTATCCTTAATCAAATCAACTGTTATGCCACCTTCTCTGCCTGCTTTTTCATTTTGAGCAAGACATGTCTTTCGGGGCCCCTTGAATTGTACTGATACGTATGCATGAAACCTCATTACTCTGTGTTTATAGCAGAGAAATGCCACTAACATGTGATAACAAATAGTGGCAAAAGTACCGCTCTCTGATGGCCAATGAGAAAGCCAACATAGAAATTAGAAATAGCTCACACTGTCTGTCACAGAGAGCGCTTCAACTCCTGCAGACAAGTCTTCATCACTGTGCAGGCGAGAGGAAATGTAGCATCGATGGTTTGCCCGAGAGTATTGACAAATGCAGTAGCACATGCCGCACACGACAAGGGACATCTGAAAGCAAAGGCAGCTGATATGTTTATCGGAAACTTTAAAACGAACAAGGAGAGCTCACCCGAAAAAAAGACTCCATTAATAGTACAACTTAAAAGAGGCAATGTATTCCCAGGCTAAATTTAACTTCTTTGCACATTCATTCCACAATGCTGCGTAAAACCTTGGCACACAGAACATGATGTGTCATGGTATGTTCCACCCATTTCTGCAGTATTACAAATACCTAGTCGAACTAGGGGTTTTCACTTAGAAGTTGACGAAACAATAAGGGGCAACTCCAGCAATTTTTCATTGTCCACTGACCTCAATGACATTGTCAGCGTATACTCTCTTCCATACTGTAATAGGGGTGTGCAAATATTCGCACACCCCTATTTCACACCCTCGCACACACCAGAAACTACGGGATATATTTGCACACCCCCGAAACTATGGGCGTGTGAACATTCGAAATTTTGAATAGTTTTCGAATAGTGTTTGCTATTCGATTCGATTCGCACTCAAATCCTACTATTTGAACTATTTGGAGTTGGTAAAAAAAATATGTTATGCCTCATGACAAGTGGCCCATTCCCGCATGTAGTACGCTTCGCCGCATAACACCCGTGTACTGCGGTAAAACACTCATGCACGGCGGCGAGGGTAGCGCTGGTGTAATGTGGCAAAGTTAATGGTCGTGTATTGCAGCGAAGCTAACACCCGTGTACTGAACATCCGTGTACTGCGGGAAAGTTAACATTCACGTACTGCCGGAAAGCTAACGCTCATGTACCGCGGTGACGTTAGCTCAGCTTTCTGTTGCACAGTCCTCTGTTGGACTGTCCTTCTGGACTTTGGAATGACACTGTGGGAGTACACTAGTCATGCAATAAATCTTTTTTGCCCATGCTTAACAGCACATTTCTCTATAATTGAGCATGGTATTACTAAAAAATTTTCGAGTCTGTTCGCGCTTGAACATAAATATTTGAATTTGCTTCATACTCAAAATTTTGCTATTCGCACAAGTCGAGTAATAACATATACCAAGCCAGGCAGTTCAAAGTCTTTTAGTTTTCCTGAAAGTGAACTTTAAAAATTTTTAGTGGATGTCTAGTGGGAGTACACATAGTGGATGTCAGGATGTCTGGAAAAACACACGGTGACGTGGGCCACCTTGTGTTTTTGACATCACTACCTTAAGTGGTGCCTACTCGAGCAGGCGGGTGGTCATAAGCAGAATGGTGATACTTGGGCACTCAAATCATCACCGTCAAATTCAGAAGGGCTGGCATAACTCAATACATCATCAGATGACGTCACCACTTGGATTTTTTCTGGCACCAGCTCCATATTTATGATGGAGAGGAGGCTGTGACACCACCGCATACGCTGCACAAAGCATCTATCCATTTCGGTTTCAGTTTGAACACATCATTAAATTTGTTATTTAAAATTATCGGTTAGTCTCTGAGCAAACTGGACCACTTAGCCTGCTACAGGGCCATCAGTATTATTGGAAAACAGGATGTCAGAATATGGTGAAAATCTTCTGGAGTTACGCTTTAATTTCATATGGTAGTTTTTGCTAGTAGAAAAAAGTAAAATATTACAGTTGTGCTTGTCCTAAGTGCAAGTGCATCATAAAAATATGAGCATGCATATATGAAGAACTGCATATATGAACGGTCTGGACACAGAAGAGAATGTAGCATCAGCTGTGTTCTGGTTATTTTGGCCAGATGAGGTTCTTTTTGCATGTAAAAATAGCATGAGCTTGTTTGCATTATGCAGGAACAAAAATTAAGCATTCAGAGCAGCAACTATAATCTTGCGACCTCCAGCTAAGAAAGGCAGAAAGTTATAGCCGTTAGAGACATTCCGTGGTCGAAATCACGTATTTGTCATCCTAATGTAAATATATAAGCTACTTTCTGAAGCCAGTGGGAATCAGGCATTGTAATAACTGACTATATAAAAATCACTAAGCATTGTTTTTATCCCAGCATGGTGGTGAAATCTACCATACGTTTTCAACAGCTGTCCTCAAGAAAGCGGCTGGAAAATGTCTTTATTTTCCTTCTCCAGGCCACAGCAGCAGAGTGTACTTAAAGCTGCAAAAATACTTTCCGTTCATTGTGCTTTACTGCTACACCATGACACGCCATTTCTCTATTTCTTCTTACCTCGTGAATATTCCAAAATTGAAGAAGCAGTTGCCATTTCAACTTCATGCCCCTCCAGCATAATGATCTTAACTTGCAGCAGAGGATTATAAGGAGACATACCTAGAATAAAAAAAAATTGTGCTAGAGTACCTTTTACGCCTTGGCGAAAAAAATGAGAGACAGAGGAACAGATCAACATTGCGAAAAGTTGGAATCATGATGGCAATGGTAATGTATTGGACAAAGGAATAGAGTAAGGTAAGCTATAATAAAAATATAATTGATCTATTTTAATATAAAACTTCATGATCATAATTAACAGCATTTGTTTGGGACAGTTAACAGTGTGTGCTTTCTTCCTTACCCTATTTACATAATGATCACAGAAGATCCAAGCTGACTTTCCTGTGATGCCCAATAGCCCGAAATACTGCAGCCTCTTAAAGCAATTGTTTAAATGGCATTTATGTGGCAGGGAAGCCCCCCCCCATCATTCTTGCTCTTTAGTGCTAACTATAAAGATAAAATGCCAAAACATAAATGCTGTGTCATACTGAAATGATAACGAGCTATGTAAGGTTCCCAAGCCACCCTATTTTGTGCCACTGACCATCATGAGAAAGCCAGTGTGGCACTTTTCTAAGCAATCCATTACATGTGCAGTATGGGGTGCCAGCAGCAAATAGCGAAACACATCGAATTTACCGTTCGTACAGTATATGGATCACGAATCTATAGTCAGATGCCATTATTCTTTCATATGATGCACTGTGAATTTTAATTTAAAGTTGCACAGTTTACACCACACCTAACAAGCCAAAGACGCATTTAAAGGGACACTGAAATAAAAGAGTAAAGTGTTTAGACTGACAAGTTGTGTTACAGAAATTCTATTGTCAAATTTGTCATTTCATGTTTAATGTTAGAAGAGACAATGAAAGTCAAAGCTTCATTTTTGAATTTTGATCAAGAAGTTGGAACTTATGTGATCACAACATCCATTTTTTTTTTACTTTAATGACATTGGCTCAATTGACTTTTATGACCACACTGACTTCCCTGAAAAAAAAAAAAGTTACCATATAATTTTTTAACTGACAGATAATTCTCCAGGCCTTAGGAGACATCAAAAACCTAAATCATGTGTGTTACTGCTGGAATTTAGTGGCATTGTCACATGTCCTTAATTTTTGCACATTTTGTAGCTTACAGAGCACCTTCTCACAAGAGTTCTCCTTTTTTTTGTATTTGAAGAAAGTAGTTTTGTTAATACCAAAAAAAAAATTGTTTTTCACTGTAGTGTCCCTTCAAGTAAAATTTGCACCTCTAAGAATCCAGCTCTTGGCATTGTCTCCGAGCAAGAGAGGAGGTGGACAAAAGCAGAGACGTGGAGTTTGGACCGGTTAAAGGCACATGTTGGAACTACAGCCACGGAACTGAAAAAAAGGCAGAGCATATATTATATCTCGCAGTAATTTATCAAATGTGGTTTCATGCCATTGTAGTTTATCAAATGTAGTATCATGCCTTTAAAGAAACACAATAATATTGAGATTGTAACAAACATGTACCATGTCGTTCACCATAAAGTGCTCTGAAAAGTCCTTGAACCTATTTGTTTCAAAAGTGTTAGCTGTCGTCTCTCTCTTGTCTCTCTGTCTGGTATCATGCTACACAACGTCTCAACATAATGAAATACCAACAAAAAGACCAATTTACCACATTCCTATGTTTAAATATCAATACTGAAGGCCCACCTGAGAAAATTGAGGGCAGGATTGTACAGCTGAAACCTAAGCGTAGGATCCTGCACAGTCACATCATCATTACATCTGAAAAATAATTTTAAGAAAGGTCAGTGACACTGGCATGCCTTTTGTTAATTACAACAAGATCGAAATACGAGCTTACTTTTGCCAAAAACTGCAGTTTTCTTACTCAAAAACGACATGTTTCCTCAATAGGCAGGCTGACAACCAGAAGGCAATGTTTAAGCAAAAGTATTTTTGCCAAGAAGTTGCTGATGCGCTTCTTGGCTGGACCCCTCAGCACAATAACATCAAGCATTCACCTTCCTGTAAACCACTCGTCCTTGATTGTGGCACCATTGTTTGTTATCTTTATCAATTGCCAACATAAGGTAAATCAAGTTAACCTGAAAAAAGACATTCACTTCATCTACCGATGCCTGTACGTGATGGTAATTTTTCACCATCGTTCTATTTATGAACTCTGGTCTCACTTCGCTTTCTAAATGATGGAATATTTGTCATATAGTCCTTAGACACTTCTATCCAGTTAGACTAGTCAGTGAGGCTGGTAAAGGTGAAGGCGTCTGACGACTTCAGATAGTCATTTTATTGTGAAAACATCGCAACTCCTCATGCCATGTGCAAGAACCGTGTGCAAGAACATCTATATCTCTAAACGATGCCCTTAATACACCACCTCACAAGCACCCTGGAGAAAGAACCTGGTATTACAACTTTGACTCTCTAATGCCTTTTTCATTTTCCCTTTAATTCACTGCAATATTCCTCCCACAAGAACTTACATCTGCCAATTACCATACACCAGAAACAGTCATGCACTTCATGTACCTGTGTTTCATTTTGGAATGACTTCTTTAAATGAACACGATTTTCTTGGTAATTATGTGATGTTTCATAGTTCAAAAGTTGCCACAGACAGCTAAGCTGTGTCAAGCACTACTGCCATATAGTTTTCTTCCTCTGGACCTGCGAAGCGCGGCACAATAAACCAAATCATTCTTTAGTCAGAGATTAGATAATTAATGCTCTAGTAGGCTTTGTACTATAATCCTGCAATATTTCCCAGCATGCTACCTTGTTCTTATCTTTTATATCGTTCTATTCTTGCTTTTGTTGTTCTTTCTCATAGTGTGTACACCTCTGCAATATCCCTGCAACTAGACCACATTATGTGTAAATGAACAACCAAGCCATTTTCAGTGTTTTCTCATGTTCCGCAAAGCCCCACAGGTAGCAAATTACCTTTTGAATATAGCGGCACCAGCTTTGTGAGTAATAGGAGGGCGCAAGGAATAGTTCTTGGCAAAGCTAGAGTCTTTGCCATGAGTTTGCAGCTGTGGTGCTAGTAGAAGAGTTGATCCGGTGGCAAAAAGCAGGTGATGAGAATAATCGCCACACAGCATTCGCAGGAGTGGTCCTTCTGGAAGACTATGTGGTCCACATTCGGCTCCGTTCATGCTGCAGCAAGTAAGACAAAAAGCATTACATGAGAATCTGGCCAAGGCACAGCCAAACGTAAATGGTGGAGCCTCCGTATCATGTGTAATGGAAGAGAAAATAAGCTGAGAAAAGAAAATGAGCTGACTATGTCGTTATTCATTTGCCCACACTCCTCTGTTATGGTACTTGCAGTCAGGTGGAGGGTTCAGAAAGGCTAAACGGATCTAAGTGGTAGTGGATGTCTGCAAGTTATTGGGTTTATTGTGGCAGTGAAGAAAGCAGAAAGCTCACCAGTGTTCCAGTGCTCTTGGAACAAATCAAAGTAAATTTTCATGAGACAAGAAGAAACACCGACATTTGAGGAACAATCAATCTGAGATGACACACGCGATGGCTGATAGGTGATTCTTTTTAAAATATTTGGTTGAAGCAAGATATTTAGAGATGCTGGTGCTGTCAAGTGCACTTGTGATTTTCTATGAGATGCATGAAAAGTGAAATTTCAAGTGCAAAGCGAACTCAATTAATGTATTAATGCAAAATTGAACTGAATGTATTTTGAATAATGCTCAAATATTATTAATAATGCTGTGTTAAATCAAATAAAAGATGTACTGTAAACAAGGGGAAAAAGAATTGTCTTAAAGAAGTAAAAAAAAAGAACCATGCATATGCATGAGTTAATTTCACTGCAGTATGCGATCCTTAGCTTCACCGCAATGCGCGACTGTTAGCTTCGCCGCAGCATGCAAGCGTTGGCTTCTCCGTTGAGCATGACTGCTAAGATTTGCCACACTACATGACTGTTAGCTTTACAGCAGTATGCAAGTGCTAGCTTTGCCGCACTAAGCCGCTGTTAGCTTCACTGCGGTGTGCAAGTGTTAGCCCCATCGCGGTACGTGAGCAGTGCCTTCGCCGCAGTGCAAGAGTGTTATGCAGCGAAGCGCACTACATGCGGCTATAAGCCACTTGTCACCAGGCATAGCATATTTTGCCCTTGCAAACCTCGAATAGCTTGAATGGTGAAATTTCAGTGCAAATCAAATCGAGCAGCAAGTGATATTCGAAAAATATTCAAAATTTCGAATATTCGCACACCCCTACTTTTAAGTACTATCACTAGTGTGAAACATGAACTGCTTCTCAACTTTCTAGGAACCTGCAGTCATCACTGCCCTATCGTCAGTGTTGTCTTATGCTACTGCCATCTGTGTGACTGCCATGGATTCAGTGACATTCCTGAATCCATGACAGTGGTGTCAGAAGCAATGTATGCATGCAAACAAACACACCAGCTGGCACCAGCTTCAATTATGCAGTTTGAAGATATCCATTAATATGATAACCAAGATGCAAATTAGCATAACCTTGGATAATGAAGTAGTTTTAAAAACCAATCTTTGTACAAGAGATTAACTATTATCACTCAGAGAAGAACAAAGAGTTGAAGAAAATGAAAGGTGAGAGGGTCGATCAGAACAAAAATCATCACTATAGCCAAGGCTATAAAAGGTATCTGAGAGGTTTACAAGGTTCAACAACAGCCAAGCTAATACTCACAATTTTTATGATTTGCCAAAGAACCTAGATATGGATCAGATGATCACAAACTGTGGCATAGATGCTCTAATGTGATGTTAATTCTAGCACTGTTGATTACAATAAATTGTGGTGCTATTTCAGTGTGGCCACCCAAAATCACAGGAAACTGGTGCCCAACGGTGGTGGAGGATGTAGTGTCACATGTTCTCAAACTGAAAGTGCACTTTCACAATATGGGACCCAGTGTGGTAAGAAATCTCTGTCTACCACATGTTGTACAACAATATGTGACACGTACATCTGGTGCCCACTCACTCCACTTCCCTCATTGCTGGGAGGGTGCCCCTCTGAGAAAAAGAATTCGTCACTACACCACTTAATACACCACTGGGGCAAAAAGCCAGAGCCACCTAGACAGCGACCCAGCAATACACCAAGAAGTGAGAGCAATGAAAGCCCTCGTGCAGTGTGTGCCGGTGCTGCATGCACTAAGCAAGTCTGTCTGTCTGTGGCAGCATTTGTGGAAAAGGCAAAGCGTCATGGAGGTCAAGAGCAGCTCCTAAATGTCTAATAGTATTGATCAGATGGTCATGAGATGCTGATAATTCAGAATAGGATGTCCACTTGCCTTGAAACCATATTAAATATGTCCATGGCTACACTCGCTGCTTACAATGAGCCAGAAATGTTGCATACCGCATAAACGCGTGTATGGGCCACATCCTGCTTTTCAAAATACATATCCGGAAAAAAAAAATCTGCGTAAGGGCCACAGCCCCCCTTCCTCGAAGAACACGTGTACAAAATGCGTGCGCCTTTGTGAGTTTGCAGGCACCGTCGACAGATGGCGAAGTCACGCCATCGAACTCACGGTATCCATGTCGGCATTAGAATCACTAACTCTGGTTTTGTGCATTGTTTGGTCGTTTGCTTGTGCTTTGCATGCTATTTGGCTCTTTTTTTCTGCTGGTGTGTTTTAATCGAGGCGTTTACATTTTTGTACAATGGGCAAGTGCCTAAACAGCTATACGGGTGGGTTTAAGTTGAAGGTGGTGGAGTTTGCTCTCGAACATGGGAAGCGTGCAGCCAGCAGAAAATTCAACGTGGACAAGAAGTGCGTTCGATGATGGTGTACTCAGAAAGAAGCGTTGAAGAGCACAAGCAGCAAGAAGTGTGCTTTCCGAGGTAAGCCATGCAAGTTTCCTGAATTGTAAGAAGAGCTATGTATGCTATGTGATGGAAGTACACAACAATGGCTACGCATTGACAACGGACATGCGCTGCCCATGAGGGCTCAAGCCATGGCACGTGCGAAAAGCATACCGCATGATGACTTCAAAGCTAGTGCTGGCTGGGTACGAAGATTTTTGAAGCGGAAGGACCTCTCAATGGATTGCAAGCGGCGGCCATGAGCAGACACCGACCAGACAGCCCAAGAGGGCACCGCTTGCGATTGTGCATGGATGTATTTTGTCCGCGTGGAACTTGGTATCGACTGACATCGCATGCCGAAGTTTCAAAGTCACCAGTATTTCCAACAGCTTGGATGGTAGCGAAGATGACATTTTGTGGTCTGATGAGCGTGTGCCACACCAGAGCATCAGCTCGGAGTCTGAGGAATCGGTGAGTGATGACGACTGAGCCTTATGGTGACTCTGCCATGGATACTGCAATAAATGCTCTTTGTTTGCCAATTAGCACGTTGTTTTTACTTGAAAAAAATATTTTTGCACATTGAGTGTATGGGCCGCACCCTGAATATTGGCCGTCATATCTTGAAAAATAAGCGCGGCCCTTACATGCATTTATACGGTAAGTATGCACACAAATAGAACAAAGCAGGTGCCTCAAGTTTAAAATTTTGGCATCAGTGGTCCACTAGGGGAGAGAAAGAGCCCACACACAACATCACTGCTGCTCACAGCTCAGAATAACACGGTAACTGAAAACCTTACGCAGACCGCAGGAATTATTGACAAGACTGCAAGTGTGAATTGTACTATTTGACAATGATGGTACAAATTATTGTTCGCACATTTTGGTAGATGGCACGGCAGTATGATGCCAGTTACAGTGTATGACAATGAAATAACTGTGGAGACGATGATAATGCTGTTTTGACAGTGCACCCGCGATGCATTGCAAGAGGTGGTCTATTAATAAAACTGCCATGAGCTGACATGTGGCATAAGCATCTCAAGCTGCTACTGTTGGTACTAGGTGATGAACATATGTCCCAGAACTCATTTCCAAAAAAGAGCATCCCTGTGCAATGGCAGAGAACGTTAAAAATCTATATGCTACTACGGGCGAGAAAGCCAAAGACAACTGTTCACTTTAAAAATAGCTCTTATGACTTAAGTGAATTCATAATAGTTCACCACCGACCGGCGTTTACCTGCAGCACCTAGCGATAGCACAAATGGAACTGCCTAGGTGCTGCATTTACACTCTCTCACTGGTGAAAATTGTGGCCGTAGTACTCAAAGTGCATGTGAAGGATCCTTACTGATAAGCAGCTGACAGATATATTTCCATTATTTACCTGTGAATGAGCTGCCTGATGCTCTGATGCTGACGGTACGAGTCTCCTATGTTCTCACTGATGGCGTTTACCAGCAGTACTGCTACCAGCAATGTGGATGAGATGTAGTATCTGCAAAACAAGACAATACACTTAACAAGCATACATGAATAAAGTGTTTTAGATGGCAACGTATCAATTAGAATGAAGCAATCATTCAACAAGGACATAATACGTCAAATGAGTTATATGACACAAAATTTTTAAAAATGTCACACTCTGCTTATCTGCATTTTCCTCTATGGCATTCTGTTGCACAGTGGAGTGACATGTCATAGACACATAGAATATATGTTGCCTAATTTCATGCTCACTCATCACACCCTCATAACGGCAATTCCAGTCTTCGCACCATGCTATGGGCACTGCTTTTCATCATTTTAATATCCATAGAATAACAGCCGTGATGTCGTTAGTCACCGTTTTACCGTTTGACAGTGCCCGTTTTCAATGAACTACCACTGTTATAGAACTGCCTCTCTTTGCAAAGCACACCTGCTGGCTCAATTTCATGCCCTCATATTTTGTTGCAATCTAGCATTTAAAAAGATGCTGAGTGTGTCATTGACGATGTTTCACACTGTTTTCCTGATGATGCACACGAGAGCTTGTGCTTGGAGGGTGAGAGGATCTACAAAACACAGAGTGCATTTGGCTGCAGAAACGATAAAGATATATGCAATGGACAAAAACCATTTGTCCCATCTTATGCAACATGAAGGCGCAACTTATCAATGCCACTTGCAGCATTCTTCACACCAGTGTTTTAGATCACATTCCCAGTAAATGACTATTCCTGCCTGACGAGATGCCCAGCGTACTGAAATGTGCCAACATGTCATAATCACAAAAAACACATACCTTTATGGTGTGTATAAATTATTCAGGAGAACAGTCATTGATGGTTACAAACACAATTTCATTTACTACAGCTATGCCATCTGACCAGTACAAGTTATGATGTTGCACCTATGTGTTTCAAGCACATAATAAACTTTCACTACAAAGTGTGTACGTGCTGTTTGCAAGTTTATGGCCCGCCGCACCACACATAAGTTCAGGTCCGATGTGCCATATTTTACTCTCACAACAGAGTACACGAGCTGTAAGAAAGCAGTGCCCTACTAAAATAAGATGGCACTTAGAATAAAGTAGCCCAAGCGCCTGCAGCAAAGCTTGTATCTACAGCTTTCCAAATAAAATATCAAGAAAGACAATGTTGGAAGCAACATTCACTTACTATGTCACATCTACACCTTTGCTGGTTTGCATACATGAATGACTTGGGAAAGTGAACTAAAGATTGGTATGTGAGCATGGGTAAAATGTGGGGAAAAATTGTAGGTAAACTCATGTCTTAAAGGGTCCTTGAAACGTTTTTTTGACATTGCATCACTGATTAGGCAACACAATTGTGAAATCATTCACCCCATAAATATAGCGAAGCACCATGCGCTAAGGCAGCTATGGGCTTATTTCTGTCGCCTTCCTCCTTACCACTGCTTCTCCTCCTCCACTCGATCAGCTTCGGAGTGCGTGCTAGCAAGGACTGCGCCTCCCACGTCAGCCGCTCTGCCAAGCCCTCCATAGCGACATAGCGTCCCAATATCTTTACTGAGGTTGCCGGCCTCGGCAGTGCTAGCCTCTGTAATAGAGTGTCGACGACTCGTGTGCACGTCGCCAGATGCCGCGACGATACCGTTGGCCAAAACGAAGGAGCACGTTGTAGGAGCAGGTTGTTCGCAGTTAGGTTGGGAAAATTACATGCACGTCACTGGTTGGGGGCCAATCAGCTGCCTCCCCATCCATCGTTCGATGACGGGGGCATTTTAAAATGCGTTTTGGTGAGCTGCTGCAATCTTCTGCGACGCGCGTGTTCAAAACCTTATTGTAAATTACACACTTTACACAGAGCGCTGAAATCTCTCCTCTAATGATCCTAATGACTCGCTCTACTGGATCACCATGCTTGCACAAAATCGTCAAAACCATTTCAGGGTCCCTTTAAGAAAGTGGCCTCTAGTTTCCACTCCCTCTAGCACTCCACTTCCTCTACTGCCCACGATGCTGAGCTGTGTTGTCCCAACAATTAAGGACTGCAGAACCACCTAAACCACATCTGTCCTGCGCCATTCATGCAGCGCACATTTTCTCCCATTGAAATGTGTTGACTGTAGTGCTCATGCTTGAAAAATTCTTCTCTAATTGTGCTGTGTGTACATGCCCTACTTGCACTTACATGGCTGTCATGCTTTACCGAATTGCAGCTCATGGACTAATTGGGTCTGTAGATTGTAGGTGATACCATAAAGAGTGCCTGACAAAGGACACCCTTTTGGCAGCACTTTTGCCTAGAGAGGCAACAAAATAGAACCTTGAGAATTATTGTCTACTGTGCCTCTTATGGGCATCAAAGAAGGTGACATCAAGTTTATGTTGCACATTAATTGCATGGTCTTTGACAACATCAAGCTGGAGATACATGCTGATTAAATGCAAAGGAAAGAAGTCACCATGTTGAAGAGATTTGTGTGTGTGACTGAAAAACACATTAATTATAAAACACCGAGTATAGACTAATCCGTGCAGGCCAAAGTTGGGCACTCTTCCAAGTTACATGGTTTCTGAAACTAGATATCTGTGGAGAAAAACCAACTGCGGTGTATTTTTTTTCTAGTCTAAAGCAACATACGCTATAGTGTTCAAATTGTGCAATACAAAGATGAGCACTGCTTTTATATTTTTTAAATGCGAAGCATTTCATAGCGAACTTCGGCGACTTTGACCGTATCTATCTATCTATCTATCTATCTATCTATCTATCTATCTATCTATCTATCTATCTATCTATCTATCTATCTATCTATCTATCTATCTATCTATCTATCTATCTATCTATCTATCTATCTATCTATCTATCTATCTATCTATGATCTTTTGCTCTCCGTTTCGTTAATGGGATGTGTACGAAAATTGGTATGCCACAACATGATTGCATGAAGAGCATAAATGACAGATCATAACATGAAAAACATGACAACCACGTCATGAACGACATGATTTACATGCCACAGTCTTGGTGCTCTCCTGGCCGTTTCGTTAATGGGATGTATGCGAAAATTTGTATGGCTCAACAGGACTGCATGACGAACATAAATGAGAGATCATGACATGAAAAGCATGACATGCATGTCATGAACGACATGCTTTAGATGCCACGCGTTTCATTAATGGGATGTATACCAAAATTGCTATGGCACAAGACGACTGCATGACGAACATGACAGGTCATAACATTAGAATCATGATCTTACATGTCATGAGCGGCCTGATTTACATGCCAGTCTTGGTGCTGTCCTGGCCATTTCGTTAATGGGATGTATACGAAAATTGGTATGGCACAACATGACTACATGACGATCATAAATGACAGGTCATAACATGAAAATCATGACAAGCATGTCATGAGCGGCATGATCTATCTACATGCTACGCGTTTCGTTAATGGGATGTATATCAAAATTGCTACGACATAACACGACTGCATGACGAACGTATGAACAGCGTGCTTTATATGCCACAGTCTTGGTGCTCTTGCAGCCGTTTTGTTAAAGGGACCCTGAAACGGTTTTGACGATTTTGTGAAAACATGGTGATCCGGTAGAGCGAGTTATTAGGATCATTAGAGGACAGATTTCAGCGCTCTGTGTAAGGTGTGTAATTTACAATAAGGCTTTGAACACGCGCATCACAAAAGATCACAGCGGCTCATCGAAATGCGTTTTCAAACGCCCCCGCCTATCGAACGATGGAATGGGAGGCCGCTGATTGGCCCCCTAACTAGTGACGTGCACGTAATTTTCCCAATCTAACTGCAAAAACGTGCTCCTACAACGTGCTCCTTCGTTTCAGCCAACGGTATCGTCGCGGCATCTGGCAGCGTACACATGAGTCACCGGCGCTCTATTACAGAGGCTAGCACTTCCGAGGCCGGTGACCTCAGTAAAGGTATCGGGGCGCTATGTCGCTGCGGAGGGCTCCGCAGGGCGGCTGACGAGGGAGGCGCAGTCGTCGCTAGCGCACACTCTGTAGCTGATCGAGTTGAGGAGGAACAGCCGTGGTAAGGAGGAAGGCGACAGAAATAAGCCCGTGGCTACCTTAGTGCAGGCTGCTTTGCTTTATTTATGGCGTGAATGATTTCACAATTGTGTTGCCTAATCAGTGACGCAATGTCAAAAAAACGTTTCAGGGACCCTTTAACTTCATATGTACCAAAATTGGTATAGCGAGCCAACAATGCAAATCCATTTTACGTTCCTGATGCGTGTTTTGCGTTTTCTTGATTCCCACTGCACGTGGAATCTGCCTTTTTTTTTTGTATGAAGCATGTGGATAACAGCATTCTCAGTGTACTCAGTGCATGCATATTTTTGGAAGACGCATGCACCAGCTTGTTATGTAAAAAAAGCAAATTACAATTTCTTGTGTTGCTCAATGGATGCAACATTTCGTGCAGATGATTGTAATGGCTTTGCACATGGTAGTTTACATCAGGAAAGCGTGAATTACTGGTGTTGTGAGAATACATCATTGCACATTTGAATAAAGTTAATGTTAAGAACTTCAACCTCCCAGTTTGAATTACGTAGCTGACACATCTCAATGTAGCTGTTTAAGCTTGAGGTTTGTCCATGTGTCGTTTAAAAACGCTCAGTGGAGACGTGCTGAGCAGCTCCGAACATAGCATAGCCATACATAGTATAGCAAGGGGTTGGAAAAGGCAAGTGAGAGTGAGAAGGAAGGAAAGGAGAGGGTAAAGGATGATATAGCCTTGTACACTGTAGTATAGCAAAGAAATGGGAAAGAGAAGTTAGGGTGAGAAGGAGTATTGTGGATGTGAAGATGAGGGAAAGGAGTACAAAGTGCAATACAGAACAAGATAAGTAGGAAAGAAAGAAAGATGACAGAAAGAAGATCTAGGAAGAGATAAATAAAGGAAGAAAGGTGAAGAAAGAACTCAATCTGCATTCACCAGGTGGTGGCGCTTGCTTGTCAGCTAGGCTGTTTACCAAGATATCACAGGCAAGGAACTGAATTTACTTTTTACAGCGTAAGCTGTTATGGGATCACGACAAGGGCCGTTTTTGCACCGTATTTGTCCGCCGCCGCCACCGGTGTCCGTAACCGCTATTGCGGCAAATTTTAGAAAAAATGACCAGGACCGAGGAGTATTTCAGCTTGTCCTCTGCGTGGATTCGAACCCACACTCTCTGCATGGCAGTCGAGCACTCTACCACTGAGCTACGCCTGTTCTGGAAAAATCATCGCTAAAAGACCTAAGCAGGTATAACGTCTGCTGAGGAATCTCATTAACAAGTGTAATGTTATGTGGCAGAATAATAAAACGCCACTATACATCGCGGAAAGTGGATTGCATAACGAGTTTGAGGAATAATTTGAAAGAACACAGGGCTGCATGCTTCGAAGCTCTGCACCCATTACAGAGGCATCATCATTATGAAACAATCTTCTTCAACATTTCCGTCATCATTATTACAAAGTGCTGCCCTTTGAAGTAGTTTTGTTGTATCGTGCCATGCATCACGCGGCAAGCGACATACGCAGCCGGGCCAGCAACCTGACTTGGCTCTTCGATATACCTGAAGGCGCCTCCTCGTAAGGTGCCGTGAGATTTCGGTTAGTTCTCGGGAAAATGACGCCAAGAGACTGTCTAACATGCGCAGTTATACAGATTTGCACGTTACAATGCTGCAGTAATTATGGCGTAGTGGGTACTTCCCTACTTAGCGAAATGATAAGAGTTATGGTGCTGCAGATACCTACCACCTCTACTTGCACTAGTTTCCTCGAGCGTTTAAAATGGTCTCTAAGATGGTCGATCCTCCAGCTTATGTTGCTACTGTCCTGCGGTTCCGCGCAGGCCTGGCTCTTTTTTTAGCATCGCTTAGTAAGCCGAAGACATGCATAAAAGGGTGACAAATGATCCATTTCAGCTGGTGATTGCTGCATGCACTCATTAGTACAAGGACTTCCAAAGGCCTGTGACAATACATCGAGTTCATAATGATACAGTGCAACAGCCAGCTGTGCGATTGCAATAGTACTAGTCTTTCCATCCACCTAATAAGCCACCTAAAAAGCTCATAGACTGTAGGTATAAATCTTGGAAGGCATTTTGTCATTGCCAAATATGCATTCGTAATCAGCCCACCCCTGACATCACGGAAATGCTGCCACTGGTATCAAGCATTCCACGAAAAATGCATGTGAAGTAGCATGTGGCTGCTTGGACAAAAAAGCCAATGACCTTTGGTATTTGCCTAGAAGAACCCCTAGGGTTTAATTGGAAACTTCAGGTTAGCTCGTCTGTACATAAGTACATGGCACCGGTATGGGATAGTACTCCGTAGAAGGTCACAGTACCTGTATTGTGCACACATTGTCTACCTTGGCATTCTTCTGTTACCACCTGCATTTATGCCGCTGTAAATGTCATCATTATGAGGAGCAAGACAAATGTTGTTTATCTAACGTATTCCTTGTTATTTACCACCTTATGTAGTATCTCACGGGCAATACGATATTGCATTACCTTAACAATGGTGAAATGTGATAATATTGTTACGGGGATACTTGTATACTCATATATAATTATGGAACTGCATGAATATTCAAATTCTCAAACACGATTTGAATATAGGAAAAAAGAACTGTCTTAGAATACTGAATCGAATAATATGTATCATTAAAGAGTTTGAAGTAGGACATAACAAAACTATAATTACTCTGCATTTCACAAACTGCTTTTCACTAGGCTACAGTAAACTCAAAATATCTGGGTAATGCACTCACAAAAAATCATAATACAGAAAGATTAACTGTCTGACACATTCGCAAAATAGGTCCTCTCCGCCATGTAATGATGAAATGTAAAACTTTCACATAAGCATTTGTATTTCCAGATATGCAAATATTGTTTAGGTAAAATTATCCAGGGACATGTTTGACCTTCATGCAACAAAATATGATAATGGTGCACAGTAACCGGTAGGCTTGGACTAGGCAATACAGTAGCAAATACATTTTATAGCAATTACATTTTAACCTTAGTATGTTTGAAAGAAGCACGCATTGAATATGGGTGCAAAAATAAAAATATTTCACTTTAAAACAAGTAGGCCTCTAGGTCAGATAATTTCAAAACAGATCATTCAAATAGCAGCCAAGTGTTTGGTGAATGAAACCGAATAGTTGAAATTGTCCTCTGTAAAAAAAAAAAGCATCCTCTATTTGTTTGCTTAAAACATCAAATGTCAATCCATAAACAATTTCATAGGATGCCTTAAGTGCTTATCTAAAAAAATGTTTTATCACAGGCTAGTTCCTCTATGTGCAGTAAGAAAAGGGGCTCCTTTCAACAAATATAACAAGTTGCAACATACAGTAGTTGCTCCATACTCAGTGAAATGTGGTTTCTTTCACATGCTAATGACACACAAGAAAAAGCATTAGAAAACTAAGCTTGTGAGGATATCAGTTCACTCTGGTTCGAAGTAAAGGTGCAGCGAATACTAACATACTAGTATGAAATAATTTCAAAACAAATTAAAATATACCAGTAGGATTTGAATAGCAGTGTATGCAATTTATAAGCAATAACATAGGCTATGCTTTAAAATGTGCCATACTCAGCCTATTTAACCTTATGTAGCTCACGCTAAGACTCAAAACAGTTTAATTAGGGCAGAGGTAATATGTGTACTTCACCATGGAGTATGGCTTACTGGCAGTGCACGTTTACCCTGAAAAGGTTGTTTCACGGCACAGCGACCACTGCCGCAGTGAAACCAGCTTTACAGGCGACTTACATGCGTAAAAAAAATGTTTATTCGTTTTGAATGCTCTGAAATTTCTTTCGGAAATTATAAATCCACCTCAAAGCAAACCTGCACGAAGTAGCATTCATTCAATTATTCACACAATCTTAGTACTACGATGTTCTAGTGTAAACATATTGCACAGTACGCGTAATTCGTTACTTCAAACATTCAAACCTGCCCTAGTATTAGCCGCATTTACTGCACATTTGGCCGTGGCCAAATGTGCAGTAAATAACTAAATGTGCAGGGAATAACCAAATATGCAATTTTTTATTCGCATGTACTTCAAACAACAAAAGCCTTCGATTAGTATTCGAAGTCTCTAATATTCGTATACTGTACTGATACATATTTAAATGAACAAAGAAATCTGGGTGGTCAAAAGCTATCCACAGTCCTCCACCGTTGTGTGCCAAATAATTGTAAAATGGTTTTGTTGGTAAAATCCTAGGATTTCATGATAGAAAGCAATTTATTTCCATAGCACAGGGCTCGTAGGCAGGGTCAGTCAGAAAACTCTCGACTCAATCAGAAGATGTGAGAAAGTAAACAAGAGCTTTACTGTAGGGCTCATTTGCAAAATTTCGTGTCGGTTAGGTGGGGTTGTAGCTGCATACCACTGTTAGACTTCACACATAATTCTAGTCACATGGGGTACATATATATAGAATTCAAATTTTTATAGCAAGGACATGATTTTACTGAGAAGGGTATTTTCACAAACACTGTAGTTGCCCCACGATCTACATGCTAATCTATTAAACCACTATTACAGGCTATTATGGCACTCAATGCAAAAATGCTTTATTTTTTTTTTAGTCAGAGCAATTCTGTACAACACACTGCATCAGCCTTACAAAAATGCTATGTTAAAAAGAAATGCCACAGAGCCAGAGAACATTTGTGCATCTGTGTGCATGCACCTGCACGTAGTATGCATGTGTGTTTGCGTGTATGTGTGCATAGGTGTTGCTTCAGCTACTTGTCAAGTACAAGCGAACCTAAGCTCCCATACTTTCTCGTCTTAGTTCTAAATACATGTGACGCATCTGCAGAGCAGCTCATTTTGCTTGGATCATTCTGGAGAATGTCATAACAACAGTGAACTATCATTTGTGGCATCCCTATATTTCCATCGCAATAGCAGGTAGGCCACAGCTGTCTCATTTTTCAATACACTTGAAATGACTCAAGCTCATCCGGTTTATACAGGCTAACAGAACAAAGTACAAAGGTTTCAAATCCCACTAAAGCAGCTGAAATTAAAACAGGAGGGAAAGAGGTGACTAGCCAGACAGGCACAAGAACTTGAAGTATGCCGATTACTTCAGGTAAAACTAATGTTTTTTTTATGGGGTACTGTTCTTGCAATGTATCTTACTATGGGGAAGCTGGTATTGGAACATGTATTGGATATGTTCACATACAGGGCATATTCTTGAGCCATGTTCTGCAAGGAGACTTCTTTACATTTAACTGTAAACAAAAAGTCACCATAAGAGAAGGTGCAACAGAAATGTGCATGACCTTATGAAAGTGCCAAACATCCCCTTTTATGTAAGCATATTGGTACAGTAAAACCTTGTTATAACGAAGTTGAAGGGGGAGAGGTAATTACTTCGTTATAACCATTAGTTCGTTATAACCAATATCAATTTCATCTATAGGAATTCCAAGGGGAATTGCGATTGTTTCGTTATATCCGATAGTTCATTATATCCGGGTTTGTTATAACGAGGTTCTACTGTAGTTCTTTTTTTTTTTAATTGCAAACTGGACTTGTCCTTAAGGCATAACTCATGGTGCTTATGTGTTGCATATGTGATGCAAGGCCTGTGCCATGCATGAATTGAAGCAGTGTTATGTGAAATCTGTTATCATATATCCAATTGTTATGACTGACCAGGGCACATTGGGACTTAATAGTACTGCATTCAACCACCACAACATTAATACCTAGCAGCCTGCCTTAGTTGAGAAATACTTTCTTTCCTCTGGATCGTGCCTTTCATATGCCCTGTTGTAAATCCAGATTTCGTAGAACCTTCAGCAGTACTCGACCAATTTTTCAGGTCATTTCACCTGTAAATATGCGTATCAAATTTGAAAGAATATAGTCCATGTCTTCAATTTCCACTTCTATTCAGATGCCTGGCTCACTTAGTGATCTAGGCCACCATAAACACGATTGTTTTACACCAGCAATGGGCATGTGTCATACATTTCCAACATACGAACTTTCATAAGATGTTGTAGAAGACTGTTGACGTAACCATACTTGGTTTCAGAACACATTGCTAACTGAAGCAAGCAATCAGTTGACATGAAAATGGAAGTTCTACCCAGCATGCAGTCATGATGTGAGAGAAATCATCTCAGAAGCAATCTTTTATCAGACAAAGTTTGTCAGTGCATGGTTTAGTAGTGCATGCACACTTACCCCCAGTCGAAGAAAAGCAGAGCTTGTCACGAGGGTGTGCTGTCCTTCCGCAAAGTTGGGGAGCCATTCTGTAACCGTCCAGGTAGTGCAATGTCTATTCCAGCTGCCATTAATTGTCTACAGATCGAGAAGATGTGGTGATGAAAGGACCCGACGGCTACCCATTTTATCCCGGTACTTATTTTTGGCATCACCGAACTGCAGGCAAAGTTTATATAATAGTGTGAGCAGTGGAATACAGTTGAACCACTTGATATGAGACCTCTATTGGGGAGCAGTCTCTTTCCTTCGTAAGATCGGTCTCTTGTAAGCAAGGTGCCATGTTTTCCTATCCTGATGGACTTTTATTTCAATGCATGGCACACTACAACTAAACTGACCATAATATAAAACTGCAACCTATCGAAAAGATTTTATGATGTACTGTTTGCCTTAGCATTAGACAATTTGCTTGGTGGACTGCATCATTAAGAACAAAATTCACCTTTTCTACACCACAACATGCTCACGTTACTTAGTTATCATTTCCCTTTGTTGCTACAATGAATAGACCACAGTTAGCAGCCAATGGCACCGCATTTAAGGTTAACATATCTGCTACAGGCAAGACTGTAAAATGTAAGGATATTTTGTCCTTTATACCCAATTGCCCTCAGGATCGAATGTGTTTGTTCCAAAAGACGCCCTGCTAATGGGAGAGATAGGGTAGCCAACAATGTGGGTGCACCACGTCTCTTATACGCAATTGTCTCTCATATCAGTGCCTCTTATAAGGGGGTTCAACTGCAGACTTTCATGCTGTAGCATAGCCTTCTGAGATTCTATGCTTGTCGCACAAATGTGAGAGACCATGCATCAAGTTTGACTCTCTGATGATGGTAGTCAGAAGGAGACATGTTCACTATGTGTACAGTTACAGAATAGCCCACTGAGGAGTACCAACATGGTCCTTTTTCTGTAGAATTCTTTTTCTGTACACACATTTTACAGCGTAAGCTGTTATGAGATCACAACAAGGGCCGCTTTTGGCGCCGCAGTTGCCCGCCACCGCCGCCGGCGTCTGTAACCAGTATTGCGCTAATTTCACAAAAGAATAACCATGGACCAAAGGGGATTCGAACCCAAGTCCTTCTGTGTGGCAGTCGAGCATTCTACCACCGAGCTTCTAAAATAATTGCAAAAAGACTTGTACAGGTATAAACCCTGTGAGGAATCGCATTAACAAATGTAGTGTTACGTGGCTGAATAGTAATACGCCACTACGCGTCGTGGAAAGTGGATTGCATAACGAGTGCAAGGTATCATTGGAAAAAGAAAAGGGGTGTATGCTTTGTAGCTCTGCACCCATTACAGAGCCATCATCAACATCATCATTATGAAACGATCTAAACGATCTTCTTCAACTTTTCCGTCATCATTACTAAGCACTGCCTCGTGAAGCAGTTTTGTTGTATCGTGCCACGCGTCGCGCGCGACAGGCGGCGTGCGCAGTCCTGACAGCAACCTGACTTGGCTCTTCAATATACCTGATGGCCCGATCACTTGGCCAGATCGCCAAGTATTTACAATGGCCTCTAAGAAGGCTGTTCGTCCAGCTTATATGCTCTCACTGTCCTGTAATTCCATGCAGGCCTGGCTATTTCTTTAGCAGAGCGCACAATATAGCAGACATGGATATAATGATGTGAGGAGCATTACTATCATTACAACAGTGTTACAAATATAAATTTCTAACAAATCATCACATATAAAAAAAACTTTAAATCTTATCAGTTCGACTTCGTTTATAATGAAGTTCGACAGATATGCGCTCGAACCTCATTATAATGTAATGGCATATAATGAAATAATGTATGTAATGAAGTAATGGGTATGTAATGAAGTATGTGAAATTCCCCATGAAATCCCCATAGACATACACGCATTTGAAACCTTGCTTTAGTGAAGTAAAACCGACCTTTCAACGGACCTAACACACTAAAATTGTCTTTGAAAGCTAAAATCAGCACATGTTCATGCCCAAAAAATTGCCCCTTGCACTGTTCGGCAGGCATTCGGCACGGCTATTTTAAATCCCGCGGGCTCAGTGAAACTGCCGCACATTGCCATGCATTGCCGCACGCAAGCAGCAGTGAACACCGATATATACTGCTGCCATCCTCCATCTTACTGCATGCAGTCCTCACTTGCCATCTCCGCTTTTTTTTTTTTTTTTTCTGTTCTCCATTTTTTTCTCGCAGCAGCTAGATGTCAAAGCGTAGCCTCTGAGATTGCACTGCAGTGGTCTCGCAGGTTATGCAAACTACTCATTCAGACGGCTTGCTGTAGAGATAAGAGGGACAAATGTGATGGTTCGCCGTTGCTTGCGTGCAGTGGTGAGAAATTAGTGCATCTACTTCTCTCTTTTCAGTTGCCCACGAATGCTACCAAATGCTGATGCAGCTAAGGCATGGCCTCCAATAGTGAACCGATGATGTAACGAGCCTGGGAACCGCAAGTTTACTAAGCCAGCGCCGGCACAGTGATGTTCGTTGGCCTACAGATTGTGTGCGTTGTACTGAAAAATACGTGCACTTGGTAGTATGCCGCCTGCTGCTCATTAACGATGAGCATAGTTTCAGTGCTGACTGTTCGATAGCGTTGTCGTTCCTCTTGTTTCACGGTAACATGTATGAGCTACATGCTAAACGGAAGCCAAAGATGATCGGGTTATGACAGAACATGGCCCTTGTGCCGGCTACCATTTGCACGGTACTGATGAGGTTTTTCTTGTGTTATGTCTTTTACTGCCTTTATAAAACTTCATCGCATGCGTGGCTTTACTGCAGGCCACAGCATCGTCTTCGTATTTGCACGTTAAAATTTTCGCATGAAAGTGGTAAATATGATAAATGGTAAAAAGGCAATAATGGTTATAATGAAATAATGGATATAACGAAATAATTCCGTGTCTCCCTTCGACTTCCTTATAACAAGGTTTGAGTGTATACGTATGCTGTTGCTGTTTGTATTATTATTGCTGCTGTTCTCAAAGCAACTTCTGTAGCACATCTTCTCCAAGCTTCATGTCAACCAACAAGTCTCTGCATGGTCATCCGACTACAATAACCACAGATGACTTTAATATGCAAGTGAAAGGCACCTTACAGTTCAGTAACTCCAACTGTCTTGCCTAATTATATCTTTTTTATACATTTCTCTAGTCTAATCAATTTTACTGTATTTTACATAAATTAACAAAGGATTTCTATGTTAAATTTTGTCATATTACTGACAGTTCTGAGACACTTGTGTGAAACTTGCAGAAAATGTGCAAATGCTTTTTATGATGCACATGTTATTCACCACTTATTTGAAGCTGTGCTTTGTGTGGAAACATACAGCCATTTAGCTGAAAGGTTGAAGCAAATGAGAAGTTGAGACAGTGTCAGAAGACATGCAGTGCACGCAGTTCTTTTATTACATAAGTCATGCAAAATGGTTAGCATCAAGAACATCATACAATGAGTTATTGGAAGAACAGAAGAATGTAAGGCCAAAGATGGCAATTACTACAAGCCGTGAAAGTAGGAGATGGCTAGTATCTCAGTAAACAGTCGAACTTACACACAATGAACAGAAACAGACGCAAAAAAAAAAAAAAACTGTGCGTATGAAATGAAACTGAGGGTTTACCAGAAACACTTCAGGACAGGAAAAATGATAGCAAATAATATAGACAGTACCAAGCAAAGTACAATGTGTGATTTAATATATGTTAGACAGCAATATAAATTCATGTATTTTGCTGCTCTCTGTCAATGTTAACAATAACAGAGTGAAATTATCATAAATGAATATATTACACATTATGATTATTACTAAGCCTGAAATGTTTCTCATTATCATTGTGGTAATATTGTGCAATAGATATACGTTTATTATAAACATCACACATAATGACGACGTCTTGGTGTTGGATGCAGCCTTGTCAAAACAAAATTTGATCGCAGTGGCGGTGAAAGTAGTACCAGTATTAGTAGTGTTTGTAGTAACAGTCTCATTAGTAGACAGAGAGGTAGTACAGGCAGGCGAAGTGCCGACGGCAACAATGGCAGGCGACATTTGGTACCTCGTCGCCTTGAAGAAGGCCATTGTCGCCAGACACTGGTTCCTCATGGCGACCAGCTTCCCCTCTGATGGATATCGTGCCATGTGGTGCAGAAGGTGACCAGGGCTCAACCTCTGTACCCACGCCATGACCATCCCATGAACCCTGATGTGGCAGTTTTTCCTCTGTTGGGCCGTAGAGCTGGCCACCCTGCTTGACCGGTGCTGAGGCAAACGCTTGCATTGGCGGCGGGGTAACAGTCGAGCTGCAGCAAGGGTGCGGACACGTCGAAGAAGGCGCTGGAGTATTTTGTTGCAGGAACACGGAAGCGTGAATAAGGCACTCTGTGGCTTCTGAGAGAAGTGCCGGTGCATATTCACGTATGCTGTCACCAGGCAAACCTGCAGTGAAATTGATTGGCGATACAAGAAATAAGACAATGACAGGGCTTTAACTGGTGCGTACTTTGATAGTGTTAGAGGGATACTAAAGAGCAAAAAGATTTTTCAATGATGCTAAAGTACCCTTTCACAATACGAACAACACCGCTTCTGCCGGGAGAGAATGCTTAGTTAGCAAGAAAATGCACAAATAAAAAATACAGGTGGCAACGCTGCCTTCATGTTCCCCCACCGACTGGCTGTGAGATCATAGATTTTGAAGACACATGTTATGGTGCCCGGAATTATTTTCCATTAAAAATGAATCAAGTTGTGTTGCATGAAGGCAACAGACTTAATGTAGCAAGTTTCATTAAATTTCATTGAGCCAAAGTTGTAAAACATGAACGAAATGCATTGCAATCCATGACATCATGGTAACATTCTGGTGCCTGGGTTCGGGCATGAAATTCAAAAATGAAACTTTAACCTTCATTTTCTCCTTTAGTACAGGACCTATTGTGGCGAAATCAATGGCATTGGAATTCCCAATGAATAATTTATCGGCCTAAAGTGATTCATTGTTTCTCTTTAGAGCCCCTTTAAGGAGCTCATATTGTGAAAAATCCATTGGCGGTATTGTGTGTGAGAAAAACAAATCTCAATGAATGGGCATGCTATAATTTTAGTCAACAGTAATTGCGAAGGTGGAGAGTAATTTTCTTGGAATTACTTACCTCGAGTAATTTGTTACATTATTAAATTATCATTCCACAGAAGCACTTCACTACATTACTCACCACAGCAAAAATTACTTTGTATAAATTGTAATTTCATTACTGCCAAGTCTGACCAATATCACATCCCGTTATCAAGACCCATATCTACAAGCTCGTAGGCTCATAAGCAGACTCATGCTGGATATGTAGTGGACAAACTCTCAATACATGCTGTTAGTGATAAGAATGAACAGATGGCAGCCACCTGTAGCTATGACTCTGATGCCACCTAGCAAGCATTTACGTCTACCTGTAGAACCAAACTGAGGACAGCAAATACCTGGACATGGCTATACTGTAAAAAATTTTTTTTGCAATAACAGCTTTGGATGCAACTCTGTACAGTTGAACCACAATATAGTGATTTCAGATATAACAAATTACCAGTAATAACAAATTTTAAAAAACAGTGTTGTAATTAAAGTAGTATATCAAAATACACTTGACAAATTATTGGATATAACGAAGCTATTTCCATGTAATATTAAATTCATTATAGCGAGGCTTGGCTAAACATCATCCCATGCACATACACTTAAGCCCACTTTAACAATACCAGTTTTAACAAAATGTTAGTGATAACAATGATGAACTGCTGCACCATCACCTTTTCCTTGTTTTCTACTGCAAACTAACTTTCTTACAATGACGTCCACATGTTCCACTGATGGTTATAACAATGAAGTCTGGCTGCTGGTAGTGCGCTGTGTTGGTGCCACAAAGTAATGGAATGTGAAATCTTGAAAATGAAAGGAACGTGGCTACCTCACATTTGTTGTTCCCCCCTAAAAAAGGCTGTCACACTGTTATGCAACAGAAACGAACTTTTCTTCCAGGGTCTCTCTGTCCCTTTTTTATTCTGCCACCCTCCCACACATGAGCCCCGCCCTGAAAAGAAAGCCACAAAGGACGGTGGTTCCAAAGCTGGCCTTGTAGAAGTTTAACTAGCTGTCCTAGAAAGGACTCGGTGCTTTCCCTTCTGGCTACTGTAGTAAAGGATCAGGGTATTGTTGTTATGTGCGGTTTAACGTCCCAAAACCAGCTCTGATTATGAGAGACGCCGTAGTGGAGGGCTCCGAAAATTTTGACGACCTGGGATTCTTTAACGTGCACTGACATCGCACAGCACATGGGCCTCAACATTTGGCCTCCATCGAAATGCAGCCACCGCAGCCGGGATTCGATCCCGGGACCCTCGGATCAGCAGCCGAGTACCGTAGCCACTAGAACACCGTGGCGGGGCAAAAGGATGAGGGTAGAGCTGTGCGAACAGCAAAATTTTGAGTGCGAAGTGAATTCGAATATTTATGTTCAAGTGCAAATCGAATCAAATATTTTTCGAATAATTTTCGGATATTTCCTTACTAGTGCCATGTCAAATTATGTAAAAATGTTCTCCTCAACATGGACAAAAATGTTTATTGCATGACTAGTGTACTGCCACAGTATCATTCCAAAGTCCTGAGGAACAATGACACAGAGAATTGTGCAACAGAAAGCTAACTTCGCCGCAGTACACGAGCGTTAGCTTCGCCGCAGTGTACGGGTGTTATGCGGCGAAGCGAACTACATGCAGGAATGGGCCACTTGACATAGTGTATTTTTTCCCCTTATTTACCACCTTCAAATAGTTCTAACAGTAAAATGTAAGTGCGAATCAAACCGAACAGCAATTGCTATTCGAAAATTATTCGAAATTTCGAATAGCACTACTGCAGGGAAAGAAGGCAAGGAAGGTGAAGGTGTCCTTTCATTGAAGCTTAGTGTTGGTTCAGGGTGCTACATTTGGCTATATTTATGCTCATATTCATTGGGTAAACCACACAGAGCATGGGAAGGGGCTTTTATCCTTTCCCCTCTATCCTCCATTCGCACACACACACACATGTACACAACAGCCCTCGGGTACCCTTATTGAGCCTTCTTTAATGCAACCCTGTTATAACAAGTATTGGTTATAACAGCACAATTTCCGTATATGCACTTCAATATTGTTTTAACTGGGCTCCATTGTATATAGTTAAAAATGCCTGTTAAAGGGGCCCTGCCACACTTTGTCAACACAGTCCTAAAGCAGTGCCAATCAGTCGTGGAGGCTCCTGTGAACACATGGTTAGTGCATTTCATGCACCAGGGAAGTTGCAACTTGGTCTCAAATATAGTTGGAAATCGCCTGCTCTCCATTCAACAAATAATGTCACAAGTAACACCGACTAAGTTATTTAACTTGTTTTGTTATATTCTGAAAGAAAGATGCATACGTTTCTTCCATGTGTTGAACTCAAGATCAATAAATAAACTATTCCTTCGGGTGGAAGTCATCAATGCTAATTCTACTTCAAGCGATAGATTCAATGCTCCTAGTGACGTCATACGTTGAAAGAAGGGGAGGCAGTTTTCAACCGCACTTGAAACCAAATCACAAATTCATTGTGTGCACAGCACACTAACATTTTGCTCCTGTGTTCACAAGAGCCTCCACAGCTGAAAGGCACCATTTTCAGACTACATTAAAGAAAGAGCCAGGCCTGCGCGGAATCACAGGACAGTGACAGCGTAAGCTCGAGGAACGACCTTCTTAGGGGCCATCGTAAATGCTTGGGAATCTCGCCAAGTGATCGGGCCATCAGTAACACTCTTGTTTGGGTCATCAGGTACATCTAAAAGCCAACTCAAGTTGCTATCGGGGCTGCACACGTCACCTGTCACGTGAAGCATGGCACGATACAACAAAACTGCTTCAGAAGGCAGCGCTTTGTAATAATGATGATGGAAAAGTTGAAGAAGATTGTTTCATAATGATGATGTTGATGATGCCTCTGTAATGGGTGTAGAGTTGTAATGGGTGTAGAGCTACAAAGCATGCACCCCTGTGTTGTTTTCAAATGATTCCTCGCAATCGTTATGTAATCCACTTTCTGTGACGCGTAGTGACGTATAACTATTTTGCCACGCAACATTATATTTGTTAAAGCGATTCCTCGGCAGGTTTTATACCTGTTTAGGTCTTTTAGGGGTGGTTATTCAAGCACAAGCATAGCTTAGTGGCAGAATGCTCGACTGCCATGGAGAGGGACGTGGGTTCGAATCCTCCTCGGTCCTGGTTATTTTTTTCTAAAATATGCGCGATAATGGTTACGGGCACCAGTGGCACCAGCAGCAGTGGCGGACAACTACGGCACTAGAAACGGCCCTTGTTGTGATCTCGTAACAGCTTACGCTGTAAATGTATTGCATTGGCCCTCCAACATAAGCTAGACTACTACAGAGCCTACATGCACAATTATAAGTTGTTGATCAACATATGACATGAGAAAGAATGAGAAGGACGTACTTGAATTGGGTATACCACAAAGACGGACCACAATACAGACACGGCTGTCATCTTGAAACACAGGACATCTGCGCCAGCCAGAAACCTGGAAGTGAGAAAATGTCGTACAGAAGAGTAAGAGCAGAGCTCCAAGAAGACAAGTACATACCTACACATACACTGCGTGGGAAGTTCAACCAAAACAGGTTTGTTAATAGCCTATACAGTAGCAACTGTCCTTCTACAAATGCCGTTGGGCATGGCATATTGTACTCGGGAATAGAATATAAAGACAATTTCCATGAAAGTGCAGATCATATTTTATATACAAAGTGCACATTTGAGTAAGGTACGCTAATTATAATCTAGGAAGAACATCCACGCCTTATTCACCAACAAATATGGTACTACTGCAGACACTTGAATCTGAGTTTAGAATGGATATAACATGGTAACATGAAACAGCATTACAATCATTATCAAATGCAACAAGAAACAGTGTCTTGCTCCTTTTGGAAGCCCTTGGATATATAGCTAACGTATGAAGATTAACACAAAAATAAAAGCAGATACAGAAAAATTTGGGTATCAGAGATTTCATGTAGAGCTGTGTGAATTGCAAAATTTTGAGTGCAAAGCAAATTTCCTTCACTGTAGTCGAGCGCAAATCAAATAGAACATTTTTTGAATAATTTTAGAATATTCTTTAATAATGTCAAATCACAGTGATATGCACTGCTAAACATGGGGCAAAATAATTGATAGAACAAGAACAGTACAACAGAGAAGTGAGCAAACTTCAACGCATTCCAGAAGTGTTAACTTTGCCACAGTATGCAAGTGGACTTCAGTGCAGTACACAAGATTTAGTTTTGCTGCAGTACGCGAGCGTTATGCGGTGAAGCGCACTACATGAGGGAATGGGCCACTTGCCTCGAGAAATGTCATATTTGGCCTCTTATTTACCAACTGTGAATGTTGGAATAGTAAAAACTAAGTGCGAGTCGAATTTAATAGCCAACGCTATTCAAAAATTATTTGAAATTTCGAATAGTCGCACACATCTAATTTAAAGCATCAGAATTGACTTGGAAATAATTCAAGAGCAGAAAAAGAACCGATCATTTTTTTTATATTAGCAGTTTATTACCGCACCATAGAATTCTAAATGCCTCTGTCCCAACATCTGAGTGTTTCTCAGTACAAGGATTGAAAAATTCATTCCGGCATGCCTATAAGTCTGCAACGTTTGCAGGAGATATGATCAGGATCTTAAAAGACTATAGTCTTTCTTGGGATACTTGAACGCAGAAATTTTAGTCTGTCTATTTGTCTGTCTGTCACACGATTCAGCCACCCAGCAAAAGTTTAAGCACTTGCCTAACGCCCAGCCATCTTGAACTGGTAGCTGTGTTCATACTTGTGAATGTTGTCGATCAAAAAGCAAATATTACGTATATCTGAGGTGCAACATCAATACGTAATTATTAGGTAGTGTGTTACTTTACTAGAAGATGCATAGATACGTAATTCTAAAGACACTAGTGTTTGTTAGGCTGCGCTAAAAATGTGACGCTATGCATGAGAAAGGCCTCTGCCGACGATTTGGTGCTGCCACCTGGCAGTTACCCAGGGATTCGGCACAAGCTCATGTTTCCCAACAGCGCTGCCAGATGGCATCCATATCTCACACAGCATAGTATGGCCGGCAGAAGACTATCGTCTTTCAACGACATTTGCAACGTAGCATGCAGATATGCAGCCAATTTTTCCACCATCCAATTTTCTTCCCCAGCTAGGTCTCTCAACACTTGCAATGCATTGCCATCTTGAATGCCTGAAATTCCTTTATTACTCAGTCAATTCCCTCTACATCAATACACTAGAAAATTATTTTATGTCTTGCAGACCTTCATCTACTGGAAGCAACAATTCCTTTAACTGTCAACCTTTTCCCCTTAAAACACAGCCTTTTTCCATAAACGATCAAAAAATAGAATTTGTTGCCAGGAAGCACCTGTTCCCTACTATTGAAAAAGTCTTGAAATCCTGTTCATGAATGCTCATTTTGTTGGTCTTTTTTTTTCATCCTAGTCCTGCAAGAGCCTCAGTTAGGCTGCAGTATGTACAAGTAAAATAAGTACCTTACCTAATTGTGCATTTTGCACACTTTCTTCCACAAATCTATGATGAACAAAATATGCGGAAATTTTGCAAACATGTCTAAAATAATGTGTAAGTAGTCCCGAAATAGATCAAACATTTAAATGGAAAGTCAAACATCACAGAAAAAACAAAGCTGCTTGTTTATTTAACAGGACACGTACATTAAGTAGTCATATATGGTCATGGTCTACATGAAAACTCTAGCCAAGAAGTCCTACTCAGAATTACAGCTGTTGGAGCAGGCAGTGGTGGTGTACAAGAAGCAAGCATTCACGCTCGTGGCAGCATGGTTCTATTTTCTTCAGAAAACTCTGACAGTGAGCTGGGAATTTGGCCGCACGAGTATTGTGACCCACCGCTACTGAAATACTGAAATGAGACCATTCCTGGCGAAGCCTAGACTATTAAAGTCAACCAGTCATGGATTCCATCACTGGCCGGAGGCATACAGGAGAGGCAAGGCTGGCATGACGGAGCATGGAGCCAATGGAGCAGCGGCGTCTTCGAGCTGCGCACTTCTGATGCAGGAAACATTTCAGCTCATAAGAATGGAAACTTGAGCATCAACTTTAAGATATTCCAGCTCAGACTGTGCTGTGGTGTGTGTGTGTGTGTGTGCTTTCCAGTGGAGGAAGAGAAGGGGAAGGTTCAGTAAACCTGGGCAAGGACTGCAGTGTGCCCATTTACACTCACATGCTGGCGGATTGACAAAGGTGGCATGGGAAGCGTGAAATATGCGAGTAAAATTTTCTTTCATGAATCTTGATAGAAATTATGGGTGTACAAGTTACACAAGGGTGCATATTATATTAGTAAACGAGGTAAACAAAAAGATGCATGTGTTGAGTGATGAAGGCATACACTCACATTTCAGTGCAAAATACAAGGGTGCAGACAGAGCCCAGAACAAGCCCTGCCACCAAGAGCCAGCCGAGCGAGCCGAGCAGCCAAGTAAGCCAGCCAGCCCTTGTGTTCGTTGTTGAAGGCACTTTGTATGCCATTCCAGAGTCAATGCTATCTTCATCATCGTCTGTATCTGCAAGAACAAGACAAGATTTTGACAGAGGCATATCTACCAGTCAGTGATTGCATTTCGTGTGCGTATTTAGTGCCACAAACTAGTGTATAGCCTTTCACCTGACATATTCACGTTACTGCCTCCTGAAATAAGACTGCATTGAACAGAAAGACACTAATCATAAACATCTGCTCAAGCAAGCATAATGTATTACTGTCAGACCGTGTGCGATGAATGCAGGTAAAACAAATCACTTGATATAACAATTTGAAAAAAATGATATTTCTATACAAAATAGTGCTATAAATATAGATTTATAATGAATTATTGGATATAACAAAGCAATTTATGGAAAATATTGTATTTGTCGCAACAAGGCTTGGCTGTAGTTGCTCATACGCATAGAGAGCGTAGAGATCATCACTTACATAGGCATGCACAGGGTCTTCATTGAGGCCAAAATGGTGGGAGGGGAGGGGGCCACAAGTTTGCCCCACCCCTTCCTGTATGCTCACCTATGATCACTTTCACTGAGAACATAGCTGTGTAGGTAATGAAAAATTACGTACATGTGAGAACACTAGTGCCAGTAAACAGTGGAACCCCGCTGTTACGTTCCTCACTGCTGCTTTTTGCCGGCTGTTACGTTGTTTTTCATCGGTCCCGGCATAGCTCCCATAGGGTCCCATGTATTGCAAACCCCGCTGTTACGTCGCAACTGTGGGCCTGTTCCCGCATGATGCGTCGCAACCTGGCACGCCGTACCCGCCCGGGCATCGCTATTTTGATTTGACTTTTGACAGTCTTGGTCACCCTTGCAGGAATCGCCGCCCCCTGATGGCTGCCGAGATAGCGCGAGCGCCAGTGCTATCTTGGCAGCCATGCGATCGCTCCACAGCTGAGTGACACTACCACCACCCACCCCACCCTCCCGTCTTTGCGTATTTTCATGCTTGTTAAAGACGGGCGGGGCGTTTCCTCTCTGCTTCGACGGCAGGCGATCCGATAGGGGTGATGTTATCGCCTCCAAGCAATGGAGATGGGCCAGGCGCGTTTGATCTCTGCTTCAGCCGTTTTCGTCACCCCACTCGCGTGCTTTTATTCTAGCGACTGTACTTTGGGCTCCGGGGGCTTCCAGAGAAAAGAATCGGAAAAATGTTGCAGTGGCTTAGCTCGGCTATGCCAGGATATACGTAGCGTTAGCAAAGGTTCAGCTGATTTTGTTGTTGCTGCACGGGTGGTCGGGCACGTCGCTCAGCCTCCTGGCGACACCGCTTTGCTAGACGTTCATCCCTTTGCTCCAGTGTCTCCGCAGCACGTTTAGCGTTCTACTGTTCATTCCTCCTACGCTCAACCACTAATTGCCAGGCAACTACTTCGGGATCCGATGAGTCAAGCTTCTCCGCTCTTCTGCACTGTCGAGCAGCATTTGCGCTCTCCTTCTCCATGGCTATACCACACTGGCAAACGCCAGTCAGAAGCGCAGCGGCTCCAGCGCAGTGTCAGACGGCGACTGCACAGCGAGCGCGCGCCGGCGCCAGTGCGTCTACCACGGCTACGTCACTCCTCTGGAATGCGCAGACCGGCGGCGGAGTGCGCGAGAGGTGCCGGCTCCGGTGGCTCCGGTGCGCAAGCTGTGTGACATCACTGATCCTTGCGCACGCGCAGCATGGCTCTTGATGTGCCGCGCGAAACGGGCTTGGCTAGGCCAGTGTAGCTAACGCTACAAAAGGAACATCGCACTCGCAGCCCCTTTTGTGTATGACTCCTCTCGCCTGCGCAGCGAGGGGCGCGGCCGCACGGCTGTCAAAAGTCTGTCCGTGCGCGCGCCGGCGAGCTGGTTCCGGCCGGACGCGGTGAGCGCAAAATATGCGAGGAATTTTTTTTTTTTGTAAAGTTGGCTAAATATCAGGGGTGCGCAAATTATGAGAGGGCGCAAATTATGCGGATAAATACGGTAAACAAGCACTGAAGATGGAACCTGAAAGCGCTACCTATATGGTGTACTAGAATATCGAGCGATCGCGGACCCGACGCGACCAGCCGACCAGCCGTACTCGCAATCACAAACCACGCGCGGCGTGCCGGAACAGGATGCGGTGATCGCAGTGACGGGGCGACCCAAATTGGTGCGTCACACTGGAACTAAGCCTCAATGATCACAGTGTTGATTGCGATCTCTGAGGCCATACTTTCTCTCATTGGGGTGCCGGAGTCCGAATTATCGAATTTAGAGCTAGAAACCGTCCGAAATATCGGTCGTTTTAACACATAAAGTCTATGGGGGCACTGCTGGTACCGCGCAGCTGTCCATATCATCGGTCAGCGACCTAGATGGCTCACCTTGCTGAAATAAATTGTTTGAAATCAAGGCGGCCCTGTTCTCATTCATTTTGGGAGCTTTCCTCACTCTTGCGTTTTCCTGGCTGTTACGTTTTTTACCCCCGGTTCGCTGAAAAATGTATGAACGGGGTTACACTGTATCCAGCTTTCCTGCAGTGGACCACTTAAATAAAAAATATTGTGCAATACTTGAACCTGAAATAAAATGTAGGCCCTCCAGTTCTTTTGTTCCTATCAAAAAATATGTGCTTGTATTGTTGTCTTTTCGCAGAATCTCTTGCCGCTTTAGCTTTGTTTTTGTGACTATGGTGCCCTCTGCATTGAAATGTACGTGACTACACACTTCCAGCAGATGTCTGTGGAATATGTGACCCTGCTCTAATAACTACAATCAACGTTTGAAATTTCATGCTTGATTATATCATTGTGAGCGTACAAGTACCACCCAAATGGTATACAGTTTAGGTTCCCAAAACAAGATCTTCACCTGGTTGAGCTGCCCAAATGTTCCAGTATTGTGAGCACAACACACAATGTAATGTATAAATCCAGCAAAAGACTCCAACAAACTTGCACACAATATTGCTTCTATCTTAAGCTCATCTGCCTTCATGGAAGCAATTAACTCACAGTATGCCATGTCACCAAATGTTCACAACAAAATATTCTTTGCAGTGCACCTATAACAACTCCACCATAGGTTCCTTTAAGGAAATAAAGTGAAAGTGAATAATCTATGTCAAATTTAATCCCACAAGTCATACATTGCAGTACAAAAATTTGTGGCTACTGCAGCCACACAAATGAAATTTTCTTAATTTAGTGTGCAAGGGAAACGTGGTAAGCATTCCCTTACCAAAATCAAGGCACGACAATTCCGAGTCACCGAGAGAAGGTGAGGAGCTTCTCTCTGCAGACTCCAAGCACGCATCTATCGACGAATTATCATCTCTCCGATACTGGCGCTGAAAAGGGGCCAAGTTGGTTAAGGCTGCTTCCAGTGGTGATGCACTGCATCTGCAATTGATAATAAATATGTACAAGTTTACCATATCTCAAGCTCAGTATCCTCTGTTGAGAGCACTGCATGGGCCTTTGCTGGCTTTTGTGCCGAGTTAAAAGTTTGCCAAGTACTATAGTGGCCTTCTTAACATAAAAAGGAAGCACAGACAGTAAATGCTCATGTAAAGGATACATGTTATAGACATGCTTTAGATCATTCTTTACAAGACACCTAATATGATTAAGCTAATAAAGTTAAAATCCGGTAAAGAGCAGTGTTGTAAGGCAGACAAGACGTGGAAATAGTCAAAGTGAACTTTGTTACAATGTGCCAGAACATTAAACAGTGAGGTTTATGTAATTATCAGAGGTTGAGTGCTATTTGCTAACTGTATGTTGATAATGGCACCACTAATAATGGTCAACAATACCACTTTCTTGATAAAAACAGCTTTAAGTTTTCTACAAAAGCTGCACTTTGGACCCCTCAAAGCCCTGCTCTATCACTTAGACTTGACATATGTCAACATTTCCGTTTAACGACCCCAGCAAGAAAATGATCCAAATGATGTCTTCAAAAGACAGCACCGAATTATTGTTTTCATAATTTACAGGAACTATGTATTCCAAGTCACCAAAGTGAGGTCCTGGCTGATGTTGCACTGCTCAGGTAAAGTACAGAATGTAGTTGTGGGGAAACAACACTTCCACACATCTTCTGAAAACAGCCAATTTAAGGGAAGCTGGAGATGAAATGGTCAACAGTGACCTGAACAAGGAATGCCGTAAAGGACATTTCGATAAGGAAATTCATCTTGACCAGGAACCAAAAAAGACATCTCTCTGTAGGACTGTTGGTTGGCTAAGCCCTACTTGCTCAGCCACCGCTGACTTTGTAACTTGTACATTCACTGTCTTTCTGTAAACGTTTCCACCGTAGTTGCCTGAACAGTGTAATCTAGGCAATCAAAAGATCGCCAATAGGGCACGTGAATGTCAAATTCCTTCAGTTTTGTCAGGTGACATGTGTGCAAGAACCAACCTGAAAAGAGATTCCTCCTTTAAGTTCCTAATATCCATGTCAAGTCGGCCTGATGTTACTTGTTCATCGGAAGACCCTTCATTGCTATGGGCAGGCGTGCTTTCTTCTTGATGCGACTGCCTGTTTCCCAATCGAGCAGAACCAGCCATACTGCTCAGACTGCAGCTGGTATCTTCATTGTCAACCTGTGCCAAGTGAAACGGCTGGCCACCAACAACGGCAGCGGCACGCTGTGCCTGCATTCGGTATATGTTGTACAGTGCATCGAGGCTGTGATTCGATGCAAAGCTGTAGCTGTACGACGAGTATGAAGGGGCACGGTGGCCTCGAGTCGCCCGGCCAAAAGTTGCATTAAAAATGCAGAAAAGCAGCATTCTGAACCTGGTCCACACACTTTGCAGCAATGCCATGCAGTCATAATGTCTGAAGATTGCTGTGGGAACTTGGTGAATGAGGTGAACTGTCAGGCCAACGAAACCCGATTCGACAACATACATTCTCGATAGACCAGCTATGGCAGACTGGAACAAAAAGAAAAGAATGAAAATTACTATTGCATGTGTTACATCAAAGCAAACAGCTATATCAAATAACATTCTAGTTATGATAGCCATCAGGCTATCACAACTAGACTGACCCAACTGACCGACCGACAATCCATCTAGCTTTGAATTTCAGATCACCATGAGATAAAAAGAAGCAAGCTTGAATGAGGTAGATGCACATGTTAACAGCTTAAATCAGAAATTAAACATGACTGCACTTTATGGCAGTTGAGGATGGAAGGAAGCAATGGAGCTGACAATTAACACCATATCAGTTATCAGTTATCATTGCTTATCAGTTAGACCAGGGCAACCAAATCGACACTATCTTTGTCAACTTCTAGGAAGCCTTTGATACGGTACTACATTCTCACCTTCTGTATAAACTACACATCATTCTGAAAAGGTCTCGTCTGGTAAAGTGGATTGCTAGTTTTCTTCATAATCACTCGCATTATGTCGACTTCAGTTCCACAATGTTATCAGTTCTGGAGGTGTGTCCTGGGGTCCTGCAAGGCTATGTTTTGCGCCCATAATTATTTTTCACTTATGTCAATGACCTCTCAGAAAATGTCACCTCGAACATTTGCCTTTATGCAGATGACTGTGTTTTATATGACATGATTGCTTCCACAGCTGACCACAAGCGTTTGTGCGACTCCTTTATCTCTTTCTGCACATGGTGTGAAAAATAGAAAATGAACATTAATCTTAAAAAAATCGCTGTTTTATCCTTTACAAGAAAGATAATGCCAGTTATGGAACTATGCTCTTTCAAGGGATCTTCACTAAATAGAGTTGCTCAGTATAAGTATCTCGGTGTCACATTTACACATGATCTCTCATGGTCTGCTCATGTTACCTTAACATGTCCCGAACCGTTAAAGCAAATAGGATATCTACGTTGAACAATGCAGAATGCTCCAAAAGATACGAAGCTTTTAATATACAAATCTCTTGTTCGCCCCATCATCGAATATGCCTCCCCGGTTTGGTCACCTTATAGACAATGTGACATACTCAAACTAGAAGCAGTTCAAAGAAGAGCTGTACATTCCATTTTTCGCAGGTACGACTGCTACTTCTCACCTTTTATAGCTTTCCTTGAACTAAACCTGACACCTTTCTCGGTACGTTGTAACACAAAATTATTAAAATTTTTCACAATGTAATCAACTCGTCATACTGTATTTCAAACACATCTTGCATATTCTTTGTCAGGCCTTCCTCCACGCGTAACTACCAAGAACTTAATTTTGCCACTTCTTCCCTCGTACCATAGAATTATGGAATTCCATACCTGGCCACATTTGTTCACTCCCGCTGAATGACTTTGGGAATGCTATTGGTGAAAATCATTATGTTTAGAAAAGTTTAATACTGCAATTGTTGTAAACGCCTTTTGTCTCTTCTGGCCTTTTCAATTTTTTCAGTTTTATATAATCCCATTTCTTCTATAGCCCCCTCACAGGGCTGCAGTATGTAAAAATAAACAAATACATATATATAATGTGTAGAATGTGTAAGTGACAACTTTCAGTGGCAGCGCAGCTAAGGCTACATGGGCAGAGCTTTTGCACATGTGTTACAATGCTAAGTAGTCCATTTACGGACCAATATGACTTTGGATTTGCAAGTGCACGCAGCATGCGTTTTGGAGGTGCAAGTTTCCCTGGCTTATCACATCACAAGGGTTACAGCGGTCTGTAAGATAGGTTATCTACAGCGTAAGTCCAAAGCGACCCCACTGTAACACGCTGATCTGCCAGCCACTCAAATGCTCATGCAGAAGCGCAACCATACACTACAGCTTGAATTTTTTTTAGAAGATTCATACTGCGAGAGGGGGAGGGGTGCAGGAAGGCTAGGGAATCAGTTTAGTTGACATAAGCGATTTTATTTTGGAAACTCCCCCGTGGCCACAGAGGAGCTGTAGAAATATAAATGTTATGTAAGAACACCACACCATTTCCTCAATTTTGTTGCGTACAAAGTCACTATAATCTCCTTTCTCTACTTTAAGACACTCATTAACTTCCAAGACCTTTCATGGAGCTCCCACGTTAATTTGGCAGAGGGCGCGTGGGATTGAACGGGTAGCAGAGTATGTTTTCCATGGTTGAATGGATGCGAGTGTCTCCAGTTGGGAATTACAACCAAGAGAAACGCATGCCTTAACTGACTGTGGCCAAGAATGCCGTTTTTGGGCAGAGAAGAGCCGATTGTCAAGGTCATAATAGATAGGAACGTGCCTGTTCAATGTTTTACCCTTAAGGTTGCGTCCCCGATGTGTAATGCTCTTGTCGTAAATAGCCAGAAATGCTGGCGCGTGTATTGTTCCATGCAGTGTACAAGACACCTTCTGAATTATCGTATCAGCAATATTGAACAAGCGATAATAACAATCATGCATATGCAACGGAAATAATGAAATGGGTCATTTCTTTATGCACGTCTTGTAATAGCAGTTTTTACTTTCAAATATGTAGAATCACTGAAGATGGTAAGGTCACCGCACTGGAGGGCCAACTGTCGCTTGTAGTATCACTTACACGCAGTACAACTTCTTCATAATGGCACCCAAACGATTTAATCATGCCAACATCATTAACAACAGCAACAACAAAGACAAATATTTTGTGTCAGACTTTTCTTTCTTTTGTAACAACCATTTCCTTCGCTTTGCTCAATTGAGCTGAGGTGACAACACTCGCCCATGCTCGATGACAAGTCTTGACGCACACCTGGTTCAACTCGGCGACGCCATCATTGTTTTTAAGTATGAGGAAAGCGCTACATGGACACTTAAAACCAGAAAGCCAGAAACGACAAAAATGCAAATCATTTACAAGACAACCTTTCTAACTTGCAATGAAAGAGTCTTGAACATAAAAAGAAAAGAATTAAGTGACATTTTTCGTGTTACTCTATGCAGTATCAAAAAGTTAGCATTCTTGAACTACATGCAAGAGCGCCACGAAAAGTGCACGCTTCAGCTTCGTAGCCTTCACTGCGCCACCACAGAAAGTTGTCATCAGGTATAGTGATGATCAGTTCAAACAAAGCTGCTACAAGGAAATGCTGCGTCTAGTTGTTTGCAGTATGGACCCAATATTCTGTATTAAAACAACTATTAATACATGTTAATATATTTCTATCAGACAGTAGAGGACTAGTTATTCCAACAATGTGCTGGGCTAATAAAATTTCCTGTATCACAAAATTGTGCTTCTATGGCTAACACAAATCTTTACTCGAAACTGATCCGGGGAAAAGGCGGCCAATGCACATAGTGTAACCCCTTACCTCTACGTCTGTGAAGGAGATGCGCAGTGCACTCAATGCACCAGAGAAAAGCACCGTAGAAAAGCACAACAGGATACGCTGTCCCCGAGAGAAAGAGGAACAGCTGTTCATCATCACTGTAGAGTGCCACAGGTGATGCTCGCCGAGTGCACGAATAAATGAGTGCCGCAGGGTCTGCAATATATAAGCAGGCCATGGCTACAAAAGTTTTCAAACCCAGTACAGTGCAAAATATACCTTTCACTGTGGGTAATGCCAACAAAGTGTTTAGGTGTGGAATACTGCTTCGGCGACAAAAAAAAAAAAATGTGGGTCACAATTGCAGTTCGAAAGTAGCATTGCAGCATGGATTGCACAGATTTGATTTTGAAACCAGTTAAGTAGTCTTGGAGAGATGAATGGCAGATAGCATAAAAGCTTCACAAGTGCTCAAAAACAAGTCTACTTCTGCTGTTGCAGTTGCATCTTATAGGTAATAATGTCCATTACACAGCTGTGCTCCCAATGACCAATCCACATGGGTGTGCCTTTGATACCTGAAATGCGTATTCACTTATCCCTTTGTTTGTTTGTTTGTTTGTTTGTTTGTTTGTTTGTTTGACATACCTAGCAGCATGAATATTTATCATACCTTATGCTATGCAGGATAATTTAGATAGAAGCTTATCTAACCTGACAGCTTTCATTCATGTGACCCACACTACTGCTCCAACTGTGAACAAAGTAAAATAAACACCTTAATAATGAAGGTCAGGACAATAACTATACCTTTTTATAAGGGGTGAATGAATGTTGAAATTTCAGAATGTGAATCATATACAAATAAGGAAAAAAAAATGTGGTTGAACCCTCTGTCATAGGAATCGGTATAACACGAAAGTGAAACCTGCCTACGCGAAGTTGTAGAATGCATAAGCGGCCATCTGGCGAATCGAGGGGCTGGAGATGGGTTGGGTGCTATGAACATGTGAACACATTAAATGTAGAAATCAGAGGCACCTCAACACAGCACAGAGTTCCTCGACAGTTGTACACAAGGAAAACTTCTTGAACGACTCACATTGCTCTGGGGAAACTCAAATGCATGCGCCAGAGCCTTGCACAAACCTGCTATAAACAAGGAGTGTCCGCAAACGGTGACACCTTGCAAGCAAAACCGAACGGGTTATCAGCGGATCGTTTTGTGAAAACACAGCACACTGCAGCAAAAGGCTCATCATTTGCTTATCGAAGGCCGTCCTTGTATTCCTGGAGCAGTGCGCGTCGCAACTCAACACACCTGGCCATGCAAGACATTTTGTAGCAGTCGCACTCGTACTTTGCCCGAGGAACGCACCACCACGACACCGCCACGCCCCTAACTTTCATGGTGGTGGAGGCGTGAAGACTACCGGCGCGAATTAGCATGACAATCTTGTTCGCTCTATCTATCGTTCCTAGATGGTGGTACCACCACCATCTAGGAACAAGCAATTTTGCATGTTCAACACTATAGTTCACTGTACTAAACACCTTTACTTTAACCAGACGACAGTTAAATGCAACTCATAGCCTAAAGCGCTGTAGTGAACCTATAAGGCCCATCTTTTGCCTACATGGGCAATGTCGCGGGTGTGTATTGGTAGAGCTTCCAGCTCCTTTCGCCAAATCCTGGGTGAAGGTTGGTTCGAGTCCGACTGGGTGGAACTTTTTGATTGTGAATGTATGTTGATTTTTTTAGAGATCCACTTCCGTTATGGAAGTATGTGACCGATTTCTAGGTGGACCCCGGCATAAAACACTTTCGGGTTAAAAATTGTCCTTGAATATCAAATCAAATGTAGAATGCATGTGCATCATTAAGAAGTTGCAAAACATAAATTAGCAATAACTTCTGGCACATTTTGCTTGGCGCAAACTTTATTCTCTTCTGTCACTCTTTTTTGAAATGAAACAGCACCTCACTTGGTCTTTCAGCAGCTTGAAGAGACAACCGGTGATACACAAATTAAAATTTATAAAGCAGGAAAATTAACTTCTCAGTCTGTTCAGAAATAACGATAACAACAGCCTCTTATTTTGAAATAGTTCAATTGTAGGATGCAATGTAAAGCTTTCACATAGTCTTCTTTATTACAAAACATTAAGATATTGTCTAAGTAATGTTGTTGATGGGCACAGTTGACCTTCATGCAACAATACGTGATCACTGTACACAGTAATTGACAGGCTTACAGCAAGCCAATATAGCAGCAAGTACATCTGGCAATTGCGTTTTAACCACAGTAGGTTGAAATTGCGCATTCATTAATTGTGCATGCACATCCCCGTGGGAATGAAGTTGAAAATTTGGTGATTCGCATTTGGTAGGTTTTCATGTGAAGCTGTCTTGCTGAAGCAGCACTTTGTTAAGTACCATATAGAGTCACAGGAGCACACTTATTTTATATTGCAGGAAAATTTTGGTGTGAAAGAAAAGCTGCCTGTATCACTTCACCAGCACTTACTCTTTGCAAAGGTGGACTGCATTCAGAAGCGAATGCCTCCCTTTCAATTCTCCCATCTTTGCTGCTCACGGAGAACCACTCGTCAAAAATGAAATGCCAAGATCCTTCTGAAATTAGTTGAATACGCACACACTTAGCACAGTCATCCTCGGAATAAGGTGCAGGTATATATCTAAAGAATAAGGTTTAAATATACTCAAAGCGAATTTCTCAAAGGGGAATAGTAGCCAGTGAAGCATTCCATGTAGTGAGTTAGAGGTGTTGTAGTGTGTATGGATTATTTTACTATATCGTTATAAAAGTAAATAGCCAAGATCAGTCATGCTGGTGGTATTATACAAGTCCAATTAAATTGATAAGTCGAAGCTCAAGTAAAGGATGTGGATATAACAAATTATTGGTTACAACAAAATAAATGAAAGATGCTGTTGCCATAAAAACAGTCCTAGATATAAATTAATAATGAATTATCAGATATAACGAAGTTATTTTTGTGTCATACTGAATTTGTTTTAAAGAGGTTTGACTGTGGGCACCATGCAGAACGCTTCAGACAAGAAAAAGAGGCGACAGCCACTGGTGTCTTTGTTGAATGTCATGTTGATGACGATCTTTTATAGAAATGTGCTGTTACAAAAGAATAGATATGTATGAAAAACACTTATTTATGATCACGTGTGGCATATGTCCATACGGAACGGTGATCTTAAGTACCCATAAATCCACCCCACGCCCAGGATAATCTGGTAATTTTACATGGAGTTAAAAAAGCCTGCTGCATATGTAGTTGAGAGAGAGACTCTTTATAGGAACATATGTAGTTGAGAATATGCTGATCTAAATGCCAACAAGGTACTTTCTCATTGAGGCTCATTACATCTTGCAATGTCTTGCCTCGAGATATATGTTGCAATAGTATGGCTCAACGTAGAAAATAAAAACAAACACTAATGTGTAATAACGCATATGATAATAACAACTTTTATTCCATTAGAATGATGAAGGCGGCTATGGGTAAAAGTCACTTTAACAAACAAGCAACTTGATAAGAGCCTGCAGCCAGTTTTGTATGACTGTACAGCAGTTATATTATACTGGCAGAAATATGATGAGTGGCAGTCACCTAACTACTCATCTGAGTGCTTAGAGAAAAGCTTGTTTATATCCATATGGTGCCTTACTTTCCTGGTAAGTGCTAGTTAAATGATAGTATATAATCTAATGTGCATAATCTGCTGCAGGTTCTCAGCAGGCACTGTGTTAGATTTTGGTGCTGATTGCATGATTGAGGATTAAAGCTGACGGTGATTTGATTTCATGTGACCATAGATACATGTGCGACTGACAGTGACATACCATCAAAGCATTCTAGGCGCAGAACATTTCTCAGTTCATTCAAAAGACTGCCATATCAAAATGATAACCAATAGAAATGTTCACTGGATGTTGACATCAGGTCCTATAAATAAAGCAACCATTATCAAGGTCCACTTATGACCTTAATACAATTAATAGAACAGAGATTCCATATATCATGCACTGATACAAAAACATGTGTACTACTCTTGTGTCCACATCAAGGCATTTAGCCCAGTGTCAGTTCCTTCAAATTATCATAACATGTCAGCACGTAGTACTATGACATGTAAGCACAATACGGACCTCACATATGGTTACAATGTAACATACGACAACTGAGAGAAATGTTCTGTAAAATTTACAAGATGTAAAATATATCTATTGCATGTGGCTGACCTAATCTAGCTACAAACATGTTTTACTTGTGTATACTTTCAATTTAAGTTCTCTATTTTTTAGTCCGTGTAATTCAACAAAACTTACAAATTCTTATTAATGTCTACCAGTTGAGAAAAGGTATAAAATAGCGTAGCACTGAAACATGTAACTCACTTACCCCTCGTCTAAATTTGAGGGTGAACAGGTGAAAACATCAACTAATCCAAATTCTTTCTTTCGTTTTTCTATTTTTGTTAAACAAGCCAATATGAGATGTCTATCGAATGATTCAGTAAGTGTTTACAACCACCAATGGCGCGCTTTTTGCACACATGCAGTCTAGGAAGGCCTTCCACCCACCGTCAGCAGGGAATGATTCAGTAAGACGAGGCATTAGACAAGCAGGCTCTGCATTATTACACGGTTAAGCTTTATGAAATACCTCCCTTGAAATGACTATTATGTTCGAAATGCTAAACTTTCTTTCTTTCCTAAATCTTCATCTTGTGTGTCCCGTGCTGAAAACGGGTTGTAAAATCAATCCCTTGCATGTCTGACTCTAGCCATACGTGGGTAACAGTAACACATATGTTCAGAGGACATCCTTAATACATCCAACACGGGAGTTCCTGGTCTTCTGGACTCTGATCACGTGTATCTTGAATGCACTGGAATCTCAGTGACTCTCTCTCCATGGGAATTGCAAAAGAAAACATATATGAAAATTTTATCAACTATATAAAAATAGATTGTGCCTGTGGAGAGCTGGCCAAAAGAAAGAAACATGTCATCCCGAAAAAATGCATTAAGCATATGACTGTATGTTGGCGTGCTTGCCCTTAAAGCAATGAGCTTGTGCAACTTACGTGTTTTGCAGTGTACCACAGTCACATCTTCCAAGAACCAGGATGGAAACTCGCCAGAGTTGTCATGCCAGACCTCGACACTCATGAGATTTCCAAGAGCAGTGTTTGTGCTGAAGAAAGCAAATATGGAAATTGAGACAACCTGCGCTTCTAAGAGATGGAGACACGCCTTAATGCAGGTACAACTAATTCGCATTTTTTTCAAACTTCATTAGAGATCTAAGATTTTGAAGACGCATGGCCTTCTCAGCTAATTTCATGTGGGGCTGGTGTATGTTAGACTTCGCTATCTTGTAGCCACTTGCAGAAAATAACGGTCAGTTAAATGACATATAAATTGTGAATGGTATGAAAAGTGCATCAAATAGTACCTGTCTATGATCAGAACATACCACTATACTAGTCAGCAACTAACAATGTCACTAAGTAAAGGTATAATCGGCCATAAATACGCAATGGGGGCAGTGAGTTCCTGCATCACTATCACGCTCTGCAGTGATGCCATCAAGTGCTGTCAAACTTAGCTGCAATGCCATCCACGAAACACCACCATGTGCACAAGTTTATCAGTGGTGGAAGTGACTGTTGCTGTTTTGAAGCAGCTTTTGGATCAGGAAAAATAGGAGTTTGGAGTGGGATTTTGTGTTTTTAGAGCAGGAATTTTTTCCATCCATAGCAAGGTAACTATGGCTTGGAGTACTCCTGTTGCATTACAGGAATACATCAATTTGTCCGTGGAGCACGAGAGAAAAACGTTGGCAACTTGTGGCCAATCTACCTTCCTCTGGCTTCCACAAGCTCAACTAAGTCCCATGATTTATTTATTTATACATACTGCAGTGCAGAAACGATGTGACTATGTGACTATGTTACATTGTTTTTGTGGTAACATGTCACGTGACCACCTGTAACATGGTTTTGCCGGGAAGATGTCAAATGACTAGCTGTTCCATGCCTTTGGCGGGAATATGTCAAGTGACTAGTTGTGACGTCATGTTATGTGATTTTGGTCACGTGTCTAGGTTCAAATTGGTTTGTTGGGCAACGTCTGCTTGTGACGTCCTACTCCCCTTTTTCCCTCCTCACTTTCACCTCCCTTTCCACCCCTTGCTACATTTTATACTGTACATGCCTATGCTATGCTTCACCCTCTCCCCTCGTCTACGCCACGGTATCTATGCCATGGTATAAGAAGCATACACCTTTATGTGGTGGTGGGCTGACAGCATGAGTGCAAGAGAAGAAAGAAGTGCACATGTCAGTGCCGTGCTGTATTAAGCTAAAAAAGGCTATGCTATGCTTGACTCCCTTCCCTCCTCACCCTCGCATCCCTTTGCTATACCCTTATATATTCTATCAATCTATGCTATGCTATGACAAGCATCCACCTTTATGAAGCAGTGGGCTGAAGGCATGAGTGCAAAAGAAGAAAGAAGTGTGCGTTTAAATTCCATGCCTTTTATCGAAGTGCAAGCATACTTGATGATGACACTTGTTTTTCGGTTTGCAGATTAAAACCGGCAGCCAGTTTAATGAGCTCCGTTCACGTAGTTATGAAATAGCAACTAGCCCAGACACATACCTTGCTTCAGATTAAACTGAAGTGTCCCTACTGAAATGTTCCATATGACAATTCCAATAATTCCATGTTTTCCTCAAGATTCATATCATAAGTATGGAAAGTATACAGTAAATATAAAAATATATATATATATATATGGTTTTTGCACAGAACCACACGGAGTTGTTGGAAAACGTAATGGGACCTTTGAGTATAATTTCATGGCATGAGAGTTTTATTATGCAATTTACCATAGATGGCCACAATAAGCACAGATTTTCTTTTTTTTTTTTCGAATAGCGAACCAAAGTCCTGCAGAAAAATTAGTGAATGCAAGCTGGCAGCATACTGTAAGGTGAAAAGCAAACCACTGTTCCATTTGCACAACAACATCCCATATGATACAACTACTCTTGGAAAATCAATAATTTGATTTTAGAAAGCTGATACATTTTGCATTAAACACTAAATAAAATAACAGACCACTGAGCTACATCATAAGGCATGCTCCTTACGTGGTTCCCTATGGACATGTAAAGGTGAAAGTCCTTGACGTCGTCTATTACGGACTTGCAAATCCACTTTCAATCCTTGATCACGCGTGGCACATGATGGTGGTGACTGTTAACAATGCCTAAGAAATTATACTTAATTATACTTATGATGAATGTTGAAGTAATTATACTTATTGTCATAATCACTCTGAAGTGAAATCACTCATAATCACCCCGACACAGTCCCTTAAGAATGCGTTAACGTTACATGTGATCTTCCTTTCTTTATCTTCATCCCTTTAGCACCACAGATTATCAAACTAATCAAAGACGAGGTTGCCACAACAACTGCATGCACGCCATTCGCAACGACATCGTTCACGCTCTAGCGTTGGTGAGCTAGCTGCGGGAAGCACCTGGCTGCTGTTCGTGCTAAAATTCGATATTTGGGACAAGATTACTGGGTTATTGGTAGTGGCAAATTTGTTATATTAAGGGTGTCTCACATGGCCACTTCGTTATGCGGAGGCTACACACGCACATTCTTCTATGGAGTTGTGGTGGGGTATGGAAACTTCGCGATATTAAGGAATTCATTATATCGAGGTTTGTTATAGCTAGGTCTGAGTGTATTGGACAAGTATTGCACTTTTATACACGTCTTCCCAGTGACAACCATGATAACAGCCTCGTATCACTATTGAAATGAGAAATTGAGCAAAGTTTCAGGTGTTTGTAGAAATGAAGATGGTTGTGCTGTCTTACCCAGCTAAGAAGGCAACTGTGGAACACCTCTGAAGAGCTGGACAACTGTCAGCAAGCCTTATGACTTCTGAATCTCCCTTCTCTCCATGAAGTATCACTGACACCTGAATAATAAAAATCTTGACTATTACCACATCATATCATACAGTACCAAGTACAATAGTTCCAGAACAAACATCAATTAGCATTACCACATTAAAATGTGTCTTCGTACTAGAATGTGGAGCTTACTTAAGGGTTGTCTTTGACAAAAATTTCAACAAATTATCATACTACTGCTGCTTTAGTTTAGATCTATGCACCTAATTTATATGTTGCTCAAAGCAATGTGAGGCAAAGAGAGTATGTGTCAATGTGAAGTATATTATTACAATTAACTCGCAACATTGTCCTCTCCAAGGTGTGCAAATGAGTATGTAATGGCTTATACAACAAACATAAAACGAAGAAACACATTTGTCTGATATAGAGTTCAGCAAAAGCACTTCCAGAAAATGCATTTTCTTTGCAGCATTACGAGTTTTACTGTACACATCAATTTAATTTCCACATTTTGATCCAAAGACAATATGATGAATGTTAAACTGGTTTTGGCATGAAATACCCTAGCAACAGTTATTATTAATTTTAAAGAGCAATGCATAAAAACGTATCTACAAGAAATGTTCTCCATAAACGATGCCTTAAATTTTGATTTAAAATTTTTGCTTCCTTGTACTTTAAATATCTCCAAACACCATAAAAATAGGGCTGTTACAATAGCAAAATTTTGGCTGCAAAGTAAATTCCAAGTAATGATTATTTCACATCAGTAGGGAATAGCCATCATGACCTGAACTGTCTGGACTTTATGTGGCCATGAATAGAGGAAACGGCATTCCTATTCCTAGTAACTGCAGATGAGGTCGTGTCTACAATCTTATCTCTAAGCAACACTACCTGTAGTGATGTAGATGGTCTGAATATTTGGCCGCTTAAATATGTTGCCGCTACGATAGCTCATGTATTAGACCACATCATTAATCAAATGTTTTCATGCGGCCAGTTTCCTCGCCGACTTCAAGTCGCCAAAGTTATTACTATTTATAAAGGTGGTAATACATATAACATGTCTAACTACAGGCCAATTTCAATACTCTCGATATTTTCCAATGTTGTCGAAAAACTAATACACATACGAATGACCTCATTTCTAAAGAAACACCACATCATGACAACCTATCAATTTGGGTTTACAAAAAAACGTTCGACAGAGAGTGCCTTGCTAATGCAAAAAGAAAGAATTGTTGATGCCTCTGAAGACAAACTGTATGCACTTGGAATTTTCATTGACTATTCAAAGGCATTCGATAGAATAAATCACGTCACACTTTTAAAGAAACTAGAATATTACGGTTTCAGAGGTTGCTTCCTCTCTGTCACTAAGTCGTACCTACAGTACCGCCAGCAAAGTGTGCACATTAACAACTCTCACTCATGCTTTAAACCATGACTGCATGGCGTTCCTCAGGGAAGCATTCTTGGCCCACTGCTTTTCAACTTATATACAAACGACCTTGTTAACATAGACATAAATTCATCATTTGTAATTTATGCAGATGACACAAGTTTATTTTTGACACATCACAGTCTGCCTCTGCTTACAAAAAAAGTGAATGAGTTGCTCAGCATATTGAACACTTGGAGCCAAATTAATTCCCTAACAATAAACGTGTCAAAGAAAAAATCAGTTCTTTTTCATCTTAGAAACAAGCTAATTAATTAAAATATTACCCTACACCTTGGTCTTTCAGTAATAGAGCTGGTACCAGTAATAAAGACCTTGGGTGTTCTTTTTGAAGAAAATATGCAATGGAACACATATATTAATTTCATATACTCCAAACTTTCATGAATAGTGGGCATTCTAACACACCTCCATTACTTTCTAGTGAACCACGTCAAATTGCTCTTATACAATTCCCTTTTCTGATCTACATTAACATATGATGCCCACATATGATGCCCATATGATGCCCACACAAAGCCTATATTTGAAGATCTTGGAATAACATCATTGCCGAACCTGTTCAACAGACTTCTGTTGAAACGGTATCGTGCATACCGCAAAAATAATTACTCTTTTCTAGAAAAACTTGCCACCCTAACTCCACTTGCAGAAACATACGGTATACGGAGCAGTCACACATGGAACGTTCCCTACACTCCTACAAACTATGGCCATCAAATGCTGATGTACTTGCTGCCACAGGCTCTTAACTCTTCCGCTAATATGATAAACTAAGCAATTAAGTCACCTACGACAATTACTGAAGTTATATTCCATGAGTGCAGTTTCTGTCCCCACAATTTTTAGTCCCGTCATCTAAACGTAAATTGATAAATGTACCTATAAGCTGTTGCAATTTTTATAGGCTCTTCCTTATTTGCGCCTATTTATTGTCGACTGCTGTTTTGTTTTGTATAGTTTTGTAAACGGGGCGCTGGCCTTCGTCATGCCATTAGAGGCTTTTTGTTAGTACCCTGTAGCATCACCAGTGTTGTATACACTGGTGATGCTACAGGGTACAGGGTGAAATAAAGTTATTATTATAATTATTAATATTAATGTTTGAGTGTAAATCCATCAAATATTTTTTTGCAATATCAGATTATTTTTCAATATGGTTGTGCAAATATTAGAAATTTGAAATAATTTTCTAATAGAATTTACTATTCAATTCGATTCACACTTAACTTGTCATATTTGAACTATTTAAAGTAGGTAATTAGGGGGGAAATATGCTACATCTCATGTCAAGTGGCACATTCCTACATGTAGTATGCTTTGCCGGATGACACCCATGTACTGCGGCGAAACTAATACTCATGCTCGGCGGTGGAACTAACATTTATGTACTGCGGCGAAGCTAACACCCGTGTATTGCGGCGAAGCTCACGCTCGTGTACTGCAGTGAAGTTACCTCAGCGTTCTCTTGCACAGTTCTCTGTTTGACTGTTCTTCAGGACTTTGGAATTACACGGTGGGAGTGCACTAATCATGCAATAAATCTCTAGCAGCACATTGCTCCATAATTTGACATGGTATTATTAAAAAGATATTCGAAAATTATTTGAAAAATATTCGATTTGCACTTGAACAGAAATATTCAAATCCGCTTTGCTAAAAATTTTGCTATTTGCACAGCTCTATTTTTCAAATAACTCGATGGTAACTTGCAAACGAAGATGTACAGCTAAACATTGGCAAAAAAGCTAATTTACTGCACAGCTAGTGTACTCGCACAATGTCGTTCATCGAAGAAAGAACAACCAAGTCCTAGAGAACTGTCAGATCCATCGGCTAACTTTACCACAGCATGCAAATGTTATACGGCAAAGTGCACTAGATGCACGAATGGGTTGCATGATACGGGACACAGCGCATTCTGTCCTTAAATAACAAACTTTGAATGGTTTGCATAGTAAAAGTTAAGTTTGAACTGAATCAAACAGCAAACACTAAACAGAAAGCTGTTTGAAATATCAACTATTTGCACATCCATACTTAACCTAAAGCTTGTTTCCATGTAGAAATATTGATCCCCATTTAAATTAAAGAAAAGCTGTGCATACCGCTGCTGACGTTCCTGCATCGAAGAAAGGTCCGGTCTGTACGGTGATCAGATACAAGTGTCGTGCTGTCGATCTTGCTGTCTTTAGTGCAAATACGTGTCTCTCTGTCAAACCACGCTGCACCACATGCTTATCATGGTCCCTGCATAACCAGCACACTGCCAGGGCGTAGGTTGCTAAGGTTGCCACCAAAAATAACAGTACAAGCCAGTTGACCTTTTTCCCAATGATCTTGTGCATCGGCAGTTCAACAACTTGCATTTCAAGAGTGCCCGAGATTGTTGACGTAATGGGAGGTCCAGCTTGGCACCTGCAACGGTTATGGAACAACATTTAGAATGGGAGTTTTAACAATATAACTTGTGTTTTAGTTGGTTCATACTTGGTTAAATACAGTGGGAGGGTGAAGGAAGAACATAAATATAAACCAGGGGTTCCACCATGGTTGGTGGCAGTTTTTTTTTACCCACTACTCTACTCATCCACACACATCTACGACACGACGACCACACCTGCCTCCTGCGTTTCAAGCTTGCTGTACCAAGGGACAACTTTCTCTCATCTGCGTGTAGACTTATGACTTTCTGGGCTCTCTGTCAACTTGAGGAAATGCAGCTTAAATGAAAAAGCAGGTAAAGCTGAAGAATCGTAGTATGATGGCAGTCTAGTATGTATGGAATGCCGAAATAAATTCTTTAGCATAGGTGCATCATGTGATTGCACATGATTGTCAGTTGTTTCATGCACAATCACAAAATGTGTGCCTGCGCCTCTGCGTTAAACCTACACATATCTTTTCTTCCTTCAGCTCTCAAAATATTAGGAGGTCAAAACTAAATTGGAAATAAGCTTATTAATGAAAATCAAACAAAATGTGGGAAAATGCAGCTGTGCTGCTAGTAACACCAAGACTAATAGGCTGCACATAATGAATGCATTATTCTACCAATTGAGCTACATTGATGGCTGTTCCTCCATTCATATTACATATGTGTATTTCTATCTTAAGAAGCACTGGCCAATGTAAACCATAGCTATGGTAGTAGATGTGCATTCATTAAACTATGGTTGCTACGTATTGTTTCCTTTGACTTCAAATTTTCTTTTCCCTTACTAAAAATAGAGAGATATTGCGATATTTACTACCTATAATTGTTACTATAGTAAAGTAAAAAACTTTAGTGTTCTTTTATTATAATATACTTCATTTTATCAAAATTATCAAGTTGAATTATGGGCCTCAAGAACCCTAAGCAACACAAGTGATGAGAAACACCAGTGAGGAACTCTAGATTAAGAATACACTTCACTTGAAAGGATTACATAAAAAAACTTTCTACAAGCCACTTTATTTATCTTATTACATTACTTAGTTTGATTCATATTAATTACAGATACAGAGATATATTTCCTGCATGACAGGTAGTTTTTGAAGTATCCAAAAATTAAAATTAATATTTAGTGCCTGCTACAGCATTTCATGGAACAACTATCCAAGTTTCATGCCAAACTCTGAAAATTAAGAACCTATAAAACTAATACCCAGGACAAATTAGTAGTTTTAGTGTAACTGTCTGAATTTCCAACAGAAAAAAGTAAACATCAGAAAAAATGAGATTTTCACACCTCTGAAGCTACGACACTACCAGAAACACAGTTGTAAAAAATTAGAAGGAAATTTTTTTAATATAATTACAGTTACATAAAAAATGCTAACTAATAAATCACAGAATATACAAGGATCCAGTTAAGTGGAGGTAAGCCCCCTTACATAAGCCTGGGACAGAGGAACAGTAACAGGTATTTGGACCAAATTTCAGCTCTGAGAACCAGTCGCTCACGTCTTAGCATCAGCTTAGCATTCTTTTAGCATGGAAATACATCTAAATACACTATTGCTTTTACACCTGTTGCTATAACTCAGCCATAGAACCGGAACAGTGATGAAAAATTCATTTTCTGCTGTATTTTCACATGACTCAGGTTGCACATGACTCAGCTGCAACCTGACCTCCTTGCCTTTTGCTTCTCTTTCCCTCCCCCTCTGTAGTTAACCAGCACAAGCATGATACATTGAATGTGTCATAAAATTAGGGGAAGGGAAACACATCTTTCCTAAATTTTTTGTTTCTCTCTCTGTGTAGCTCACGAGCATCTTACACATACTCCTACACCAGGATAAGAACTTGAATGACTCAAACGATTAAGAGGGCAGGAGTTCGTGGAACAGAAATTAGTAGTGGATTCTCTTTTCACAGCTGTACACAGTGCTTCTGCTCCCATGTCAAAATGGAAACGCAGAGGAAACAAAGGCACTTTTCCAGCCTGATTTTTCACTGGCACTAATGGGTTCGTCAGCTCTCATTCTGTACAACTGAAATTATTTTGTGGCAAGAGGGTACAATCTCACTTTTTTTTTCTTAGCTCTTGCTCTCACACAGGTTCTCCCAGTAGATGAAATATCCTAAGAAAATGTGCTGATAATGAAATAACAAAGCACACTAAAAGTAACTGCAGGCAACAGCTTACCATACATGCTTACTAACTTCAGTCAAACTTTGTGATTAACAATGTCCATGTCAAATAAAAACAAGCGTTGTTATATCCTACAATTACTTACAAACATATATACGTTCATAATGCTTCTAATGATAGTATTACAGTTCATTTTAGAGCTGTGTGAATAGCAAAATTTTGAGTGCAAAGCGAATATATTATGGTATGAGTGTGAATCAAACCGAATATTTTTTCGAATAATGTTCGAATATTTTTTAAAGTAATACCATGTTAAATTACGGTGAAATACACTTCTAACCATGGGCAAAAAAGAATCTATTGCATGACTAGCGTATTCCCACAATGATGTCGATACATAAAGAACAGTCCAACAAACTATGTATGAGTCAACTGCGCAGCAGCACACATGTGTTAACTTCGCCGCAATACACGAATGTTAGCTTCCCTGCGGTACACGGCTGTTAGCCTCGTTGCAGTAGGCGAGTGTTAGCTTCGCTGCAGTACTGACTGTTTGCTTTGCTGCCGTACGAGACAGACAATGAACTTTATTGCCGCAGTATGTGAGTGTTAGCTTTGCCACGGTACGCGACTGTTAGCTTTTCCACAGTACGCGGGTGTTAGCTTCGCCGCAGTACGCGACTTTATCGTAAGATGGGCTTTGAGGTGCCTGTCCTGCACATGTGTATCTCAGGATAGCATGAAAATGTCAGTTCTGCTGCAGTACACGACAGCCAGCTTCGCCGCAATACACAACTGTTAGCTTTGCAGCAGTACATGAGCGTTATGCTGAGAACCATACTACATGCAGGAATGGGCCACTTTCCACCAGGCAGCATTTTTTGCCCCTTAATTGTGAACTTCGAATAGCTCGAGTAGTACAATTTTAGTGTGAATCGAATCAACTAGCAAAGGCTATTAGAAAATTTGAATATTCGCCAATTCCTAGTTCACTTAGTTTTTATAATTGGTGTTATGCATATTTGTCAGACACGTCTGTTATCGTGAGGTTCCACTGCTGAACGCATGTTTTTTTTCTCACTGGAAGAAAAACGAATTTCCATTTTACAGGACTCGGGATGTGACACAAGGATAGTAAACATCATATTGTATTTGACCACTCACGGTACCATCAGGGTCCCTAGTGACGACCTAGGGAACTCTGTTGACTGAACATAAACATATTCACCTATTGGATTCTATGCACAAACGTATCAGCTGGACTCCCTTTGAGTACAATGCCTTCATTCATATAGCCCACCTCAGCTCTTCAGAAGTTTTCTTTTTTGAAATCCGCCATGTTCTAATTGCAAGTTTCTTGCCAATTCAAATTACTTTTGTGGCTTGTGTACCGGCATGCGTACCTTGTGAGATCGCAGACTATAGTAAAACAGATTGGCTGTTTAGGACTTAACATACAGCAAGTGATCTATGTACATGCCTTGTATCATGCAACAACCCTTAATCAAATAAAAAGTGAAAGAGAAGTTCAAGAATTATTAAGAATGCGAAAAGCAGGAATTCATTATAACAGCATACGTACTTGCATTGAATTAAGTGCACATTTGTCGAGTCAGTCACCAAGCAGCCACGTGTGTCCCACTCATTGCTTTCAGGGTAGAACTGTAAGCACTGTTGCCAAAAGCCTTCCAGCTGATATGGCAAGCTTTTTGAGCCATATGTCAGTTTCCAATTCCCAATTCTCTGTGGCATTCGCATGATGGTCAATCGGCAATCACTGCAGTCTACAATGAAGCATGCGGAAGTGGATTTGTCACTGTGATCCAATTAAGATCATAACTCATATTTCATCAATCAAGCATAACACTGCAATAAAAAGGGATCGCTTTGGAAGTTTGATTCATGTAGAGCATCAGTAAAATATGCTCGATTCTAGCTCTTTCTTCATCTTGGGCTCCCTTATGAAATGTGCAATAATTGAATATAATATCTATCACGTATAACCAGCGCCAAATTCACTAGTACAATGCACTGATCAATTTTCTTAAATTATTGAGTGAATGCACAAGGATACCAAATTTAAAAACTCACCTTTCAAGGTTGCTTCATCAACATAAATCTCAGTCACAACAGACAGTTCGACGAACTGTGATGCCACGAGATGTAACCAGCTGTTCAGTACCATCACTGTGAGACAAAACAAAAGCACTGAATTAAAAACAAAGCATGACTTTGCAGGAAGCCCGCTAACAATTATTTTTGTGCTTCAGGGTGAGCACACTGCCTCTGTGTGGACCTTCGATGACGGTGCATCCAGAGCAACACACCTGAAACTTTGCTCACCTAAAGAGAAAAAGGTTGAGACAAACCTTCAGGCAGGATGCCCTGAAGCTCTTACAATGTTTCACATAGGAGAAGGAGGGAAAGAAAATGTGGGTATTTGATCCACGTTGGCAATCATTGCAAATGAAGCTTTGGGTGAGTTAGCAAAAGTTTAACAGTAAAACATGGTACCAGATACGGTGCAGTCTTCCCTGACATCTTACTGAGCAAGACTGAACATTAGTCAGTGTACATGGCGCTCCAAAAGCAGCTGCAGCTTCATCTCACTGAAACTGAAGTTATGCAGTCCAGCAAACAAGCTTATGAATGAATGACAGCTCTGTTAATTACACTTCTTTAACATAATGCTTGCTTCTTTACTGCCAGGTTTGACGACTAGCTGCTTCTAGAGTGTTTAGCTAGTGAAATGTGGCCTAGTATATTAGGCGACATTATCCTATAATGCTGTTGAAAGCTTGAACTCTTTAATTAAGGATACTGAAAGCTTTGGAAAGCTTGGAAAGGAGATCACTTTATTCTGACGATTTTATAAAGCACCAATATGCAAGAGCTTACTGTCAGAAAAGCGAAGTCTACAGAAATACTTTCTTACACTGAAATGAAAGAGGGCTTCACTGCACAGCATTGCTACCTGATGCCAGCTTAAGATAATTTGCAACTGAAGAGGAGGAGAATGCAAACTCGCCGATTCACCATGTGTCGTCGTCTTTTCAGCACATGTAGCATGCGATAGTAGCAAGAAGAATGCCATATTCATAAGTAATATGACAAAACAGCACAGCATAACGATGTAATCTAGAACCTAAATTTTTGGTTTACATCATTTAATGAAACAATTGGCATCTTTGCTTGCCTAGGTTTTACAGAAAGGGAATTTATCATAGGCACTACAGTAGAACGCCGCTGATACGTTCCTGGTTGATATGATTTCCCGGTTCCAACGTTCGCGATCGCAAAAACACGAACTTTTCTTGTAGAGTTACGTTTAGTTTCTTCCGGTTAATACGTTCCCGGAAAATCCGATTATTCGGCACCAACGTTCGATTTATCGTCCAACTACGATCAGATGATACGTTTTCTGGTGTCTAGAGTCCGCATGCAACCAAGAAGTCGGGAAGCTCGCGCGATCGAGAGCAGTAGCTGCCCACTGCGGTGGCTACACCGCAGTACTCGCCCGACCATGTCACAAGAAAATGCCGGTGTGCTCTGGTCAGATACTAGCCTATCACCTAGCTAGACGTAACACACCGCATTCATTGGTATCGCCGCTGACGCTCGCGATCAAGGCAGCTTTAACAGCACGCGTGCTGTAGCTGTTGGAAGCGTACGTAGAGCGCATGTTTAATGGCCGATAACCAAGAAACGCCGCCATTTCTTTCAGTAGCACCGATTCGCGAGCTCAAGTGCAATTGCAAGCGCAAACGGTGTTTATGCGGGTCATCTCTCATCTTCTCTCCCACCGAGCGCCGCCATCTTGATAACGTTTGAAAGCTGAAAGTTCTGACTGCTGTTTCCGCTCACCTCACCTTCGATGACCACGCCCAAAAAGCGCAAATAAAGATGTCTGGCACATTTAGATAGCTAATGCACAAGCATTGCCAGAGGAATTCTCCCAATACTGCTTCGAAAACATCGTTACACCTGCCATTTCCAATCACAAGTTACCGATGTGCGAGACGACGGTCGTTACTTAGAAACAAAAATAAGCAAGTTCGAAAGCCAATAATGCGTACGGAATACGGAACGCATCCTGTGCTTTTTACAGAGAGCGAGCGGACGCAGTCTATTGGAAGGTTATATCGCCAGTGATAAGACCGCGCGGGTGCTCCCATTGCGTCAAACCGAACAAGTCGTCAATGCATTGCGTCATGTAATCCTATACTGAGTAGTTGCGTGACAAGCGTAACCTTGCGCTGGCAAGCGTATGTTGCGCGTGCCGAATTTGGCTGGTTTTGTCATCGAGCAAAAGCGCGGGTTGTGTTCAGTGCGTGCTGCACTCACGCACCACTTGTACAGTCGGGAACCGCCGATAGATTGCACGTTCGTTTGTCAGCTGGTAAGTTGCGATGGTGGCGTCGAGGCAGCGCAGGTTAAAAAAAAGAGGGGGGGGGAGAAAAAAACGGCTGAACGTTTCATCGTCTAGAGACTAAGCTGCTAGCTCTGATGGTCAACATGCATGCGATGCACTTGCCCAGCGACCTTGGCTTGGGCCGTGTGACGCACGTGATGTGCCCATTCATGTGACCTGTTGATGCAAGGCTAGTTCTCTTGGTGCGCAAGACTTATGTACCAGAGTGCACGCCGTTGGGAACAACGTGGCCCGTGCGTCCGTGCCGTGTATTGATGGCCGTACGTGCGGTTTGGGCAGGCTGAGAAAATGGCGTTGTGAACGCGCGCTTTTTGTTACGTTAATTTGCCTGAAGATGCGGAGTAGTTTAAACACTGAAGCAAGGGACAACACGCATGCGTTCCGTTCCCGACGCTGTCAGCGCTGACGGCTAGTGCTCGCGGTCACTGCCATGCCTTCGGGCGCATTCCAACACGCGTCAGAGCTAATATAAGCAGACGTTTATTGTTTCGTGACGTTTTATTGCCCGAATTACGTGAAATCATAAAATACTTTAATATTTATATCGAGGCATGCCTTTCCGGGGTTTTGATGAAGTTTTTCCGGCGAAACTGTACGATCTTTTCGTGTGTTTGGATCATACGTTTTCCCGGATAATACGTTCAGTTTCGCATTATTTTTCAAAAACGTATGAACGAGGTTCTACTGTATATGCGAAAATAAATGCCAGAGGAACAAGCTACAGCATACAGGTGTGGCCTGGTTTTGATTGGCTACTGAGAGATGAGATGAACCAGGCAAAGGGTAATCCAGAATTTTTCATTGAATAGTGTACATTAAAGAAAATAGAAATCTTGTTGTTAAACTTGAGTAGCAACAAAGCAATGACAGCTTTACAGTGACAACTTAAGGTTGCTAAGACAGGCTGCTGATTATGTTATCATAAGGCCACATAAACAATGCAGTTATACAAAAAAGTATCCAAGCCAGTCTAATACAAAGAGGAAGCAAAAAATATAACACACATTAAGTGAAAACAGGCAGATGTGACTACAAGTAGGTAGAAAATGTAATTATGCTATGGAGGGAGTCACCTTGGCGCATTTAGCTACTGCAAAGTGAAAATGACATTTTTGATCAACACTCCTAACTGACAGGCATCCTAACTCGAATGCCAACAAAGACAGGTGTAGGAAAGCTAGCTGCATGTGTGTAGCGACCAATGGTTAAGCGCACAAACCTTGTGTAGGACTCACACTCAGTAGTGCCTCTTATGTAGTGCCGCATTACGGAATCTGAATAGTGGTTACTGCTCACAGTATGACCACAGGGCGTGCAAAGAGAACCGTGATAGGGCAACTACAAAGTCACATACAGCAGTCAAAGTGCCTGCTCACAGAATGGCCATTTCGAACACTTCTTGATGTAGAGCCGAGGACTCAAAATGCCTGCAACACACCTGAAACTTTGCTCACCTGCGTATAAAGTCCAGGTTGAGACAAAGTTCCGGGCACATCGCAGACACTTAACAGACAGCAGGAGGGTTTGCTTGGGTTGAAAACAAGCACCGTTTTATAACTACTCCCATAAATGAAAATGTTGGGAAAGCTGGCTTTTCTCAGCTACAATAAACTAGGCACAAAATATTTGGCACGAGTGTGTTACCTTAGCTGCAGCTGCAGACCATCAACAAGGTAGCCCATCTCTGCTCTTATGTACAGGTGCGTCTGTGACACATCTAGAAGGTTCGTCAGTTTGTGCACATGAGCAGTGCCAGGCGTCAAGACAAATACTTTTTTCTGCTGCATCTGTGAAAAAATATAGCATAAGTAGAACTCATGATATAAGAAACCATGCCATCAACTGAAAACCTGCATTCAAGACTGCATTACGTTCAAACAGTCTTGAAAAGAAGATCTCGCTATTATTGCTACAGTAAAACCTCGTTATAATGAAGTTGAAGGGGGAGTGGTAATTACTTCGTTATAACCATTAGTTCGTTATAACCAACATCAATTTCATATCAAGGGGAATTGCGATTGCTTTGTTATATCCAATAGTTCATTATATCTGGGTTAATTATAACGAGGTTCTATTGTACTTGCTTTTTACCTAATGTTAAACAATGTAATAATCATAATTGCTAGGATTTCACATGCAAAAAGCATGATATAATTACGAGGTGTGCCGTATAGAACGACTCTGGAAGTTTTGACCACCTGGAGTTCTTTAATGTGCATGGATGTCGCACAGTACACGGGCCTCTAGCATTTCGCCTCCATGAAAATGCATCCGCTGCAGCCAGTATGAAATTTGTGCATTTTGGGTCAGCCACTGAGTGCCACCTAACCACTGCACCACAGCGGTGGTTTAATGTCAAGTAACTGGATCTGTTCTTTTTCTATCAGTATAACTCTATAAATCATTTCACAACTTTCAGTGCCTCGTTTAGTCGCAAACAGATCTAAAACTTCTATTCTTTGCACACCTCCACATCCTGGCCCATACCTTTACATAGTCGTACATTTTCACAGCAATGGCCTCAGTGGTAGAGGTTAGGGAAGAGGAGGGCGAAGCAGTAAACCCTCGCCTGCACCCCTCCCTTATAGAAGCACTGCGCACACGGCTGTGTATGTGGACATACACGACGCATATTTTCAATGCACGCAGCATGCACTCGGTTATGGTGCCAGAACAGCTGCGTCTGAACTGTTTTGAGCGTTGAAGAATGCCTGCTCAGACGTACGGAGCACAAAGAGGTCTAGAGATAAGAATTAAATGTCTGGAATGTGTACTCACATATCGGCGGGAAAAATTTACTACGTGCTGTCCTTGCTCAGGGATCATGGCACTTGGGATTAAGGCAAACGTTGATGCTGCACTTGGGAGCCGGTGATTTAGTAATGGTGGCTGAGCACCAAATGCCAGGAAAGGAAATCTGTACACCAGACATACTTCAGGCTGCTTCTGAGAGATACCCAGACTGTAATGTGAATATGAGCAAATATAACAAGTTTGTAGTACACGACAGTACTGATACGCCACATAAAAATATGTGTCATGTTATTAAGATATGTTTGCGCAGCAGGTAGAAGAATTAAAGATTGACATATTTCTGCGACAAAAACAAAGTATTGCTGGAAAACTGATATGACAGTTTTGATCACGTATGTTGTTTGTAAAGGCTCTCAGCTTGATTTATAATTAAAGTGATCAAAAGAAAAAGGAAGTTTTTCTCAAGTGCTACACAAATGCAATGATAATTTTAGTTAAAAATATCCAGAAACATCATATTAGTGCATCTCATTCTTCACAACTGTAGTAACAAACTATATCATGCTGTGCCACATCCTTTAGAGACAGGCTATTCTTTTTATACTGCAAAATTAGGCATGTCTTACCAAATTTGTTGAAGGATACACACTTAATTTGGGGATAAAACGCAGTGCATTGTTACTAGGACATACCTATTTCGAGAAGTGAAGTTGCGCAATATGTTGCCAGAGTCGCGGTGAGAAGACGCTGAAGTTGCAGAGCACTGTACAGTCCCGAAATTGACAGAAATGGAAAGCTCAAGCAGAGCTGAGGAAAAATGCAGCACCTCCTGAGGAACGTAGTGGTCTTTAATAAAATTCTGCAAAAAGAAAATGAAGAGGTCTGCCACAACTAGCGCCTACAGATCCCTTAGACTTATTTACCTATTTAAAATAATTCCAAAGGCATTTATGTGCCACTGAAGAGTAACTCAGCAGTAAATTGAAATACAGATCTTGGTATCTAACTGATTTCAAGTAGACAAATCTTAAATATGAAAAACCCACAGTGGGCTATGAAAAGTACGATAGCAGAAAGCTTTGAATTAATGTTGATTATCTGTTTTTTTTTTTTTTTTTGGTATCTACAGTCAGATCTCAGTTCAACGAATTATTGTCTATAACTTGGGGCGTGCAAATAATGAAATTCTCCAATATTTTTTGAGGAGCTGTCACCCGGTTTTAATCCCTAGACAGTACTTATTTCTCGTAAACTGTGCTGGCGTAGTATGAATGCCTAATGAAGCACAGCATCATCGAAATTACAAACAGCATCTACTCCTGACAGCCAGAAGGGACAAGCAGCTTGGGGAACGCTGCCTGCATCTCAAAATATGTGCAGGTCCAGACTTTGGCTTGTGCAGTTAAACAAATACCCTTCGCATAACATTCACCAAGCGTTTGGCCTATACTTCCCATGAACAGTGAATGGAAGACTGATGTCACGTAAAAGAAACACACTGCTAGGCATCAGTTCTGTGTGATGGAGCATTTAAAGATTCATTTTGCGAATAATGTCTGTTTTTTTCACAGCCCTGTCATGATCACCCTTGACCATCTACTTCACAGCAAACCTTAGGTTTAAAGTACCATTCCTCAGCTTATATGCAGTCAGCTAATGTCATCGGGGAAAAGGTTTATAAGAATAAATGTTAAAATCGACAACTTAATTGACAGCAGATCCTCTGTGTCCATTGTGTTCATATAGTATATTTTTGTCTTGCTTTGCTCAGCAGTATTGCAGTCAAACTTCGTTAACGCAAATTCGACATCTCATGCAAACAGTTTTGTGATATCCGATAATTCATTATAGAGTATATTCATAACATGGCTTCAATGGCAATAGTATTTTCATTTATTTCAATATAAGCGATAATTATTTCTACCTACATTTGTTATAGCAAGGTTCAAATATAACATGTTTCACAGTGCCACATGCTTTTCATTATTTAATAAGAGATAAAAATCAACGAAAAGCCACTGCATTGTAAAATTAACACCTAAATACGTACCTTTATCATGTCTTCAATGTTATGGATGTGTTCAGAGAACATATGCCATGTGTGAAGATTTAGTGTCTGTGCCAATTTGATCACATGTCCCAGAGCAGTGACAAGTTCCTGCACTGTAGCTTGAAAGTGCCTTGCTATGACCCGACGGCTTGTCTGAACATCCCTAACATATGACTGGAGCAGCTGGGATGCAACAATCAAATCATGTTTATCTCCCTGCAAGAAAACGCCAATTTACATTCTTTGATTGCCTTTGTTTCACATCACTGGCGTGCTGCAACATTTCTGCACTGCAACAACAAGAGCAGGTAATACTGGCATCATATGCTTTGAGAGTGAAGGCTACATAGTAAAAAAACCTTAATGCCATTCGTATAATGCTTCACTGCACAGCATTGTACGTAACAGTACTAAAGAGTTGCAAATGCCCTACACTCGTTGTGAAATTAACTAGTATTGAGGTTATTTACTTGTACGAAAGCAGCATGAAGCTATGGGGTGAAATCTGTGTAGACATAACTGTTCAGAAGTGAAGTAGCTGGCTATATTTAATATATACACTGTAAGACCTTTCAGCCACACAACCATGTAAACAGCAAAATTCTGAGTGCAAAGCAAATTTTAATATAATGTTTGCGGGCAAATTGAATTGAATATATTTTTATAATGTTTGAATACTTCTTAAGTAATATCATATTAAACTACAAATAAATTTACTTCTATATGTGAGAAAAAATAGCATATTTATTGTATGACTGTCGTACTCCCACGATGCACTCCCTATAAGCCTATAAAAGGAAAAGTTAGGTATTAAAGAACAGTCCAACAGAGAAGTGTGCATACGCATTTCACAGGCGTTAGCTTCACCACAGTGCGCGACTGTAAACTTGGCCGCAATAGTCGAGTGTTAACCTTGCTGCGGCATGCAAGTGTTGAACTTGTGTACCGCTTTACCGCAATACTCGAATGTCACGTGGCAAAGCATACATGCAGGATTAGGCCACTTGTCACAGGGTGCATTTTACAGTGTAAGCTGTTATGAGGTCACAACAATGGCTGTTTTTGGCGCTGTAGTTGTCCGCCACCGCCGGTGTCCACAACCACTATCGTGCACATTTTAGAAAAAAAAAAAAATGACCAGGACCGAGGAGGACGCAAACCCACGTCCCTCTGCGTGGCAGTTGAGCATTCTACCACTGAGCATTCTACCACTGCCTGTGCTTGAAAAAATCTTCACTAAAAGACCTAAACAGGTATAAAGCCTGCTGATGAATCGCATTAACAAATGTAATGTTACGTTGCAGAATAGTAATACGCCACTACGCCTTAAGGAAAGTGGATTGCATAACGAGCGCGAGGAATCATTTGAAAGAACTAAGGGGTGTATGCTTTGTAGCTCTGCACAGGGGTGCATGCTTTGTAGCTCTGCGCCCATTACAGAGGTATAATCAACATCACTATTATGAAACGATATTCTTCAACTTTTCCGTCATCATTATTACAAAGCGCTGCCTCATGAAGCAGTTTTGTTGTATCGTGCCATGTGTCACGCGACAGGCGACGTGCACAGCCCCGACAGCAACCTGACTTGCCTCTTCGGTATACCTGATGGCCCGATCACTTTGCCAGATCCCCAAGCGTTTACAATTGCCTCTAAGAAGGTCGCTCCTCCAGCTTACGCTGTCAATGTCCTGTGATTTCACGCAGGCCTGGGTTTCTTTCTCCCTTTCATTACAAACTTTGAATAGTTCAAATAGTAAAATGAATAGCAAATGCTGAATGCTGTTATAAGGTTATTTGAAAATTCGAATGTGTGCTCTACATTACTGTGTAGGCAAAAACGTTAAATCATAAAACCACCTCAATGAGATGTGTTTGTATAGGTATCACATACTGGCTGAAAAAAGAAATGGACAAAACCAATTGAGGAAAATTTCTTACCAGAAATGGAGGTTCCACTATGACGTTCCATGTTTGAATAAAAGCTTGCAATGTGTTCTGTAGTGGAAAGCACAAAAAAAGAACTTTTTAATGAATGACCAGGAATACAATGCCACATTTCATTATTCAAACAACGCTGCGAAACGCAGAGCACTTTTCACACTGCCAGTACTCAAAGCCCGAACCCAAGTAACATTCAGCAGTGGCTGAATGTGAAAATATCCTCATGTTGCTCTCTTAGAGTATGTCGAAGAGCACGAGGTGGCCAAAATGAATTCAGAGCCAACTAATACACACCTTGCTCTGCAAAGGATGTGTGATTTTAGACTTAAGCTTCCCAGTTTAACATACTAATGAAATATCATTTATATCAATGGCACTCATTACATGGGCACATGAAGTGGATGGCAATCCATAATGTAGTCAACAAAATTTTTAAGGTAATGAGTGAGACATGCACTTACAACAGGAAAAGGTTCCATGTTTCGTAATATGCGGAGTGAAAATCGCCAAGCATTTATCATGAAGTCAAGCTGATGTCCGTGTGAGCAGCTTGTCTTAAAGCTTCGAAGCGCAATTATAAGCACTTGCAGCATGTTCAGGGCGACATGATATTGCTGGTCGTAAAACAGTCTGGCAATTCGTGGAGACATGTGGGAAGTTTTGTTTCTCCTGAAAACAAAAAAGAAAATGTGGTGCATGGTTGATTGGTTGAATTTCACCTCTCAGCTGCAAACTGAGAAAGCAACTCTCATTAAAAAAGACATTAGTGCTGTTATAAACAACAGCAGTGAACTGTTCTGCCATCTCAGAAAATAATTTGCCATGAAAAATTATTCTAAACTAACTTTTTGCCAGCTGTGCATGAAAACATTACTAAACTGCACTTTTGTTCCTCAAGAATACTCGGCTATCTGATATAAAGAATGAAAGACTTCACTAAAGAAGTTGTACAGTCACTTGATTTAGTTTTTTCAGGCACCTCAGCTGTGGAGCAAGCACTAATTAGCATTACTGCACTCTGCTGCAAGGAACACTGAGTAGGTCAAAAGAATGCCATAATCACAATCAGTATCATTATCATTAGGTCCACTAAAACTGCCCAGTGGTATAGTAAGTACCTGTGCATGAGGTACCCGAGCCATCTTGTTTCATGTAAACTGTAACAATTCTAGCAATAATATTGAGCAGCTCTTCCTGTATCGATAAAATGGGGGCAAGCTAAGCTTTGCATGTAAGCACTTTTTTGTTCCTTTCCATCTTTCTTTTTCTTTTGCTCCTTTCATTCTGTCTGTAATTCCTTCTTTCCTAATTTCACTTTTTCTTTCTTGTCATCTTTCCTTCTTTCTTTTGTAGAACATCCAGGGGATTCATATGACTCAGACATGTTGACATCATCATTTGTCAAGTGCGCGCTGAAGAGAGTGCACATGTTACAAGTGTGTACCCCTTCGTGCATATAAAACCTTGCTTTAAAGGGTGCACATGAAGAACTTATAGGAAGTGAATGAGTTAGCACGGTTCTCTGTCAATATAGAGAGCAGTCGTCTATAATCGCAACTTGATGAGCAATTATTATTATGAGTGAGACTTGAAGTTTTTCCGTACGATGATGACAGTGTCAGCTACAACCAGCCTCCCAAGTCTCCCAACACAAGCGTTGCTTGAATAGCAAATTATGTCAATCAAGTGCAGCATAGGCTACAGTAAAAGCAAGGTAGGGCAGCAACCAACTATAGGAGGTACAGTGCAAAACAACAGCTTTATATGAAGGTCCCCTTCATTTCAAAATTAACCCAGTGTGCACAACAGGGAACACAGGGGATTCTCACTCTTCAGCCATTGAGATGTAAATTCAGAAGCATATAACAATTGAACTGGGAGCAGTGGTTCAAAAGGATACATTCTGAACCTTTCTTAGCAAAAGCATAATAATATTTTTACTAGTTTCCCTTTAACATGACATCTACAATCTCATATATAAAAGTACACCACGAAGTTTTACATAAACTTACTGATTTTCAGTTTAGTTTCTCTACTGAACTGACATAAGTAGCTGACATCATAACTCTTCTGAACTGTACTGAAAAAAAAAAAAAGCAAACTTGACTTACATGTCACAAAGCATCATGCCGTTCAGAACTGTCACTTCACTTATTTGTGGAGGGTGCGATTGAAACCCATTGGCATCTTGGATGACCACACTGATATATACTGCAAAAAGAGGAAAGGAAGTAGCAGCGACAGTTGCATCAGTATAAAGAGCATGAAATTCATGTTTTTCTTTTTTTGGTTTGTACATACTAACACATAAAGATCACCGCTGACCTTTTAGCATAGAAAGAAGAGAAAAGAAACTAGGGTATGCATGTTCTTTGGTTCCATCATATTACTTTTAAGGTTTTCCTTGAACAGGCCCTTCAACACCTTTTGAGCATAGTCAGGGTATAGGGCCGAACAGTCACGAAGGCTCCTGTGAACATGTGAACCAAATATTACTGCACTGCATGCGCCAGGTAATTAGCAATTTAATTTGAAGCACAGATGAAGGGCACCTGCTCTTTCAACAAATGACATCAGTGGGGGTCACCACCTACGATGCCTGGCTTTTTTCATTGCTCTTTAAGAGAGGCACACTCATTCTTTATTTGCTGGACTTGAAATGAATAAATAAAGGAACTGAGATGGTGTCTCTGAGATCGTGAGATCGGCCAATGCTATTTTGGCCTCAAGTGACTTAGTTTCCCAAGTGATGCCGTTTGTTGAAAGAAGAGAGAGAGCTATTCAGCTGCATTTGAAACAAAATTGTGAGTTCCCCAGTGAGTGCGCAGCGCAATAACATTTGGCTCACATGTTCGTAAGAGCCTGCACGACCGATCGTAACCATTTTCTGACTATGTTTGAAAGGTGCTGTAATGTCCCCTTACGTAAGCTCAACCTTTATTCAATAAGCGTCGCTGGGGTTCGTATAAACAGTGTCACCAGGATTTAAACATTGTTTTACAGTACCCAACAACAACAAAAATGGATGGAAATGAAGGACTGCAAGCTAACAGTGTATATTGAATGATGAACATATTTGCAAGGTTGTGGCCATGTTCTTCCTATGTATGGAGCCATAGTACCACAGTAGTGGATGTCGTCACTTTTTGATTGCTGCGCATGTGACATAACAGTGCAACCAAGTTATACGATATTTATGTGAGGCAGCACTGTTGAAAGTATTGCAAACAGTTCAAAATAAGCAACTGCCAGTTTAACACCTTAGACAGAGTAGCAAATTAGCATATATAAATTCCAGCATAACTGCTAGCTATGGGACAACTTGATCTTTTTTTGTGTGTGTGTGTGTGTGGCAACAGGAAGGCCTGCATAAAAATCATGGCAAATCAGTACACAAGAAAGTGGAACCCATAGCTGACAAGATACGACAAATCAGTTGAGTGAAAGCTCATAAGGCAGACATGGTTCTATGAGAAAAAAATAAACGCTTCATGAGATGCAAGTTTTCACTTTATGAAGGGTAACACTTTCGTGAATTTCTGCCAGAACAGCTCTGTCACATTTTGTGTTCTTCTTTATCAAGTTGTCGACTAAGCCAGTGTCCGTGTGCAAAGTTTTATCTCTTTATTAGTTCAAATGATGGTGGAAAACCACCCCCAAAAAGGAAGTTGACCCCAGGTCTAATACGAAACACTATTATTTAGCTACTGCAAAGGTTTCTTTTGTGTAGAAGTGTATAGGTTCACACTGTAGCTTTGTGAAAGTACTGAGAAAATGACAATTTTTTTTCCTTTCCTTTACATATATCAAAAACATTCAATAAACTCACCAGAGTTGGTTTGTGGGGTCATTCCAGGAGGCAGCCAGAATGAACAGGTAGAATGAGTGCCACGGTACAGTTGTCGCCACAGACCAACGGGAGACAGGCCGTAGCTGATGATGTACGTGTATGGTTTGCGGCCACCTTTCCATCCAGAGCAGTTCGCAGTGAAAAGCGTTTCCAGGGCAACACCACTGAGGGGCTGGATGCTGCACAGCCCTCCCGAGATCTCTTCTCCGACCGTTATCCCCTTTCTCGCTTCTCCCACAATCTCATTGGAACCTTAATGTGTTGACCAAAGAGAAAGTAAAAATAGTTTTTTTTAAATAAAGCATGTATACAAGACATACTACTGTGTCTTTGTATACACTACAACATAGGCATGTTAATTACGAGTCAAACAGGCATTATATTAATGCCACTACTGAAACTTGAAAAATGTTAGTAGTAGAGATGGAGGAACAGGAAACGAAAGCATAACAACTAATAGGAATTTTGCTGACATTCTAAATACCTACGAGCATCCATATACAAGTCTATGAAACATGCGTGTACATCATCCACACATGACACATCAAAGCAATGATGTACGTACATGCTTAACATTTGAAGTCTAGATGCACCTATACAATGAAGTGTTGCATAAAACAAACACCCTATGGTTCAATAAAACCTTCTGAGGGGCAAGTTGGTTCGCACTTGCAAGGGATAATTGGTTGCGTGCAAATCAGACATGGTCCATGACTTCTGCATCCTTGTCTAGCTTGTGCACAACCATGTTCCCTTGCAACATCCTATGAAAAAATGTATAGCACGTTATGGCCTCAGACACGTGGACATATATCAGGTTATGTGAGGTATGTTAGAATAATGCCGATATGTCAGAATAATGATGCTCACTTGCTGAACCATGGCACAGAAATTTCTATCATTCATGTATTCCTATTAACTATAAGTTGTTGGTTGGTTAGTTACAGGCCTTCATTAACATCCCCGCAGGCTTTCAGCTCAATGTATTTTTGCTCCCCAGATAACAGCGATAAACATAAAAAATTTGTTGCTCATTTTGTCAGGCTCCACAGCGGTCTTTTAACATCCTATAACCAACCCATCAAAATATTCGTCATTAAAATGCATTCCTGCTAAGTTCATTTCTATTCAACATTTAGTATTCATTAGTGCAGTGTTATGCATATTGCACTAGTTATTGATACAGTATGTAATGTGTTCTCAAGGCATTTGTAGTGTAAGATAATATACAAATGAAGGGGAGGACCACGAGCCATAACAAATATTAGAGTCTGTGAATATTAAAATTCCTGAAATATTTTTTAATAGCATTTGCTATTCGATGTGATTTGCACTTCACTTCTACCCTTAAAACTATTCAACGTTTGTATAGTTAGGGGCGAAGTACGCTGGCTCATGACAAGTGGCCCACTCCTACATGTAGTACACTTCACCGCATGACACTCGTGTACTGTAGCAAAGCTAACATTTGTGTACTGCAGCGAAGCTAATATTCGTGTAGCGCGGGGAAACTAGCACTCGCGTACTGCGGCTATATACTTCTAGCACTTGCGCACTGCAGCAAAGTTATCTCGTGCATATGCACACTTCTCTGTTGGACTGTTCTCTTGAACTTGACTGTTCTTTTTCTAAGGCTGTCAGAGGGAGTACACAGATCGTGCAATGAATTTGTTTTTTTTTTTGCCCAAGTGTACATGGCATAATTTTAGAAATATTGGAACATTATTTGAAAAATATTAGATTTGATTCACACTCAAACATTAATATTGAAATTTGCTTTTTACTCAAAATTTTGCAATTTGCATAGCTCTAATAAATATATGTGCATAATAATAAATCAGAAGAACACACACTGTAAAATTTTTCAATGCACCTAGTACTTTGCATGGATTTTGTACACAAACTGTACATGTTTTACGATCATGTAAACAGAATGTGCACAATATGTTTATTGTGTAATGCAGAATTGATTAAACTATTTCACTGATTTTTCGGTTCCTAATGATGTCAACCACCATCTTACACGATTGCAAGTAGACTCGAATGTAGGTCGACCCACCCAATCAAAAGTCAAAAGGAAACACTGACTGATGCTACAATTTCAAGTTTCAATTGCAAGTTGACTACCAACTTTGGATTTCAAATTTCAGAAAAATGGGTCAACTTATAGTTGTGTATGAGTGCTTCTCATTTCAAAAAGCGAATGAACGAACACACCTTTTCGGCGAACCTTGACATGAATTGCATAGGAAGACTTGGAAACCAGTGATGCTGCTTTAAGGACGAGCCATCCACTGTGGAGGTATGAGCTCTCAAAACTGTTAACTTCAACTCTCTCTCCAGGATGCCCAAAGATTTTCCTGAAGACTGATGCAGATATACTATCCGCAGATACAACAGCAAGCCGGCGATCCATTTGTCTAGGTTCCTTTAGGACTGAAAAAACAAAGTAGAAAGTCACAACAATGTTCACGCAATCCCTGCACATCCTGCAGCAGCCAAATTAACATAAATTTTTGAGTGCCATAAGAGACAAGGATAATTGCTAACAGGGTGCAAACACCATAAAGTTTTACTTTCTTAATATTTTCCCAACTCAAATCCCTTCACAAACTACCGTGCATTAGCTCCCAAGCTGCAGCAGGCATCCCTGTAAATAATGTCATCACATTTGTTTGCCTCTGTTAATTTCAGCTACAGTCAAACCACATTATGACAAATTCAATGTGACACAGAAAAATCTTTGTTATATCAAATTATAAAGATCTATATACAGTAAAACCTCGTTATAACGAACCCGGATATAACGAATTATCGGATATAACGAAGCAATCGCAATTCCCCTTGAAATTCCTATAGATGAAATTGACATTGGTTAAAACGAACTAATGGTTATAACAAAGTAATTACCACTCCCTCTTCAACTTCGTTATAACGAGGTTTTACTGTATATATATATATATATATATATATATACACACACACAATATATGTAGGACTGTTTTATTAGCAACAGCATTTTTCATTAAATGAACATACCATTAAAACGTTGCCGCTTTCCAAGGCTGCTGATGCAATGGTGTTGAAGCGGCTCAAAGTGAATTGCAGCGGCATGAGTGCCTGTAAAGATGTAGTATGCAGTAGTAGTCAGGCATGCACAGAAAATTACTGTTTATTGAATGCTCAGATATATTGCTTGGCAATGTGCAAGGGAAGCAGAAGGCTTGCACAGTATTTGCAGGGACACCCCTCTCTTACCACATGGGCACGTAAAACCAAGCCGCATGGATTCTTTTTTTTCCCAAAAGGAATGAGCAAGAAAAAGTAAGAAGATAACTGCAGAGCTACGGTTCATACCATTTGTTGTAGATCCTCTGTAATTCGCAAAGTCTGGAAATGGTGGAAGTTGGACACCTGAAGAATAAAAGGAAGGGATAATGTACAAACATTACCACAGACTCAAATGCACCTAACCGAAGCAGTGATAACTCTTTAGTAAAAAATTAACAGCAACGCTTCTGCTACAATAGGGGTTGGTTTATTCCATGTACGGGCTGATAGCATGGACGTGGTCTGTAGCCCAATAACCTTTATACAACACAGATTCTTCATTTGATTGATGAAGCTTTAGGGTGGTTTTAATTCTATTAGTGACTGCCTGGGCAAATGTTTTGTAGGCAGCGGTCAGTAAGCAGATAAAACTGTGACTCTTTAATCCCGTGATGGATGTTACGTTTCTAATGGATTAAGATGAGTTAAGCATTCTTATGAGATTTTAATATGCTAGATATTATGAAGAACTTTATATAGAGGGTGGCCAGCTCTTCTCAAACAATCTGCTCACCATCCTTCAACAAGTCTTTCGTTTCCCAATCCTCCTCAGCAGCTCCACCGCTTCTGTATTTGCTTTAAGCCTTTCTTTACTTCTTCTGCGATTACTTGAGAGATGTCTTTTTTCTATGTATTACTCCTCTGTTCATGTTCGTTCTAATCGTCCCAGCTACTGTACAGAACTTAATGAACTCATCATTTACATTAAGTTACATATTACTGTGTTATCCATATAACTGTAGTGATGTTGCCTTTCCTGTTTATTAGTGCATAGATACAATCCTTGTCTATGCCCAGTCTTCTCCTCACAACTTCAGGATTCCTCCATTCTCCATGTTTTCGTGAGTGGAACTCAACAAATCCATGCTGAAAACAAGGTGTAGGGCTGGCAAATGACACAGTGGCCCTTCTGGCCAGTTCTTCCACCAAGGTTAATCCCGACACCAATCATCACGCATGGGTCATCCATGCAAAGGCTATCATGAGTACCAAGTTTCACAGCAGAATGGCTGACTAAACAATAAATATTGCAAAGTGAGACCAGGTTTCATAAGAAGAGAAACAAAAATTTGAGTAGCAAATTCTGAAAAAAGATGTTTCAAAACGCTGTGTTTGCAAAAGGAGCAAGACAAATGAGAAATATGTTAATGAAATATGTCATTGTATCAGCAGCATTCACTAACCTGAGTCAACTTGATGTTGGCCAAGTTGGTTGTCGCATGCTTTTCGGTGAGGACGTTGACCAATTCGAGTTCTGTTGTTGCGACGATGTATTCGGGTGTTGCTGCCTCCATCATCAGCTGCATACGGTCCACCATGCATCAGTTGAAAACAAGCAAGGCGTGGTTGTTACAAGGACATCGTTGCCAATGAAGTCAGAGCTTTGCATTGCATAAATGATCTTACGATGACCACGCCTTCAGTCAGATATGTCCAGCAATCGTTTTATGTACTGACATGGTATGTACCTGAGGTCAAGTCAAGTTTATTTTCATTTGCACAAGCATAAAATTACAAAAATATAATATGCCGTCAGGAGGAAGAGGAGCCTGTGATAGTTCACAGCTCCTACTTCTAGTAGAACAGTGCTTGGTTTTTATCACATGGAACATCTATGTTTAATATGTGGCCAAAAAATGATCCCTCGAAATGCGGCTGAAGCAACCATCCATTAATCAGCTATTGCCTAAGCACCTACCCATCGTCAAAAAACTGTGGCTTCCCATGCAACTCTTTCCATACCATAACTTTTGAAATAAGTAAATAATCCACAGTGCTAAGAATCCTTGAATCATCTGTATAATGCAGACACATTATATAAAGTTGCCTTAAGACTACCATTATCAAATTATATTAAGACTACTGCAACTGTCCAAATTATAACATCATTCCATGATGAAAAGTTTGAGAATGTCCCAATTCCTGCATACCATAGCTATGGCTCGTGTGATCCGAGATCCTCCACAGTGACCAGTCGAAGTCAAGCTCTTCCATGGGATCGCAGTCAAGGCACAATGCCATGAACACCACCCTTTCATTACTTGGAACTTGCCTTTCAGAGCCACATGACCGGCAGGTTACTTCAACGAGCCTGGAAGGCAACAAGAATGCAGAGAAAAGATTAGCTTTGCCTCTTGTGATCTCAGAAGTACACAAGAGAACGAACTACACAAGAATGAACTGCATAAGAACAGCACTAGATCACCGAAAAATACATGGCAGCGAGGCCACTGGAAAAAGTACAATGCAGAAACTTACCACTGCAAACAATTTGTTACAGTAATACAGTAAATAAATTTAAAAGTAATACAGTAAATGTTACAGTAAATAAATTTGTTACAGTAGTAGGAAATTCAAATATTATAGAGGGCCTGATAAAAGCGGTAATAAAGTACAGCCAGAACAACAGTTTGCCAAATACAGTGTGCTAATTAACAGTGTGAAAAAGCTCACACCGATACAGAAAGAAGAGAAAGAAGATGAAACACGAGTGCTGGCTCATGAATGAAAGTATGTTTCATACAAAGAACATAAAAATTGCGACTCTCACATATGCATACACCTGCGTGTCGGCCTTACCCTAAACAAAAGTCTGTTCGCAACAATACAATACAGTAGACAGAGCCATATGGTAAAAGCAGCAACACAATATAGTACACACTGCTGGTCAGATATGTCCAGCAATCGTTTTATGTACTGACATGGTATGTACCTGAGGTCAAGTCAAGTTTATTTTCATTTGCAAAAGCATAAAATTACAAAAATATAATATGCAGAAGAGGGTCCCAAGGTCAGAAGACCGTACCGGGACCCTCTGTACATGATTGAAGTAGACGAAATGAAAAAGTTTGAGCAGAGAAATACAGATCATGGTAAAGCAGTATAAAACCTAACCAACATGGGAACTTGGTTCACAAGGTGGGTTTTTCATTTGTGTTTCATCATATCACTCATGTGCGATCAAAACTAATGAATACAGGATGACAGAAGTGCAATGTCTTTCTCTAACTGCCTATTGTGCTGCTACTGCGTGAAGACATTTTAAACTTTGTATCACATATGCATGCTCTAGTTATGTCGAGAGCTGAAACTTTGCAATGACCATAGCAAAATGCATGTATGTACAACTGATTGTCATAAAACTCCCACTTTGTCCCGTTTTGACATGTGCATTCATGGATGCCATAGATTAATGCTACGCACTTGAAAAACATTGTTGTGCAAAAGGGCAAAAAAAAGGTCCAGCGGATCTCATGCATTGTGGGAATTCGTGTCATGCGAAGCAGTCAGTGGAGAAATTGCCTATGACGAGTTGTGTGGAATGCGGTGAGGTGTTACGAAATGAATGAACATTTTTATGCAAAGAGCATGAGTAGGTGTGTGCTCACCTACTCATGACATGGGCTCACCGGGAGCCTCGACAGCACCGTTGTGACTGAATGGTAGCTAACTGTACAATGTGACGTTGGCACTCATGTTAGTGCACAACATAGGCGTCTTTTTTGTCGAAGAGAGATGCGTGCTACTGTATGCTGATCTGTGTATTAGGAGCATCATTCATTGAGGTATTTCTATGGGATACAGAAAAGTTGAAATAAAGCATGCTGCATGGTAGTTTAACATATGTATTGTTTATTACGCTGCCAAGATACCACTGAACACATGTTAGAACAGCAGATGATGTCACGCAAGCACCACCATCACAACTGCTGATGCATTAGGTTTATTTACTATATCTACCACGTGGAAGGAGTAGCCATAGCCTAGCGGCATGGATTTGATACTCGCTTTACACTTCTAGGCTGCCTTCAAAGATTACAGTGCATTCATCTGTGTGCTTGTTACATCAACATTTCAATGGCAAGCTATGACAGACATGTCTTTTTTGTTTTTGAATATGTTCTAATCATAAGTTAAATATCTATTTTAGTTGGTTCCTGACTGACATGGGCTGTATAAAATTGAAACTGTGGCACATACCCGCATGACACGGGCATGATACATGCAAGAGCCCCACGTGACTGCAGCATCATTCATCGTGGTGTGCATGATGAGTATGTCATGTTAGCAATATAACAGCCAATCATTCATGTTGTCATACATTTGTACCCTATCAACCAAATTTTAGTGTATAGCTGGCGAATGAGACTACCAGAAAAGAACCGAGACATAGGCGGGTACGTATGTACATACATGCATATGTATACACACACATACATGCACACACACCATCAAGGTGACTTAAGTTCGTCAAAAAAACGCTTCACATTTAAAAATGTGAACCTATCATAAGCACCGACAAGTACTAACCTTGCGTAAGTTAGCAGTAGTGAAACTACTGCATCTGAAAGCAGTGGATGGAATGAAATGCCATGTTCTGGGCACAAGAAGGCATGAAGTTTCCCGACATTGGAAAAGCATTTGGAGTGAAGCCCAACAAAGCCCTTACCTCATCTTATTACAAGTACCTTCTAATTATGACCAGACGAAATTTTGAAACAGTGAGTAGAAAAGCAACTCAAGCAGGGTTATGCCATGTCAGCAATGGAATAATTACACGAAATAAAGGAACATGCATTGAGTCATTCATAAGGCATGCAGAGTCTGCATACCTTTAGAATGGCTGTTCTGCAGCATTACTGGAAGCCGCAACAAATGCGAGAGTCACTTAAAACGCTCCAAATGAGGTAACAGTGCTAATCTATATTTCTATGTAAGATGCAAAGAATCCTTCATACTTTTAGGAAAAGGAAATATGAATGAAGAGTCAAAGCTGCAAAAGTGAGCACATGATTTACACACCCTCTTCCATAGTTTTTTAAAGAATCGGACATACCGAGATTGATGACTTGCTGTGGATGCGTCCAGGACCTGCTGGGCAACGTGAGAGGAGGCATTCCCAAGTGTTAGTGTTGCAGTGAAGAAGAAGGCACTGAGCTTGGTATTCAGTGTAGATGTGAGGAAACGCAGTGTACTGGTGTTTCGCTTCGCCAGTGACGACGGGACAAAGTCCATGAAACAGTCAGCATGAGCATCGTTGAAACCCTCGCACTTCCAAGTGATGCTGCAAAAAGTGCCATAGTAACACTGATGTAGCACAAGTAGACCTCAATCAGAGGCATGGATTCCCCAACTCATTAGGGTAATTGATGCGAACACATGAACGAGAGATGGGGGAGGACAAAGACTCTAAATGGAAATATTCACATCAGGCTTATCTGTCCTATTCATTTTTATTTCCTTTTTATATTTTTTCTTTCCACTCTCCTTTGGACTCTTTTAATCTCTTCCCAGTCCCTAAACGGAGTAGCATGCCAGCGGTTATATACACGCCGGCAAAAATCTCTTTCCAACAAAGAGCCTCTCTCTCTTTAATGGAATAAATGTGCACTGACTGAGGCACACAAAGTAAATGTGGAATAGCTGTGACGAAAGTTTAGGTTTGTTTACTCAAGGTTCACTCCAGCTCTATACAATAACCTTACTGAAGCACTGCATTCCATATTCCAATAATTCTATACGTTTTATGTAAAGTCCATACATATGTCCTGCATATTTGCTATGTTCCTATATAAATCTTAGGAAACATGGAATTATTGAAAATGCAATATGGAACACTTCAGTAAGAAAGTCTTCAAGAGAAAGATGCTGCTAATTATGGCTTCTAAGGTAGGCCACCAAGAGAAAGGGAAAATGAAAGCTGGTCATACACTTGCCATTTGGCACTATGTGATTAAGTATGCCTTCATGTGTCATATATATTTTGTATTATCACATCTCACAAAAGAAGTATGCAGCTTCCGCTAGTTCACACAAGGCCAGATAATCGCAAAGCTGGCTTATGGTTTACTGAGACAGGTCAATTGACAGTGATGTGATATTTCAGCGGGAACATGCCACATGACATTGTGTTATATTGTGTTATGCGATTTTGGTGGAAACATGTCACGTGACATTTTTTTCCGTGATTTTCAGTGACCACGTGACATGTTTCCGCCAAAATCACGTAACGCAATGTCAGGTAACATGTTCCCCCAGAATCACATAACAAAACGTCATGTGACATATTCTTGCCCAAATCACTTATCAGAATCTCACATGAAATGTTCCCGCCAAAATCACGTCATGTCAAGCATGCAATGTCACGCCGCATGTTTCTGCCAAAATCTCATAGCACAATGTCATGTGTCAGGTTTCTACCAAAATCACGTACTGCAATGTCATGTGGTATTGTGTGATGCTTGAAAAATTACAGCTGGCTTAAACAGCTTTGGTATTCAAAGTGGCATGATAGAGTTTTTACGGTTAGCCTAAGCAGCTTCATTGCTCAAATTTGCCGAGCAAAGTACCTACTGGGAGCTCGAATAAGCAATTTCATAATAACGTGTACTTCACACTTCACACAATGAGCTTACTGCGCTTATAAGTCAGCATAAAAGACGTGAATTCTTTTTGGTGATGTGAATTGGTTCACTTAGTTTGCAGTAGTACTTCAATACCTGAAGGCCATTTGTATTTCAAAATACTTATTCAAATGAACAGGTTACACCAAATACCTGTAATTTTACCCACTTAGAACAATAGTAAGAATACAAGATAAAGAGACCGGCAAATAAATATGAGATGAAATAAATTGCCCTGTGCCAGGGGCCTAAATTACTCCAAGTAATGCATTAAAGTAACGCATTAACATATTTATGTCAATCAGGCAAGGAACTCAATACTGTCTGTCGACTCCCTTCAAAAGGGCGTTGTCTGGCTGTGAGTGCCTGTAAAACTAGTTTTCCTGCAATGTGACTGTTCGTGAGGAGAAGCGAACATTTCAAGCTGCCTAGTGTTACGTGCGATGTCCTTATTGTTCAAGACATCATTCAACTCGTGATGCATACTGGTCACATAATCTCTTTTTCAACGTCGATGAAGCAACAAAACACGGTATACTCGCATCAAAAGACGGCTGTCTGGTTGCGAGCGCATGTAAAGCTGGTTTTCCTGCAATATGACTGTTCGTGAGGAGAAGCCAACATTTCGAGCTGACTAGTCTTGCGTGCGATGTCCTTCTTATTATTCAAAACATCATTCAACTCGTGACGCACACAGTCACATCATCGTTCTTTCTTGACGTCGACCAAGCAACCAACTAAATATGGTATACTGACTCCCGTCAAAAGAGGGTTGTCCGGCTGTGAGCGCCTGCAAAGCTCGTTTTCCTGCAACGTGACAATTCGTGAGGAGAAGCCCACATTTCAAGCTGACTAGGTACTCTACACATGGAAGCTATACGCTTCTTGATCACGCTCTAACTAACATCGCACCTTCTCCACTCGCGGGTGTCATAGATACGCATATCACAGACCATTTACCTGTATTTGTCGCAGTCCAGGCCGAGATTCCTCAATCCAACTCAATCTACTTTTCCTCGAAGTTAGACCGTGATGGCTTTGTTAGCACCATATCAGGTACGGATTGGTCATCGATTAAATCCATGGAGGACCCAGAACTAGCTCTTGAAAGTTTTTGTTCCATCTTTTCAGAAGCTGTCCGCACTAACACAACAACCGTCAAATGCAGAAAACATTTCAAGTTTACCAGTAATCCGTGGGTAACGAAAGGTCTGCTAACCAGTATGAGAAAAAAAGAAAACTTATACAGAAAGACTAAAAAGAAACCTTTCAATCTTCGTTTGGCTGCTCGATATAAATCATATTGTAATATGTTGAATAATTTGCTGAAGAAGTCCAAAAAATTATATTATGAAAACGAATTTGCAAAGTATAGGGGAAACCCTAAAAAGCAGTGGGAACTGCTTAAAAACTTTATGAATTCCCCAAAAACTGATGTTACCTGTAATAGTATAAATTACGAGGGCAAATCTATAAGTGATGCTTCTACCATAGCAAACTCTTTCAGTGACTACTTTTATGACATATACAACAGACGTCAAACAGCTTCTGCTTATCCAATGACACGATGTAATCGCTCTTTCTTCCTGTTTCCAGTAACTACCGATGAGGTATGCTCAGTTATATTAGCTCTGAAGAACACTAGTGCTGGTTTAGACAATATTTCTGTTTTTCATCTGAAAATTGTTGCATCTTTCGTTTCTGAGACACTCAGCATTATAATTAATAGTATTTTCAAAAGCGGGATTTTTCCTAGTTCACTAAAAAAGGCTAAAATAATTCCGGTATTTAAGAAAGGTGATAAATCTGAAGTGTCTAATTATCGTCCTATTTCTATCCTATCATCACTGAGCAAAATTGTCGAAAAATTATTTTGTAAGCGGTTAAATGCTTACTTAAAAAAGTTCAATTTGTTAAATCCCTGTCAATTTGGTTTTCGTACGGGCAGTTCGACTAACTTAGCTTTATTATCCCTAACAGACTACATTCGTTACTCACTTGACAATGGAAATTTTGTTGCATCGGTTTTTTTGGACTTTACTAAAGCTTTTGATACGATTAATCATAACATCCTTTTTGTAAAGTTGGAGGCACTTGGTATTACTGGTCCCGTCCTAAACCTTATAAAATGTTACCTGCTTAACAGAGAGCAAACAGTATTTACTGGTGGAGTTTATTCTAATAACAAAATTATTAATCAAGGTGTACCGCAGGGATCCATACTGGGTCCCTTACTGTTTTCCATGTATATTAACGACTTACCATCACGTCTTAACTCTGCACAGTGTGTGCTGTATGCGGATGACACTACCATCTCATTACATAATAAATCTCTACCCAGCTTAGTCGCGAAACTAAACAGTGAACTTGAACGAATTATTGCGTGGTGTGTTTCAAACCAATTAATCATCAATCCTAACAAAACTACGTTTATGATCTTCAGAAATGTGCACAAAATACTACCAAACAGACCTGCTTTAATTTTAGATGGTCATATCATCCCGGACTCTAGCTGTGTATCTTTCCTGGGCATTAAACTAGATTGCAACCTTAAGTTTTCTGATCACATTGCTTTCATTAAACATAAATGTACATCCGGTATCAGAGCACTAATTAGATCAAAATCATATTTCTCTAAAGGTGCGTTATTATCATTATATTTTGCCTTCATTCACAGTCACATCATCTACGGCATTGTCTCCTGGGGTAATACGTATCACTGCCATTTATCATCTATTCAGCGCCTGTAAAGCTGGTTTTCCTCCAACGTTACTATTCGTGGGGAGAAGCCCACATTTAAAGCTGACTGGTCCTACGTGCGATATCCTTGTTATTCAAAATATCATATAACTCGTGACGCATACAGTCACATACTCTTTCGTTTTCAACATCGATGACGCAACCAACTAATTGCGGTATACTGACTACCGACAAAGAGGGTTGTTCGGCTGTGAGCGCCTGTAAATCTGATTTTTCCGCGATGTGACTGTTCGTGGGGAGAAGCCCACATTTCGAACTGACTAGTCTTACGTGCGATATCCCTCTTATTATTCAAAACATCGTTCAAATCGTGACGCATTCGGCCACATAATCTTTCTTTTACAACATCGATGAAGCAACCGACTAAATAGGGTGACTGACTCCCGTCAAAAGGGGGTTAACCGGTTGTGAGCGCCTGTAAAGCTGGTTTTTCCGCGATGTGACTGTTCGTGAGAAGAAGCCCACACTTTGAGCTGCCGTGTCTTGCACGTGAAAGCTCGAATATTATTTAATGCTTTATTCAACTACAGGCTCTCAGAGAATTGAATACATGCAAGACACGCGATAATTCGGATAGTCTCCGTATTCCGTAGTTGTGTGCTCCTCTATCGCGCACCAAACCATGCGCCCACAATATTTATTTTATTAGTGCTATTTCTTTTGCTGCTAGTTAGATGGAGCTATAATAGTACACCGGCCGTCTGAATAACATGATTTGCATTATCGGTTAACGTATTCATGTCTGCATCACATGTAGCAGACTAGGGTCATTAATTTTTCCATGTTGCTCTATAAAGTGAGAACGGTCATTCAGAATTTCTGTTGTGATGAGAGAAGTCAGACCATCATTACATGGCTTCCGCAAGTAAACTAAGCATACGCTCAGCAATCTTTTACAGGAGCGAGCGGTTCCATGATTACACATGCGGTGACACGCCATGCATATCGGAGACCACGCACAGACTTCGGTGTGGTGGCACCGGAAGGATCAGCATAGTCAGAAGGGTGAGCAAGGAGAACGGTTGGAGTACATGTTTTGTATATTAGGTGCTTCGGATACGTTAGTTTTATACACCACAGTAGAAACGCTAATCACATTACTGTCTACAGTCCCCGCTACACGAGTGGAGCCATAATTTTTTAACCATGGGACAATCATATACAAAAGCAAACTTTTTTGTGCGAACACGCCACAAGAAATGTAGGCACGCATTATGCAGGTCAGTATGAGCAAGGTGAGTTGCTTTGTTCTTTTCTCTGCAGCCCTCGAAACACCATGGCAATGTGGGCAGGTTCATTAAGGTAGATGATGGGTAAAAAACCAAACCACAAAGACCACACTAGACAAGACAACGAACACAATGCTGAAGTGTCATCTGCATGTTTGTTGCCTTGCTTCATCTTCGTCTTTTGCAATGCTGTCAACCATGAATTAAAGATATTTTAGTGAGAAAGCAATAGGTGCCCCATGAAGCGAAAAGCCCGGTGTGCATCCAACAGGAGCCGTTACCACTGAAAGTCAAGGAAACTCATGTCACCAAGTGCTGGCGACGCACTTGTGGTGAAGTCATCAGGACATCACCACAACGTCATCTGATAAGGCCAGTGATGATGTCATGAAGGTGTGATCATATGGCGCTCTGTGATGAACTCAGTGATGACATCATGAGAATATCATGTGATACGAATGTTGACAGAGTACCCATGTGCTTTTTAATTCAATGCAAGTATAGGTGTTGTCTGTAACTTTCCTTACACAGGCTCCGTTATACTAAATAATTTCTCAGATGCTACTTTTTCTGTCTGTTAAAAAGCTCTTTGAATGAAGGTACTTTACTACTTGAACCATCAACATCTGTGTTTTGTGTTTTGTAGAAGCGTGTTTCTTTGCTCATTACACATGTCTGCAACGTCTGCCATGCCGGCTTTAATTACCACATAGTTAAGAACACCTTGGCAAGTGTAAAAGTAAGTTTTGCTCACGCACCTGTAGTTGGACAGGTGAGGAGGGTAGAGCTCGGTGTCGAGGATGACTACAGTGGAAGGCCCAATGGTTCGCCACAAGCCGCCCACTATGCTGAAGCTGACTGGAGTTGGCACGACGGTCAAGGATGCGTTCTCGATAGTGTACACGACTGTGGGCACCATCCGAGCCTGCACACAGCACAATGAAGATATGACTTCTTCTAGGGACACTAAACCAGGGATTTATATGCATCCTCTAACAGCCCTGCGTGCTGGTTACACGTATCATGGGTAACACCCCCAAAATAAAAATTCTGGATAGACCCTTACACTAAACAACAAGCAATAAAAATTTGTTTAGTATGGTAACACTGTTTTCGTTATTTGATCGAGAAAGGCGTATAACCAAAAAGTTTATACAGTGACTTTTCGCTCAGTGAATGTAGGCTACGCTCAAACGCGTGCCTTAAACAATCTTCTTGCATGCCGTAGAAGAGTTTTTTGTGCTGCACTGTCCTGCGTTGCAAGGCTACATTTTTGCGAGCCACCTAATACCTTCTTCAAGAGTCTCCCGGGGCCGTAAAGCGAATTCCTGTTGCCCATGCTCTTCAGCTCATGCCCAGTGCTTCGCGAGGAGTTCGTGAGCAGAAGGCTCACGATGGGTCTGCAGCCGCTTGCGTTGGTGCTGCATCGCTCTCGTTTGACGCCCGTCTTGTCGATCATCGCACGAACTAGGTACACTCATGGCAGCAAATGTCACTGGAGGTCAACAATGTCAACTCTTCGTGCCCTCATCTACCCGCGTTGCGATAACTACACGAGAGCGAGAGAGCGCTAGTAGGGAGGAGCTACGGCTCAGCTAAAGTCACATCACCGTCAGGAGCGTGTGGGAAAGTGAACGAAAGAAAAGAGTGGAAAGAAAAGGCCACCTTTCCGAGATATACTACGACTTCCCGTCCTCCGCAAGCGCGCTCTTTCGAACATGTTCTCCTCGCACCCGCTGCCTCGACGACGCTTCCGTGACTTCCTCGCACTTGGGACTTGGTTCCCTGCGCAGCCCCCGCTCTCGCCGCTGGCTGAGCATGCTATCTCGCCAAATAGACAAAAGGGCCAGTTAAAGAACGCATAAGAAAAAAAAAATAGACCAAACCTGACACTTCCTTATTTCGTGCTGGAACATGAACGTAACGTCAGTTCTATGTCACGGATTAACGCCATCGTACAAGTGGTCATAGAGGATCAGAAGCCTAGGAATACTGTTAGATGAAACATTCCATTTCTTGAAAAGGCAATTCAACTCATCCCTCGGAAATAAATAAATATACCCGAGCCGACGTTGTGGAATTCGGGTCACGATGAGCTGTAATGCAGGAACTTCAGAGTGGCTTGGCTGTCGATGAGATTGCCACGCTTTTCCCTACTATGGCAAAAATATTTTCTAACCTAACCGCAATTAAAAGCGTGCCACGTTTAGGAACACAGCATTTTTTGAAGACAGCGCGTAACACACGGAACTGACATTCACGGCTTGTTCCACCTATGAGAAGAGGATAGAAAATACAAAAAAGGACAGGCAGATTATGCAGTGCTTTTGTAGTTGCTTGCCATTCTGTCCTGCGCAAACTTGAAGCCCATGTTTTGAACTAGGTATAGGCTAGGCTTCACAGGACAATATGCGAGAACTAATGCCTTATAAGAGCACAAAGGCAAAAAGAGAAAGCAAGAAGAACATAAAGAATAAAAGGTTGGGCGGAGCGAAATAAGTAGAGTTGACGGAATGAAAGAAGGCAGGAAAGAAGGAAACGAAGGGCACGGAAAAGGAGGAAAGCAGGAATTAAAGAAACGCAATAGGAAAGCAGGAAGAGAAAGAGGGAAAGAAATAAAAGAAGCAGCTCCACTATACGTGAAACCTGGCAATGTGCGAAGCATGCGGTGATGCGACGGTGCTTCCCACAGGAAGCGTCAGTCGTTGCTAATGAGCCTGCTTTACTTTGCCACGACGACGACGTTAGACGCCGACAGCCTGGGCGCATTAGCAGAAACTCGTTAGAATCGCTTCTGATCCGAAAACCCTACACATACACTGTATGGGTGCGCAGCCTCCAGGATGGGCCCACCGTGACTACAGCAGCAGCACACGCCGACAAGCCTAGCCTCTAAGGTGCTTTGCACATAAGAAATGCCCGCATATCTGCTTGCTTTGCTGCAAATGACGTCGATCTCCTGCCGCCGCTAATATGTAACTCCCTCTCTTGTACCCCCTCCAGCCCCTTACACTCTTTTCTTCCACTCTCACTCCTACCCTAAAGGATGCAATGGAAGTTCTGCTGAATTCAAGTCAAATTTCCCGCGTTCACCCTGTTCACCGCGCCATCTGTTGGGTAGCGCCAGCGGCGCGTCGCACTTTATTGTGCGGATTGATTGATTGTGGTACGGTTAAGGAAAGGACGCTAACTTCTGCAGCCCATGTAGGGAGCACGGCTAAGCGTCCGTGGGGTTAGGGGAAAGGTAGTAAAGAAAAGAAAGAAAGAAAGAAACGCCGTAGTGCTCAGGGCTCCGGAAATTTACACATCCTGGGGTCCTTTAACGTGCACTGACATTGCACAGTACACGGGCCTCAACATTCCGCCTGCATCGAAAATGCGACCGCCGTGACCGAGATCGAACCCGCGTTTTTTTGGATGGCAGCCGAGCAGCATAACCACTACACCACCGCGGCGGCGCAGTCTATTGTCCGCCCAGCGGTGCCGCCTAATGGAACTGTCCCTTCCTTCTCAACACGGAGCTGATTCGTGCACGATAATTGTCTCTCCGAGGAGGCGTGCACGCACGAAGGCTAGCGGCCGAGAAAGGGCACGAAAAAGGAACGGGAAAGTGGCGGTTTCGTCATTTTTCCGGCTCGGTCGACAAACAGTAGCTTCTCTTCGACACCATTTCTTCGATACTATTTCCAATTTTTTTACTTAGTAAGGTAAAAGCCAATGCAATGAGTATTATTAATTAAATGACCACTGCGGGTCACAGTTATGTACATATACGTTGCCTGAAATAGGCCTGAAGTTGGCTTTGCGCTAGTATCATGTTGATGTGTATGACCCCGTCCATAAGGCTAGTTTTGTGGTTGGTTTTCATGGCCCCTTTGAATAGGCCGGGCAGTTGAATCGTGACAGAGAGACTGACAAAGTTGTTCCCGTTAAGGTAGCCCAAGAATGACTATCGTCTTTAATAAAGATGGAAGGAAGGACAGAAAGCAGACACAAGGACTGTTCGCCCAAAACAAAAAAGCCCCTTTCCTTGCCTGGAGCACGGGTTCCCTGCTGGGGCGAATGTATGGAATGGTGATGGGCTGATAGGCACTGTATGCTTTGGAATAGGCGGCTCGGGTCAGCCGACTCCCCTCCTCATTTGACAACCGCAAGAAGGAAAAAACGAAAGGCGGCAGAAGAAAATGAAGAAGACAGAAAAAAAAGAGAGAAGAAAGAAATGAAAGAAGGACAGAAGGAATGGCGGAAAAGGACATTAAAGCAAGGAAGAAAGAGAGTAGAGATTCTTGTAAACACGGAAATATGGAAGGAAAGGGGGGGGGGCGGGGGGAGTGCACGATAACCGTCTCTCCGGAGAGGACACCTCAACCGGTACATTCAAGGGGAAGGGGATATGAAAGAATAGAAAGGAAGGGGGGAGTTCGAAGCACACGCACGCACGCACGCACGCACGCACGCGCACACACACACACACACACACACACACACACACACACACACACACACACACACACACACACACACACACACACACACACAAGTCCCACCGAGTGAAAGTCAGTAGGGAGCGAGCTGTCGGGCCGGGTTGAAACCGCCCGGTCAGCCCGGAGTCCTCGATGAAGGTGAGGTCTGCGGCGAGAGCGGAGCGTCGACGTTCGGGGGATCCGGATGGGAACAGAAAATGGAGGCGGGAAAGAAAGGAAGACTGAAAGAGAAGAAAGAAAAGACGGAAGGAAAGAAAGAACACACATGGTCGAGTGTACGTCTCGCCCAGACGCTCCGTACGTCCATCTCTCCCACGCACGGCTCTTCAGGCACGGAGAGCTCGCGCACAAGAGTCAACAGCACGCGCGCATCGCGCGGCCGACGAAACAATCACGAAAGTGATGGATAAACAAGGGCGATACAGCCATGGCTCCGAGCACCCAACAAAGGCGCTCGTCGCGTTCACGTCAAGCAGAAAGTCGGGCAAGCCGTATCCACTAGTGTGCGTCCGCGGGCAGGCGTCGCGCTATCGGCGCCGTGACAAATGTCGCGAACGCGACGGCAAAAAGCCGCCGCTGCCTCTCGGGAAAGAGCATAAGGGATGGCGGAGCATCGGCATCGGCGAGAGCAAACAGAACAGCACCCGTTGCGCACACAAGAGGGTACGCCAAGCCGGCGCTCATAGTAATTGCGGCACTGTTCGGGTCCCAGATCGGCGCGCGCGATATATCCGCGCGCTCCCGCAAAGGCCCGGAACGAAGAAGGAGAATACGGGCATTAAGCATGCGTACACGCCTCATAAAACCTGCCCGGAGCGCACGCGATAAGACATCTGGATGCAGCTGAGCTAAATGCGGGAACAAGAAAGGGGATATATATACACGGCGCACGAACGGAGACAGACAGTGGCTTAGGTGGCGAACGAGATCGAATCGAGCGAACGCGAGGAGGGACGTAACGTTTTCGGTCGAACAGAGAGAGAGATAAATGCGAGTGCGCGGGGTATTTATCCAAGCGTGGCGATGAACGCAACACGAGCGTCAATAAGGAACTAACGAGGATCCAGCAAAGGAAGCGACAGGAAGACAAACAGTGACGAGAGACGCGAAATGATGGAGGGAGCGGCGCCAAATCACGAACAACGCTGACGAATTAACCGAGAAGGAGCTGAAGCGAAAAGGGGAAAAAAAGAAAGGAAACACAGCGGAAAGAAGTAGCGAAACGAGACAGTAGCACTGCGACTGAAGACCAGGGCGAAAAAAAGAAACAAACGTCGCGGCACGAGGGGGCCCGAGACCGCGATCCTCAAGAAAAGAGAGTCGCCAAAAAGAAACGAGCCAGAGCAAAGAAGAAGAGACGTGGCCGTGATTAATGACAAAGAGATGCGCCATTTCCTTCCCCCGTTGGGAGGAAGGGGAAGAAGAGACGGCACGACGGGAGAGTGGTGGCAGCAGGAGCGAATGAAACGGCTGAATTAATAACAAACACAATTAATCACGCGGCCGGCGCGATAGCGTATGCGCCACGGTTTTCCCCGAGGCGCGCTCGCCTCACTCGCGCTCTCTCGGTTCCGTGGCCGTCGGCGATGATGACGACGAGTGCTGTCCGGAACAGCGGCGCACGGAGGACGTTTTGCGCTCGGGAGCAGCGGCGTACATTTGCCCTTTTTGTTTTTTAAATGTTTTCCTTTCTTAATTCGCTGCCACTTTCGCTATACGGTTTCAAGCTGTGCTCACGCGCGAGCCAGCGTGATCTCGTTTCTTCCGCAGGAATAGCAGGAATCTTCCCTGCCTCTTCGAATCCCCGTCTCCTTTTGCTTATCCGTACTTGTGGATGAGATCTCCTTTAATGTTCCTACAACGTGCGCTTGGGTAGCTGTTGTGTTTGCGTTTGTGTTCTCTTTTTTTCTTTCTTTCTTTTTTTGCGAGACGGCGTCGTGCTTGTTGTGTTCTGAATAAACAGAAACAAAGCATTTTGTCAAACACAACATATGAGGGCTTCTTAGTGTCTCTAAAAATGTAGGAGAACGGACGTCGTCATGTAAAGAGCGCGGTCACAGACGCGTGCGCAGATTCCGCAATCACTTAAGGTGGACGCCAAGTATAACGCATTGGACTGCATATTTAACGTAAAGACCTTAGTGGCAGGGATCCGGGAGGAATGAGGCGGTGGTGAGGGAGGGGGGGGGGGGGGGGTGAGGGTATTGCGGTGAAACTGTGCTCCCAGTAATTGAGAGCCCTGCGCACACCCTAAGCAAGGGCACTCAAATACGGGACGCTCAAGTGTACAGTGGCGTACACTCTTAGGGTGGACACGCGGGCACCTAGCAGCGTAGTGTGCCTCTTCGGCGCTGGCACCAAGGCACCCGATGACCGCGCCCTACGGAGCACCGGCGCATCCGACGAGGACGCGCGAAGCGCGCGCAGGTTCGCTTCGGCGCCGCGAACCTGCGCTAGTGCGGCAACGTGCAGGTGTGGCTTCGTGTCGTCCTCTATATATACTGATCGCGTTCTTGGCAATGGACGATCGACAATGCAAGCCGTTCGCGTCCATGAGTGCGCAGACAGCAAGAAGCCACACCTGCAAGCATTGAAGAGCTTGCGCAGTCGCATTTGGATGCGCGGCCACGCCGGATGCACCGGCGCTTCGTGGAGCGCAGCGAGGCGCTCGCGTGTCCACCCTACGAATGGACGACAATGTATAGGGTCGTCCGCTCTTGGTACGAACACGGCTCACCGTGGCCGCACTCGTGGTGTGGCCGCGCATCGAATCTAATCTAGCGCATGCGCACAGGGGCTTGGAAGAGGGGTTTCGTTTCGCTTGAAAAGCGCGGGCCACATGATGCTGTGCTGTGCATCGCAGCAAGGCATGCACTCCCGCGCTTTTCAAGCGAAACGAAACCCCGCTTACAAGCCCCTGTGCGCATGCGCTAGATTAGGTTCGATGCGCGGCCACACCACGAGTGCGGCCACGGTGAGCCGTGTTCGTACCAAGAGTGGACGACCCTGTACATGGCTCGAGCTCGTCACAGACAAGGTATATGCGCAAAAGACACCTCAAGTGGAGGCCGGGATCAGATCAACTTTCGATCACATTTCCTTCAGCCTCCAGGCTGAACACTACAGTGTTTTTCTAGTCGACGTTCTAAACCGGAAGGCGATCAAAGAGAAAGGGAAACGAACCCACTATATCGTGTTAATTAAGGAGTTCTACAACCAGCACGCATATACTGTCAGTATAGGTTGTGTTTTTTTTTTCCCTGACGCTCGCGGACGCCTACGAATAATTTCCTTGTCCGCAGAGCAAGAGAGGCTTGCCTGCCGACGCTTCTCTAGCGACGCAAACAAGTTCAAGGAGTCGATATTATACGTTCTACTCAGTAAATTTCGATCGCCCAAGCAGTCATGCGATACTTCTTGTCAATGCACCTAGATATCGCAACAAATGTCTGAATGAATGGATTGATTAATAAACGAACAAAAATAAATGTAGATAAATAAACAAAATGTGGACGGCACCAGGTTTACGACTAAACGCCAAGGTATTCAAGGTCACTTTCGTCCAACGTCAATGCATTCATTACCAATTATAATAATTACCCCCCGCCCCCGCCTCCCCCCGTTATTTTTTCGTAGCAAGGGACACAGGGAATTCCGACCACTCAGTGACCTTTGACGGGAACCTAAACCAAAGGAAACGGGTCTGTAACATTTCGTCTCATCAATGTTCCCTTACGCCGTCTTACCTTGAGCGACAGAAGGTACCTGCCAACTGGCAGTGCTCCCGCGGGCAGCAGAAGGTCCTTCCTGGAGAGGGCACCGCCTCCGTGCTCGAATACGACTTGCGATCCCGTTGAGTTCAGGACGGCCCACGTGTACCTGACCTTGGTCGAGATGGGGCACGACGTGCTCACGGCTGCCTCCACGTACACATCTTCGTCGAAACGGACCTATTAATGCGAAAGCGTTATGTGGCCCTTGAAACGGGAAACCCAGCGAACGTCGGCGTTAGAATATAGAAACCTGAAACTGCATTTTAGGACATAAGTATCATTTTAGGACATTCTGTCGCCGTAATAATAGCTACTTTTGTCATGGTAGGAGCAATGCTAATTTTGCCAATTTGGCTGCGTTACGCAATGACCACTCTCTCTCATTTTTTTTTAAGCACAAGGCTTTGCACCGGCGTCACGTTCTGGTATGGACGATGACGCAGAAAATAAGAAGAAACGGCAGATGCATAGACAGCGATCGAAAAACATTATAGTATCACAAAAATTAAGGTTCGTTGTCTTATACTATCCCAGAAATGCCGCAGACATTCTCTTATTAATAATAGCAGCACTAAGTAAGATGAGCACCTGCAAAATCTTAAGAAATCTCATTCCACATGCATGCGCACTACCTGCCCCGACACCAGCAGTGGAGAGCAATCGCTACGCGCCACCTCTCCCTTGCCCACGTCCGGCATAGAGTTGATATACTGACGTCTGGAAGATACGAATCACGTGAACTCTAAACACGAACCCCGTAGAACTAGAGCGCAGACAAAGTCACAACCAGCTCGGCTGGGCACTTTAGCCTTCGAACCCGTAGCCTATTAGATTCAAGGTAGGGCGCGTGGGTGGCGCATGCGCTAAGCCGCGCCATGTGAGACGCGCGCTCGTACGCCAATAGTGAAAGACGAGCGTGAAGTCAACACCGGACTATATGAACAACGTAACAGCAATGCAAGTATTCTAGACGGAACACAACTTAAGTACGACGAAAGAAAAAAAATCACAGTTTTGCCAGAAGGGCGAAGCAATTGAACGCAATGCATGATGTAATATACGGAGTAAGAGTAGCATCTTTAGGGGCAATCTGAATTGTAGTGAACATGGGCTTACTAAGTAAGCATGCAGTTGCGTAAAGTACCATGTGACGGTCGACCGGCAGAGACAAGGGCCCAGAAGAGCTGCGAGCCAAGTCATGTTGTTTTGATGTCTTCTGGCCCGCGCTTAACAGCGCACGACCGCGCTAAGCGGCGTACGGTTTGCGCCATCTAGAAATTTGGCCCAGCACAGTGGCATCAAGCGAGCGCGTTCCTTCCGGCACTCGTCGACGCATTCGCGTGAGCGCTGTGCGGCGAGGGCATTGCCGCCGTTGCGACTACATGCAAAGCGCCTGGAACGGAGCACGCGATCAAGGCGCTGCTACGCAGTACGCTGCCGTCTGACGGCTGCCGAGATAGCGCGAGCGCCAGCGATTGCGACTGCGCGAGGTCCACAGTTGACAGTCCTCGCCCCCCCTCCTCCCCCCCATCGTGTTTTTTGACGCTCGTTAAAGACGGGCGGGGCGTTTCCCCTCCGCTTAGAACACAGGCCTCCCGAGCGGTGTGACGTTATCGCATGCGCGCTCCGAGCGAGGGAGATGGGCCGGGGCTCGTTCGGTGTCTGCTTCAGCCGCGTTCGTCCCCCCGCTCGCGGTCTTTTACCCTAGGGTAGAAGGCACGGTGCGCGGGGGTTGTTATCAAGTTGGACTTCATACGGGACATGACGGCGACGGCGAAAACGCGTCGATACTGTCCCTATAATTGCTATCCCAATAAAAAGAGTAAGCGAAACACCGAGTCAATCAGACTGCGAAGCTGGGTGCTCCGTTGAACGGCAGACTACGCACTCGTCACATGCAATAGGAACGTTCTGCGTGCTTCGTGCATCAACGTGACATTAGAGGACGTCCATATTACCATTTGACTGCCGAAACGCTTCTATTCGACGACCGTATATATATATATATATATATATATATATAATAACAGAATTGACGATGCGCCTCTTAGAGAACGACGGTTTATTGCATCAACGTTTCGGTCGGAGCCCGACCTTTTTCAAGACATGTCTTGAAAAAGGTCGGGCCCCGTCCGACCGAAACGATGTAATAAACCGTCGTTCTCTAAGAGGCGCATCGTCAATTCTGTTATAAACTGGCGGCAACCCAAACTATTTTTGCATATACAGTCTTTATATATATATATATATATATATATATATATATATATATATATATATATATATATATATATATATATATATATATATATATATCGATCTCGAGGCCAACAGTGCGCAATACCGTACACACGGGAAGAGGACGGTGACAATTCCCCTGGAGCGCACATGTATTTGATGTAATGAGAAAACTGACCCATCTCTAGACAAATGGCGAAAGGCGGGCTAGTTGGTACACGTCCTTCCTAAGAAATTAACTCGGCTCAGAGGGGAAGCGCCATTCGATGTCTTAACGTTTCTTTCTCTCGTATGAGTGCTGTTAATTCCTTCTTTGAGACATCTGTAGACCTCATGGATCAAAGAGTGAAGATGAAGATGACGTGACTCACCTCCGTGTAGCGGTTCAGACGCAGTTCGGGCTTGCTGCAGGGCTCTACCATTGCGAACACGTTCGTCTGGAACTCGGCGCGACTGAAGACATTGTAGGCGACCACCTTGACCCAGTATTCTCGCACCCTGGCATAACGAAAAAAAAAACATAAAGAACAGAACATAATATTAAAAAAAAAGAAACAAAATAAGGTCGACGTTCAACGACCATTATAAACATGCGGATTTTGTAAACTTTCATCAATTTGCATTTTATGAAAATGCACCTCGCCTTGATACCCCGAAAGATATACAGTGAAACCTCGGAGTTGTGCTTGTGGCAAATTTTGTTCAGAAACGGATATCGAAGGATATGGTTTTGTAGAGGCAGTTGCGAATGGGGATGAAAAACGCATGAGAAACGACGTTTGACAGGCTACCTTTTGAATACAACAGTTTTCCCCCAAACTTTGGTTTCATTTTCTAGGCGGTACACTTCGTAGCGTGACGGCGCAGAAGGTGTAAAAAGTGCGAGCACAACGTCACGACATTTGTACGGTCGCTTCGTCTCGCTCATACGCCGGCTACGCTGCAGGTCTTTAAGCGACCAAGTTCGGCTGATAGCCGATAGGGAAAGAGCTCGTGCGGGGAAGTCGAGATGTCCTGAAACCACGTGATCACCCTGCCTGCCTGACGTCATAACAAAAACAGCATCTCGAAAGCGAAAGTCAACCCGCTTCGAATAACATTACTATGGCAAATTGTGCTTGAAGTATTTTGGGACTTCCCAGCATATCTATTGGGTACCGAGGTACAGGTGCTTCCCTTCAAATAAATAAATAAATAAATAAATAAATAAATAAATAAATAAATAGTTGATAACTTCCTGTCCAGACGTTGTTTAGCTAGAATTCGCCTTATTTGTAGTCCTACGCGAAGGGGGAATGAGCACCTAGAAATCGAAGAGCATCAGCCTGAAATGAAGGAGGTGCAGGGTTCGACTCTCAGTGGCCTGAGGCACACACAAATATTAAAGATGTGGTATACTCCGCTCTTACGCTCCATGGTGTACGCACTCATCTCGGAAAATGGACTGAGACTTTTTTTTTCTTTACTGATTTCTATCTTTCGCTCCCCCGTCCCTTCCCTCTTCGACCCTCACGACGCTGCACCTTCGTAGGCTGCGAAAATACACATGCTTCTCAATTTCAAATACTATAATATCAAGGTTCGCGCACAAACTTCTCAATGGAAACAATTTTGCCGTAACACATCTATCCGCACCTGGTGAACGTGTGCGACACCTCGGGTCCGTCGGTCACTGCGACTGGATCGCTGCCGTCCCCGAAATGCCACACAAAGGTCAGGTTGCTACCCGTCGCGTGAATGGCTCGAAGGCGCGTAGGCCGAGACACCAGCACCGCTCCCAGGACGCCGATCCCGTTCAGCTTGGTCACCCGCTCGACAAGACGAAGCGACAGCTCCGGCGACGTCACGGAGCTCACGTGATTCTGGCACGTTACCTTGACAACGTAGCTGCAAGAAGGTAGATGAAGGGCACGCAAACGGTACAGCGTTCGAAAAAATAATTGAACGTTACTCAACTACAGGTAAATGGACACCGAATCGAGAAAAAAAAATTACTTAAGAACGAAATCAACACATTTACAAGTTGGCTTTGCATGGGACAAAAACCTTCGGCGATACACGAAGGCAAGTTTAATCTCAGTAACACTTCTTGCTTAAAAGCCGCAAGTCTGCTCCCACAAAAACATGCGAATCAGAGCGAGCGCCTTTTCCGAAGATATTTTCGAAGCCAAGCTATATTTAGGCTATACTGCGTCGTCATGGTCGACAGGAAAGCACTTGAGACATGCGAAAATAAAGATTCATCGGCGGAAAACGAACAAGATGTGAACTTATTTTAGCTATATGACTCCCTTGGATTTTCTACCAAACAAGGAAAGATGGCAAGAAGCAAAAAAAAAAAAATTGTAGGAAACAGGAAAGACGGAAACAAAAGAAAGGAACAAGGGAGAGAGAGAGAGAGAGAAAGAGAGAGGAAAAAGGAGGAAAAGAAAGCAAACGAACAGCAAAAGGAAGAATGAACAAAAGAAACAGAGAAAGGAAGACAGCCGGAAAGAAAGAAAAAGGCACACTTGGCCCCTATTTCGGCCGACAGCTTGGTGAAGGGCACCTCAATTTTCTCCCCTACCTCAACTGCGTTCCTTCGAGACGTAAGCCTTCTAAGGTGTCATGAGCTCTGCTACGTGAACACCGAACCCTAATTTTAAGTGATAAGATATCCCTTTGCAAGGCACGCGTAGATGTCGGACGCATTTCAGGTCACAGAAACTGCAGAGAAAAGGTGCGAATGAGGTAAAAGGGATAAATAAGGAATTGACGAATAAAGAATTGAAATGAATTGAATTGATTACTCACTCAAAGGATCCAAAAACGCAAATGTCACAAATATCGCAGTGGGGAGAGAAATGAGGAGGGACCGTGATGTGGGGTTTTAAACAGAATAAAAAAAAGAACAAGCAAGGAAAATGCCGTTGAAAAACATATTTATGTATAGCGACATGGCGGCGGTATTTAATAGCTGTAAACTCTATGAGGAAGTCTAGCAACTGCAAATAACGCTTTCGGTGCAAAAGAAGAGAAAACTGAAAAAAAAATAAGAAGGTCAAGGAATTCGCAAAGAGAAAAATAAATATGCTCCTGCAAGATAACCAAAAGCTGGGAGAGAAAGTAAGGAATAAAATGAGGTATTACTGGGCAAAAACCGCACAGGTCGAGGTAGCGACAACGCGTGTGGATGCGCAGCGTTTTAAAAAAGCTTTAACGCGATGCTGCTGAAGAGCTCGCACCGCGCACGATCCGTTGCCAGCGACGTGGTCTGTGAGCCGAAGTTACGGCAGCGTCGCAGCGATGAAATACCGGCGGACACAAGCAAGAACAGAACGCTCAAACAGGCACCAAGTTTCACACGGCAGCTCATGGAAATAAGCGACGTTCTGAAGAGAAATTAGGGTAACGTTACGTCTGGAGCTCGTGGGTTCTGGATGCGAGGCAAGCGCGCTCAGTGAACTCCACGATGGATCGGTAATTCAAGCTGAATAAGGGGCCGCATAGTGTCACCTGAAGCGGTGGGTCAAGGTCAAGAGCGTGTCAACCGCAAGAGAAAAGAAAAATAAATACAAGAAAAGAAGAAGTGCACACGATCTTTGGCGCTCGACTATGTACTACAGAGGCGACAATTCTTCCTTCTTTAAGGCACGCGAGAATAGTTAGCGGGCGCACGCCACAAAGCCGTGCCTTTGCAAGCAGGAGCCTTTACGCACGTTAACCACTATACCACGTTTCCGATGCGAACATGGAGAGAGGAGAAAACGCTAGGAGACGGTGTCGCGTGACAATCGTGAAGCCTAGACGTAAAAAAAAATTAAAGGAGAGAACCACGAGAAACTGGCCCCGGTCACACGATAGGGAGGTAAGTTAATGCACGATCAAGCGCCACTGAAAGTTACCGTGCCCAAACAACCCCGAGTGGTCTGCCAACTATATGGGCCTCATCCTACCCGAGAGGGTCCGCGCACAAGGTGTCTAAGAGGAGGATAATTTGGCAACGCTAGTGGAATCATGTAACGCGGCCTCCTAGCTTTCGTTTTTTTTTTCTCTTGCCGCCTCCCTTGCCGCCTCACAAGAGCCACGGTCGTTCGACGTTGAAGCAGAGCCAGAAGGCGTACTGATGACATATAACGCCATCCTCCAGCACTACCGCCTGGGACGACGAATGTACCCGCCACGTCACCCGAAGTTGACAAAAGAGGAAAGCACCGCATTCGGAAGGCTTCAGAACAATACGTACACACAAGGCATCCTGTTACATCGCCTCTACCCAACGCGTTACACCTATACAACTGCCCGATCTGCGATGTGCCAGACACACTAGCGCGCCTACTGCTCGAGTGCCCGTGGCGCCAGGCAGGCCGCGCTAGCAAACGTCAACCTCTTCGCCGAGGCGTGGGAGGCCAGAATCTCCACCCGGGACTTGAACCACCAACGACGGCTCGTCACCAGAGCCCGGGATGGGATTGCGGCCAGAGGGTTCCTGGAGTAAGGAACCCTCCCACCAAGAGTGACTCAGCTCGCACGCTCCGAACACCGTCTCGAAAATAAACGTTTATTTCGTTCATTCATTCGCCATGGATGCGAACGTATCACGGTAACACTGAAAGGAGAAGCCACATCGTCTACTAATCTTTATCGGTACGCTAAGGAACAGCAGGAATATTGCGCCTCTAAACATGCGACGCGATGGCTACACATGCGCCCGGTGAATGGTGATGACACAACTCACGTTCCAGGCCCGGCGGGACGGAGGTTCACGGCGGCGGCGTCCGTGACGTAGTATTCCCGCTGCGGAATCAGAGACCAGAGGAAACGCAGCGTCGTCTCCGTGGCCGGCATCACGAAGGCGCGCAGCAGAAGCCGTTTGTCCAAGGGCAGTGTGAGATCCGCGGGAGCGCACGTCTCGTCAGCACCGGGCGGAGAGACGCACAGGGATGCCTCTGCAAAACGTACAGGCAAGAAAAGTGCACGCATTTAGTACAGAGGTCGTTGACTCGCTGTAGCGGAAATAAACGAACGAAAACCAGATCTCATAGCGTCCATTCACTTAAAGATATTTACTAAAAGCGCTTACTACATCAAGCGCTTGAAAGTGGCCGCGTGAGATTAACATACATGAAAAAAAAAATTGGCAGATCCAACGTGCAGTGGGAATCAAGGAAATGCTAAGCACGCATCAGGAACGTAAAATGGATTTGCATTGTTGTCTCGCTATACCGAGTTCGGTACATATGAAATTAACGAAACGGCCGCAAGAGCACCATGACTGTGGCATGTAAACCATGCCGCTCATAGACGCATGTCATGATTCTAACGTTATGACTTGTCATTTACGTTCGTCATGCAGTCGTGTTGTGCCATAGCAATTTTGGTATACATCCCTTTAAGGAAACGAGTGGCATGTAGATCATGCCGCTAATGGCATGCATGTCACGATTTTCATGTTATGACCTGTCATTTATGATCGTCATGCAGTCATGTTGTGCCAAACCAATTTTCGCATAGGCTTCGTGCAGTCGAGTTTTCCACGTGCGACATCAGCGCCAGAATGCACTGCCTGGCAGAGAGAAGAAGCAAAATTGGGCAGACTGTGATAGGGAAATACGCGAACGCGATGCGCGTCTCCAACCCTATAGCAGCAGCGACCGCCCGTCCCACCTTCTTTCGTTTTATTTCCTTTGAGACGCGCGCTCCTAACCTGCGGCAAACTGTTCCAAAGGGCGACGCCGCGAGCGTTCGTGTGGTTCGCAGCACGCCCGGAAAGCAGCGAAGAAACGCGCGCGTCGCTGTCGCCTCGGTTTCCACCGTGCGCGACTGAGCCGTCCAACGAGAGTTACGTAGCGCCCTCTGGTCAGTAGACGGAGCGCATACATGCAATTAACGAAACGGCAGTATAGCGCCAGGACCATGGCATGTAAATCATGCCGGTCATGATACGCGTGTCATGATTATAATGTTATGACCTGTCATTTACGTTCGTCATGCTGTAGTGTTGTGCCATAGCAATTTTGGTATACATCACATTAACGAAACGCGTGGCATGTAAATCATGCCGCCCATGACATGCATGTTATGCTTTTCATGTTATGGCCTGTCATTTACGTTCATGATGCAGTCATCTTGTGGCATGCCAATTTTCGTATACATCCCGCGAACGAAACGCGTGGCCTGTAACTCATGTCGCCCATGACATGAATGTCATGATTTTCATGTTATGACCTGTCATTTACGTTCATGATACAGTCATCTTGTGGCATGCCAATTTTCGTATACATCCCGCGAACGAAACGCGTGGCCTGTAACTCATGTCGCCCATGACATGAATGTCATGATTTTCATGTTATGACCTGTCATTTACGTTCATGATGCAGTCATCTTGTGGCATGCCAATTTTCGTATACATCCCGTGAACGAAACGCGTGGCCTGTAAATCATGTCGCCCATGACATGCATGTCATGATTTTCATGTTATGAACTGTCATTTACGTTCATGATGCAGTCATCTTGTGGCATGCCAATTTTCGTATACATCCCGTGAACGAAACGCGTGGCCTGTAAATCATGTCGCCCATGACATGCATATCATGATTTTCATGTTATGACCTGTCATTTACGTTCATGATGCAGTCATCTTGTGGCATGCCAATTTTCGTATACATCCCGTGAACGAAACGCGTGGCCTGTAAATCATGTCGCCCATGACATGCATATCATGATTTTCATGTTATGACCTGTCATTTACGTTCATGATGCAGTCATCTTGTGGCATGCCAATTTTCGTATACATCCCGTGAACGAAACGCGTGGCCTGTAAATCATGTCGCCCATGACATGCATAGTGTGGGCAATCATTGGGAACTTCTACTTCATCTGTACACAGACATCATCACCTCGGTCTCTTCATCTTTGTCTGTGGTGGGTTACCATCTTGGCTCCGATCTGCGCCTTGGGGTCATTATTACCCCTGCTTCACAATATCATGATTTTCATGTTATGACCTGTCATTTACGTTCATGATGCAGTCATCTTGTGGCATGCCAATTTTCGTATACACCCCATTAACGAAACGGCCAGGAGAGCACCAAGACCGTCGCATGTAAATTATGTCACTCATGACATGCATGTCATGATTTTCGTGTTATGACCTGTCATTTTTGTTTGTGATGCAGTCATGTTGTGGCATGCCAATTTGCGTATACTTCCCATTAACGAAACGCGTGGCATGTAAATCATGTCGCCCATGTCATGCATATCATGATTTTCATATTATGACTTGCCATTTATGTTCTTCAGGCAGTCATTTTGTGCCGTAACAATATCCGCATACATCCCATTAGGGAAACGGCCAGGAGAGCACTAAGACCGTGGCATGTAAATCATGTCGCTCATGGCATACATATCATGATTTTCATGTTATGATCTGCCATTCATGTTCGTCAGGCAGTCATGTTGGGCCATACCAATTCTCGCGTACATACCATTAGCGAAACGGCCAGAAGAGCACAAAGACCGCGGTATATAAATTATACCGCTCATGACATGAATGCCATGATTTTCATGTTATGACCTGTCATTTACGTTCGTCAAACAATCATGTTGTGCCATAACAATTTTCGCATACATCCCATTAGCGAAACAGCCAGGAGAGCACAAAATCGTAGGCGGCTAGATAGATAGATACGCTCAAAGTCGCTGAAGTTCGCTAAGAAATGCTTCGCATTTAAAATTTCTGTGTTAGCGTTCACGAAGAAATATGAAGATAGGTGCCACTGCACGGTAAGGAGCAGAACGCGCCTGCAAGCGTGCACGACTATTCTTAAATAACGTCGTTGTACGTAAGTTTGCATAATAAATTATGTGTCTACGACGTATACATGATGAGTTTAGAGGAAAAAGGACAGAGAGAGAGACAATGAAGATTGAAAGAAACGGGAAGATAAAGAAAAATTACAGCTTATCCATGGAGTGAATGATGATGAGTGGGCGAAGCTCGGGATGTGCATCGTAGATCGTGCCGAGTTCCGGATTAATTTAGTTAACGCGCATGCTACGAATCCTCACGGTTCAACTATGCACAATGCACAAGTGAAATCTCCCACCGGCACTTCATTGCAAGTCAAGATCCGGTATATATATATATATATATATATATATATATATATATATATATATATATATATATATATATATATATATATGGGTTTTGCCGGTGAACGCTTCTCCAACGCGAGCAGTCGGTATTTCTCAATCAAGAAACTCGCTAGGAGACGCTGCCTGCGCCAACGTTGTCTCTCGCGTTTGCCGGGGCAGTGTCGAGTTTGCCGGGGAGCGCGTGGCTCCCGGCGCTCGCGGCGAGGGCGAGCGCCAGGTGCCACGCGCTCGCCCTCGGCGCGTGCGTGCGCTCCAGCAGGCACGCGCCGGTGGCTACCTACTACTAGCTACTACTACTACTACTACTACATACATCGGGGACGCACGAAATGGCTGCTAATGGGGAATGAGAGACAGAAGAATTCGGCTTTTAGTTAACGCGCACGCTGCGAATTTTTTATTGTTCAACAACGCACAGGAGAAATCTCCCACCGGCACCACCTTGGAGGTCAAAGCGTAAGACTGGTTACGCACTACTACGACTACGACGAGGGACGAACGGGTGCCGCTTTAAGGAGCTTCGCCCCTAAAAGAGCTTTCGCTAGTACCGTCACCTTTCTCACACTTGATGCAAAAACACTCGTTTTTCTACAGGGTTATGGAGATAAGGGCACGAATCCTCCCACGGCAACCATCAGGCACGGTCCTGCGGTCCATGCATGCGCATCGGAACCTGAGAGAAGGACGCGACGAGCAATTGCAATTCGAGCAGTTATACCATTAAAACGACCCTGCAACACTTTTTTCTTAATACACAGCCTGAAAACGGTGCCCGTCGGTCGTGGAGGCTCCTACTGACCCGTGAACCAAATATCAGTGCGCTGCGCGGGCCAGGGAATCTGCTTTCAAACACGGCTGGAAACATCCCGTTCTTCTTTCAACGAATGACATCACAAGGAACATTGACTCCGCCACTTGAAGTAGACTTATAGCATCAGTGATCCTATAATCACAGAAACGTTATCGGCAATGCCTTACTGGTTCGTTTTGGTCTCAACAAATAAGGAAAACGTGCGTATCCTTCTTTCAGAAGAAAAGAATTTACGCGACGAAGTCGGTACTGCTTGTGATGTAATTTGTTGAAGGGAGAGCGAGAGATTTCCAGCTATATTTGAAACAAAACAGCGAATTCCCTGGTGCATGCGGCGCACTAATAGGTTGATCACGTGTTCACAGTCTCTCCACGACTGAGCAGCACGATTTTCAGATTATGTTTTAAAAAAAAAAGCATTGCAGACCCTTTATCCCGAGCACACTACCTGCAGTGATATCTCCTGTCATGAAGGCTTCAAAAGCGAACGAAGTTGTGATATCAGGATTCTTACCCCCGTATTCATAAACGCTCCTCGACTCGACCCTTCACTCGAAACGCTCCTTGAGGGCCGTTTTCCAATTCACATATCGCCCTCCACTCGAAGCGCTCCTCGACTGGAGGAAATCTCGAGCGTTTTACTCGAGATAGTCGAGGTAGGGCCAGAGCTACCTTGAACCTTTTCCTTGAGTGAAGTATCATGGTGGATTACGCTTCGTTTGTCGACTATGTGCTTCGCGTCGGCGAGCTGTTTGACGACGTAGAAAACTGCGTAGGCATACCACGACGACGGTCGAGGGACCGGATAAATCCAATGGATCACTACACCGACAGCGAATTTCTGGCGCGCTATCGCTTCACGAAGCGCGACGTGAAGAAGCTGCTTGACTGCTTGCCCCTTGAGGAGAGCTGCAGCAACCGTGGCCACGCTCTTCCACCAATGACGCAGCTTCTGATTGCGCTGCGCTTTTATGGAGCAGGCACGTTTCAAGTAGTGGCGGGCGACCTGGTGAATGTGTCTCAGCCGACAGTGAGCCGCATCATCGAACGTGTGTCACGGGTGATCGCGAAGCATTTGTTCGGAGCCGTCGTGAAGTTCCCCGACACCGATGACGGGTTCCGTGAGACGATGGTCGAATTCCACCGAATTGCCAAGTTCCCCGGGGTGACAGGGTGCATAGACTGCACCCACATCCGTATAAAAGCACCACATCCGTATAAAAGTTTCTCCCAGGCACTGTCCTTAGTGCGCTTGGACACGTTGTCGGTGTTTGTTTTCAATTGCCGATCTGTGGCGCGTCACCTAATTACACAGTAATTCGCACTCTTCGCGCGTGCAAACGAACCTCCGTGCAGTCGTCTTACCGCCGTCGCGCGTGACGCTGTCGTCCGCGCTCATGTCGCCGTCTGTAAGGGCAAGCAGGACGCCACGAGAGAGAGAGAAAGAGAGCTCTTTATTGAAAGGCAGAGAATTTAGCCGGCGTTGAAATATCGCTGACATGCTACTCTGCGTGGGGAGGGAGTTTGGGGAGAGAAATACGAGTAGAAAGAAGTGCAAGAGACAGTGAAAAAGAAAAGGGAAAAAAGTTGGGCTTTGTGTTTCTGACTATGATGCCTAATTGCATCTAAAGATAGTTAACGTTTTCACCAACCCGCAGTGATGTGATAAGATGTGTTGCATGATGAGTGAGTGACGGTGACGACGGAGATAAAGTTAAAGTCTATCCAGTTGACCTATACTTTTTAAATATGTAAACAAAAAGTCCATCTCACGTCTCTGTTGTGTGGGGCAAGCTATAGGGCCTAAAACACACTGAAGTGATAAAGGGAGCTGTGTAAGTGACTGCATGCAATGTTCATCAATGTTCATCACGCTCATCACTGTTCGCTCGGCATTCAAACAGAACATGTTCTACGGTTTCAGTAGAGCCACAGTTGCTGCAGTGTGGGCTTGTCTCCTGATGGAAACGGTACCGTAAGTCGTTTGAATATGCAATGTTCAGCCGTAGTCGATGATACAAAGTTTCCATATGTCGAGGAATGTTGGATTGTAGTTTTGATTTGGGATCTGGGTCGACTGAGTATAAGAAAGGGTGATGATGTGTCGGTAACTTCCATAGCCGGTTCCTTTATTTGTAAGCGAATCGTTTAGCCATATGGGAAGCATCAGATTTGGTGAAATAGATTCGCTTATAGTTTTGGATATCGAAGACCGTTACGTGCTGCTTCGTCGGCTTTTTCGTTGGGCAGAATGCCGCAGTGAGCTGGTATCCATTGAAATGTAATGCAGTGTCCTGCGGTAAAAGCCAGGTGGTGTAAATAGGCAATGTCGGCAGAAACGGGTTGATGATTAGTTTTCTTCAGGTAGTTGTACAATGTTTTCAGCGCTCCTTTGGAGTCGGCACGCAACGATGCAACAAGCAGCTTACACAGCGCACCATGGAACATCAAGATAAAATCTGGCGCGCGCACACAATACGCGAACAACAGTCGCACATCCGGACCTGTCCGGGCATGCTATCCCAGCGGATTCGGCTCTGGCGTGGCTTTGATGAACGTAGCATCGCCTGCTGTCGAAACTAGCTGATAATGTTTCAAATTTCACTTATAACTTCCAATGAAACATGTATTTAATAATAGGTGATAATTTTTAAATCGTTGGCTAGCATTTCAACCGAAAATTCTCGTAATTATTGTAGTATTGGGCTGTATACCCTCGCTGCCAGACGCGTCTTTCGTAACTCAAGTGAAGGAATGTTTCTCGAGCAACCTCTTGGCGGAGGAGCGCTCGAGTGGCGTTCTTGAAACCCAGCGGCTCCTTGAGGAGAGGAAGGCGCTGCGCCTCGACTCGGTGAAGTCGAGGAGGAGCGTTGAGTGAAGGTGCGTTTGTGAATACGGGGGTTAGTGTAGCGACATGTGCTAGCAGACGTCTTCCATTAAGCCTGTACGACTATGCACTGGGCACTCTGTTCATATAGATTCCCACACGGCGAGGGGTACAGACTATATCTCTCTGCGACATGGTGTGAGCACACCACCGCTCGCACGCAGTGCCCACCCCACTTCACGGCAATGACAGCCGACGCTGTCTATAGGTCCGACTCGGCGGACCAGTTCGAACTGGTTTACGAGAACGGCAGCTAAAGCAGATGGACTCGCGGACTGGAGGTGTCCCAAGCAGTGGTACAGTAGTTATGATGCCCGGCTGCTGAACCGAAGGACGTGGGTTTGATCCCCGGTCGCAACGGTCGCATTTTCCATGGAGAAGGAAGTGCAACAGGACACTGCACTGTGCGTTTTCAGCGACCCCACGTAGTCGAAATTTCACTACGGCATGCTTCATGATCATATCGCGGTTTCGGCAGTAAAAACCCCATCAAGCATTGCTAATTACCACAGCCTGAAGGAAGCATACACTTCGCAGTGGTGACGACGGCACCTGTTCAGATATGTATATATATTTTTTTGCTATCTCAAGACCCGGAATGCCCGAGTCGCTTTCCGAGATTCAAGTCCACGAACTTACACGAGTGCTAACAGACCGTTCCTATGCTACGGAAACGTATGGCCTCTAGTCGACGAAATCGTGTGTTTTTAGCGTGAGCATCGTTCGTCTCATTTACGTCCTCCTGAAACGTGCGTGTGTTCCAGTGCAGGGCAAATCCGAACAGTTCATGATTCCGAGCGACGTTGGCCAGTCGCATCAGCCTGTCCAGGCCTTCGCCTAAATTCGAAAACGCCATTTCAAATTAAGACCTGTGCGAGGGAGACACACGAGAGCTAAAATGGTAGCCGTGTACGGAAGGAAATTTTAGTAAACTGGTGCAAGTAATTAGAACAACGTTTACCAGAGGAAGCCTTGGAATGGCAGGCTTGAGTGAATAAGGGTGGCACCACGCGAGGAGCGATACCGCAGGAACAAGGCAGCCTCTACACGCTGCTCGAGAGAAACGAAAGGAAAAGAAATACCCAGTTCCTGCTGCTAATTAAGAAAAAAAGCTTTTCCCCTGTCAAACGCAACGTGGTCCAGGTGTTAAATGGAATTGGGTATTTGAAGCCAGTTTGGCGAAACTCCGGAAGTGATTTCTTTTTCTGAGAATCCGTATGAATTTGCTCGTAGCACCCTACTGCAAACATGTGGATGTCAATTGTTCTTACCAAAATCTTTCACGATGTTCGCCGAAAGTTTAAAAAAAGAAAGAGAATACGTTAAGAGGTGTGTTTGTTATATGCCTGGTGGCTCGCTGTGGAGGGCGAAGGACTCAAAAAATAAATGGAAAAAAAAGGAAAAGAAGACTCGATGAAACGTTATAGTATATAAAACATTGGACCAACCGCAATTAAAGGAAGGATGAGGTACCGGACAACAGCCGGTGAAACGCACAAGCGGTAGAGATGAATTAGTTTTAAACTTGCATTTCCCAGAATTACCTTGTTCGAGGAAGAAGACCGACACCAATCTAAATTTCTGAAGTTTCCACGAAGCGCAGCTGTCGCTCTAGCGATTGCGCCACATTCGTAGAAGCGAGACCACAGACGGGAATTAACCTTCGGGGGTCGACGTCCTTGCCACTCGAATTTTTGTGTAACGATTTTTTTTTATTTTTCAGCTACCAAGAAGGACAAGATATGAAAGAAACCCCCAGGAAACACGAGCAGTATACGAGCGATAGCGAAATCTTTAAGACAACATTAAACAGTGTTTGCGGTATAGAGAAACAGGAAAAAATCGAGAATAAAATGAGATATTGATGAAAACGTTAGGCAGCCCGCACTGCGCTACCCTTCGCGGGGGAGGAAAGTAAGATAAGATAAAGATCAAAGTGGCGAAGGCGAGCGTGGAAGGCCTTCAACCCATGCGCAACGCATGGATGAAAAGAAAGAAAGAAAGAAAGAAAGAAAGAAAGAAAGAAAGAAAGAAAGAAAGAAAGAAAGAAAGCTACGCTAATTGTGCAGTCGTTCGCTCAAGCAGTTGTCCGACTTGAGCGCATAATTTTCTGTTCTGACGATCGGTGGCGCCAACGATGACGTTTCCGAGTACGAAACGGCGGTATAGTTTGCGAAGCGTTCCTCTACTCGGTGGTGCGAGCAGTGCCCTCAGTGTCTCGCAACAGAAGTGGTGTCCTGGATCTTTGTTCACCAAGGCACGGACAATGTTTATTTATTTATTTATTTATTTATTTATTTATTTATTTATTTATTTATTTTCAAATACTCCATACCTATGCAAGACTATTGCAAGAGTGGAATAAGTGGAAGCAACGAGAGACGTACACGAGTGAACATGTCATTTCGCGAATGCCAACGCCTATATCATCCCAACATGCAATAACTCTCGCGAAAAAAAGAAACTGTGTTTGATTATTTTAGTGAGCGTTAAAAATGGGGGGGGGGGGGGAGGGGGTTGGTCTCCAGGTTATGACAACGTCTAGTCGGAAAACCACTAGCATACACGATGTGCCTATCATTAGGCAGTCGACAAGACGAGTAAACGAATTAATGTAGAAGTTTTAAAGAATCAAAATCAGGTCTCGAGCATAAGCGCCAGACGTCGTGGACGCGGCCCGCGGACGAGCCCCGTTAGGGGGACTCGCTCTTCTCAGGACAGCATAAAGTTGAGTTCAGTTCAGTTGGAGCATAGGGTGAGGTAGCCTCAGAGAGGTCATTGTGGATGAGGGTGAAAAACAGCGGTCACAGTGATGGTAAATGAAACGAGCAGCCTTCCTTTGGACAGATTCAATTTTATTCATGTCGCGCACTTTGTATGGATTCCATATACGCATGAAGCGTTCTCTAGTACAGGTCCAATGAGTGTTTTTTGTACGTTTAGTGCATGATTTATAGAGGACGTTCGTACGAAATAACCCAACTTTTTTTTAGTGCTTTAGAAGTAACGTAATTTGTATGATGTGATCATCGCATGTTATGCGGGAACACAACTCCGGGGTATTTCTAAGTAATGATATTATGGTAACGGCATTACAGGCACTGCGACCCTCGTTTAATGCACATCTATACGACGGCAACAGACGCGGTAATAAGAAGGCGTTTAATATGCTGCAAAACAACCACTGCATAAATCCTGCAAAAGAGCTATGCGTTATAGCGCTCAAGCTCAACGGTTAACTCCCTCCAAGTTGGGCTCTGCCAAGAATTGCTGACACGGAGGGACACACGCTCGAAAAGAAGTGCGAGAAGCGAAAACACGACACATCCGGATAAAGTGAGCGGATCACGGTGTCGCTCTTCGGTTTGCCCCGCTCGGCGACAACGTAATTTGACAGGACAAGAGTGTGACAGCTGAAAAAAAAAAAGAAAAAGAAAGAGAGAAAGAGCCCTAGACGCCTCTAAATGTCGTGCGAAGTCGAACGGCGCAGATAAAAAAAAAAGCAGAACAGAAGAAGGGGAACAGAGATCGAAAAAAAAAAAAGCTATGCTAGTCGGGCTTTAGCGAAATGACTCCTTCCGAGAAAAGTAAGAGAAGCAGCGTAAGACACAAAATATTTCTTCTTTGCTGTACTTGAGCAGTTCCTGTTTCGCGGTCAAAGCAACCACGAACGGAATGCTTGCAGAGAGAGAGAGAGAGAGAGAGAGAGAGAGATACTATAGGTAAGGCAGAAAGCGAACGTCTTACTGCCACCGTTATTGTGTATTTCGCAATTTCCCTGTTTTTCGATATTTACGCAGTCGAAACGCACGAGGCGCGCCGCTGTCGGAAGGCCGCCCGTCAGACGAGACCGTGATTGAATTTATCTCCATCGACGTGGTCAAAAGCGCAGCAAAATCGCGACGAAATCGCATCGTCGGCAGCAGACAGAAACAAGAAATAACTTGAAATTACGTAAGCAAACTAACAAGTTTTGTATGTCTCGAGCGAGAAAGGAGCACCTACAGAAAGAATCAAAGGTAAATGAGCAGAGAGAGAGAAAAAAAAGAAAGATACTTAAAGTAAGTAAATACACAGTAAAAAGGATTTAACGAAAAACAAAAAAAAACAAACAAACAAACAATCTGAATAAAATGGGGCCACGCGGCGCATCGCGGCAGAGGAACCGCGAAGAGAGGATTTTGGATCTGACGAAGTACACGCGAGAACGAAATAAAGCTCATGTACTATGTGTTTGGAGCCACAAGACGGTAGAGAGGGGAGTGTCGATGTTGAGTTCAAGTTTTGTGGAACTAGCGCGAACAGATAGATGAATGACGAAAGCAAAGGCAAGCAGAAACGCAAGTTCGCAGCTAAAAATGACCCAGTGAGCACAGGAACGGTTTGTGAAAAAGACAACTAGAAGTAAGAAGATGCACAAATATAAAGTATAAAATACGCAACCGACGACAAAATAGCGTGGCGCGCATTAAGCACCGCGTGTGACATTTCTATACTAACATGTTCTTTGTTTCGTTTTCGGGAACTGCAATCTCAAACAGAGAGGGACTGAGACCGGGTTACGAAATTCCTTTTGGCCACAGGCTGTCGCTGTAGAGCAACACCCGGGAATGTGGTGGCGACAGTGATTTTTTTTCAGCTTGTATGTGTTAACACTTTCGTGCCTCCAGCACGACGCTTTCCGCTTTATTTGTTTAAAAAAGAAACCGTTATTTCAAAAAGAAAAAAAAAGAAAAAAAAGGCCCGCCGGACTTGCAGAGCGTTCGCAAGCAGCACGTTTCTGTCTTATGTCTCTTAGGAGCTGTTAAACTAACGCGACACAAGTCAAGTTGCGATCTGTCTTTAGTGCAGAAATGAAACCTCGTCGACTTTCCTCTTTTCGATCTCCTCCAAACAAATGAAATTTTGTTGATTCCTTTTAATTAGAGGCGCAACGTGAAAGCGTATTCAACGATCTCGGCTGTAAAACAAGCGCGAAAGCTGCGATAAAAAAGTTAAGTCCCTTCCTTCCTAGAAAGTCGATAGCCCCGCCGGCACAGTGTAAAAACGCCGCGTATTTCTGACCAAGCCTGCGTACAACGCGCATAAGTTCAATCTCGGCATTTTATAAGCTAACGTCGCGTTTATCGTAGTCCAAAAGAAGCGAAATTCTCAGGACACGCTTCCGCATGACGGCTCTTGTCACCCTGGACTTATTCTCACCACAGCGGCGTAGATGGTGTCCACTAATGTCAGAGAGGAAACATGTTGCGTCGCGAGGTGGAATCCCGGCCACCGCGGCCGCATTTAGATGTAGGCTAAATGCCAGAGGCCCGTGTATGGTTCAACGTCAGTGCACGTTCATGAACCCCGGGTGGTGGAAATTTCGGGACCCGTCCACTACGGTATCTCTCATTATCATATCGTGGTTTTGGGACATGAAAACTTGCAAATTATTCACAGGAAATGCGTTCCAAAAACAAGTGCAACTGTGCGCGTGCTGCTGTCCATGTCCCGGTCGCGTGCCTGAATTGTATTAGTAGCTACATGCCGGTGTTGCTTAGAGGCTACAAGATGATGTGCTGCGGGACACTAGGGTGCGGGTTTCTTTCCCGGTTACAACGGTCGCATCCTGACGAGGAATAAATGAAGCAAAATAAAAGCGCGAATGTACTTAATTTAGGGCAAAGTTAAGAAATAGCAGATGGTCAGTGTTATTCCCGGAGACACCCTCTATGCATTACACCCATAACTCCACAAGTATTCCTAACTCGGCAGCCGATGGCCCATTTGTATAAGTGCGACTGCGCGTGCGCCAGAGCCGGCGTCGTCTGCTTCGTCGGAAAACAAGCGGGCTGCGAGCGCTACGTGCCTCACGCCCCAAAGGTCCACGAGCCCAATATGCCTTCAAGCAGCGTGCCAGTCCTGATAAGCAATTCATGAGACCAATACAGCACTAGTAAACGATAACGTATACATTTGCATACCGTTAGAAAAATGAAAGTGTTGGGTATTGCGCGCCACATATCTATGTACACGGGCATTTTGTAGCGTTAGCTACACTGGCCTAGCCAAGCCCGTTTCGCGCGGCACATCAAGAGCCGTGCTGCGCATGCGCAAGGATCAGTGATGTCACACAGCTTGCGCACCGGAGCCACCGGAGCCGGCACCTCTCGCGCACTCCGCCGCCGCCGCGCGCGGCTCACCTCCGCCGGTCAGAGGAGTGACGTCGTAGCCGTGGTAGACGCACTGGCGCCGGCGCGCGCTCGCTGTGCAGTCGCCGTCTGACACTGCGCTGGAGCCGCTGCGCTTCTGTCTGGCGTTTGCCAGTGTGGTATAGCCATGGAGAAGGAGAGCGCAAATGCTGCTCAGCAGCGCAGAAGAGCGGAGAAGCTTGACTCATCGGATCCCGAAGTAGTTGCCTGGCAATTAGCGGTTGAGCGTAGGAGGAATGAACAGAAGAAGGCTAAACGTGCTGCGGAGACACTGGAGCAAAGGGACGAACGTCTAGCAAAGCGGCGTCGCCAGGAGGCTGAGCGACGTGCCCGACCACCCCTGCAGCAACAACAAAAATCAGCTGAACCTTTGCTAACGCTACGTATATCCTGGCATAGCCGAGCTAAGCCACTGCAACATTTTTTGGCTTTCGCGCCCATCGAAATGTAGAACGCCCGTCGGGCGTCGATGATCGCAGTATACAATAAATTGTCGGCGAAGCAAGCACGTGGTTCCGTGTGAGACAGCAATAGGTGTGTGACAAGTATCCCACATTCACAATGAGTAGTGCCACCATTTCCGCGAGTTATGCAGTCACCACCAGATGTCCCACTTCACGGAAGGCGTGCGCTTATAAAGGCAAAAAAGTAAAGGTCGGCTGTGCTTCCGTTAGGTTTAACGTTCTTAACGCAACCTTCTTTTCTAAAACCTAGCAGTGGCGTCCCCGGCAAGCGAACCAAATGCCGGTGCGCGGACGCTGGTCGCGCGTTGTCGCCAGTAATCCGGCACCTGAAGTAGTCAGTCGTACGACCCGTTTGTCGAAAACGGCGAGTAAATGAAGACATCTCATCACATTTAAGGAAAGTAATTATCATCATCAACGGTAGCAACACATATACTTTAAGTACACGGCCGGACAAAGGCCTCTTCCAACAATTTCCAATTCGCCCTGCCCTGAGCGAGCTGATTCCACTCTACGGCTGCTCATTTCTTTATCTTTTCGCCCGATCATACCTTTTGCCTGCCTCTGCTGCGTTTCCCACCTCTTGGTATCCATTCTGTTGTTCTCACTGTCCAACGGTTGCGTGTTCTTCGCATTACATGTCCTGCCCAGATGCACTTTGTTCTCTTAACTGACACAAGTACAGCAGTTGGTTCTGTGTGCCCCCTCCCTCATCCATTCCGCAGGAATACTGTGTAATAACGTGGCACTTATCACCTTACGTTCCATTGCACGTTGTCAGTTTGAGGACTACTCGAGCTCCTTCGTTATCCTTCATGTCTCCGCACCCGGTTCTAAACGGGATAATGCAGCGGTAATGTTACTCCACCAAGGAAAAATCCAAAAGAGAAAGAAAGAAAAAAAAAATACATTGAGGCTATCACGGAACGTGACAGACACTCCATCGTGCCGCCGCCGTACGGAAGCAAGGCTGCAGCACAGTTTGTTTTCCAAGCAAGCGGCGCTTCGAGCTTTTCGCGCTAGGTGGCGTAACCCCTTTTGCGAGTGGTCCGTCACCTCAAGAGAACCGCCGCATCCACCCGCATCATGGCCTCCAGTCTTCACCTCAAGACGTTGCAGCGGAAAGTCCCTTACAAAAATGCCATATGTGGATATATCAGGAATTGGGCATATGTGACTATATATGGCACGTGCCCGTAAGTGGCCGCATTTGCCCCAATCGTGATAAAGCATATATGGCAATAAAAGACCAACAAGAGGAATGAAATGTAACACTCTGGTCCGTATTGGGCAAATACGGCCACGTATGGACACGTGCCATATATAGCCAGATATGCGTATGCGGCCATATATGAATATCTGGCTATATATGGCACGTGTCTATAAGTGGCCGTATTTGCCCAGTACGTATCACAAGTTTACATGGCATTCCTCGTTTTGGTCTTTAATTGCCATATATGCCTTATCACGATTGGAGCAAATGCGGCCAAGTACGGACACGTGCCATATATAGCCACATATGCCCAATTCCTGATATAGCCACATATGGCATTTTTGTGAGGGGTAACCGAGAGTTCTCGGAAGCGAGACAGAAATTACGTGCTTGCTGTGCAAACATGGCGACATGTGTTGTGTTAGACATCGACCTGCCGCACAGACTAACTAGGCTCCCTTGCAGAGCGCGGTGATCCGACAAGGAAAGCAAGCCATGCAGTCTGCAAGACAAAAACCACGTGGTACGGAGAGGGTGCGCGGGGAAAATACGGAAGTAGAAGGGAAAACGAACGTGAGCCTCGCTATTCGAGAGGTGAGGACTCGGCGAAGTTGCCCAGACAGGAAATTGCGCGCAAGCCACAGGAAAGGAACACCCGCACCCAGCAAAACTCTCCCACACTCTCTGTTTCTCTCGCTGGAGCACTGTCATAATGAGGCGACTGTTCTTGTAACATCGATTTTAGAGTCATGGGAGAAGCGCCTTATGATAGGTCAAAGGTGAACGGAAGTTGCATCGTTAGCGACTCACAGTGGTGAATCTGCGATTATGAATCTCTACATGGGGTAAAGGGTTCCGTCTCCCGCCGCGATACCCGGCGACGCAGTGTGATATCGTCAGCGTGCCGATATTTCGAGCTCATGGTCAAAATTATACAGGAATCCTGCGCGACCACAATATCGAGACTCTGCTTTGAAGCGCAAGAATGAATGAATGAACATTAACCTGTGGTCATCGTAAAGGATCATTCGATTCTCACGTCTATTACAGGATTCATTAGCAATGAACCATTTGCGATAGACGCAAGTGACAACTGAAACGGTCACACCATTACGCACGAAACCACTGCAAAATGGTAAGGGGACTAAGTTTCTCTGCTATTTAACGGTCAACCGCAGCAGTCTCATTGGAGTGATTACGACGCAATCATCAAGGTAACTGGCCAAGATTGTGGCACTGCGGAGGAGCTGAAGGGAAGCAAGCACTTTGCGTACTATACCTATTTCTTGCACAAACTGGAGGTATGCGACAGTAGTCAACGCGTCTCCGTAGCAAACAACAGAAATGCGGAGGAATCTAACAGGATGTGCCGGTAACTAGGACAGTGAAGCAGTAGTTGGATTTCTGGATCTTTTGCGGACGCCATAGCGGAGGTCTACGGAAATTTCGACCACCTGATCGCACAATACACGGGCCTCGATGTTTCGCCTCCATCGAAATGCGGCCGCCGCAGCCAGGACCAGTGGAGCGGTGAGGAGGAGATGGGGGGTGGGAGCAGGTCATGACATGTGAAGGCCGCTCAGCCTTTCCTAGGACGTATTCATAAACCTACCTTTCGTTATCCTTGTCTCTTGTTTTCCTTATTGACCCTGTGACGTTAGGCCGTGTTAAGGGGACTAAAATGCTAATCAGTGCGAAATACTATCATATGGCTTGTTGGTAGATACTGGACTAATTTGTTCACGAAGAATGATAAGGGTACAGGGAGGATAAGGAAAACAAGCGATAAAGATAAATGAGTACGGGCCCTAGTCGCGGTTCCAGCAGACATGCGACGTGCTGGGGGCATCTTCGAACCGCTGGCGATGCGCTTCGTTCAGTGTCTCGTTGTAACACCCATTACGTGGCCAGAGCGCACTGGCACGAGCTTCACGATTATCGATCGTCCTTCGCGTACAAAGTGCAGTTGAGACCGGCATGAGAGCCGTAGATGCGGCAAACCGCGGTCGCGTCGACTCACTGTGCACGCTCGTACTATGTACGCGCATCCCCGACAAACTACGCGGCGCGCTCTCGAGTCACTCTGCGGCCGCTGTAATGGAACTGCTGCCTGCTGACGCGTGAAGAACACGCACGATGCGCTGATGCACACGCACGACGCGTCGCTGTCGCTTGTCCAGCACAACTGGCTGTGTGGCGAGAGTGCCGACGCGGAAAACTGTTAGGGAGGAATAAATAACGGGAACGATCGAAAGTTTACCCTCGCAACAGCAGGCCTCAGTTGGCCGGTACGTAATAGCCACAACGCCGCGTGCCCGCACGCCGCTTGAACACCGAGGATGGTCGTAAGCGCATCACTTATGCGGGGTAAGATATTGGCGCAGCGCGCGACACAAGCGAGACAGACAGACAGACAGACAGACAGACAGACAGACAGACAGACAGACAGACAGCGTTCACGGACAGAGCCGGGAGATCTAAACATTTGATTACAAAAAAAAAAAGACGATATTTTCAATTTCTCAGGATAACCACTTCCACGTCACTATAAATTGGCCAATAATGATGACATGGGCTCTGAGGTTAACGTACGAACCAACGTTACGCCGATATGTCACAGAGATAGTGGAAGCGCAAGTATGTACTACATCACTTAGCTCCAAATGTGTCCGACCACATTGTTTAAGGGATCGCAGACCTTTCGTTCTTTTATTTTACAAGTTCTCAGGTCAAGACAATTTCGGTTTTGCTCAAGGCAGTTTCCACCTGCCCGCACTTTCCTACCATGAACGCCTCGCCATCTGCAGGCCTGTCAATGAAGACTAGCTGAATGCGGGTTCCGAACAGGGTCGAAAGAACGACCCCGTAGAAATAATAATAAAAAGACAATGAAAAACGAGGCAAGCGTCAAGGCGAAAGGAAAAAAGAAAAAGAGACACAAAGAGGCATGCGCTAAGCGAATCGAAAGTAAGGAAAAGAAGAAAGCGAGCCGGGGAGAACGGAGGGAGGGAGGTTAATCTAGAATGGAAATTAATGCTTGATTGCACGCGATAATTTGGACTCGCGATCTGCGCAACGTCGACGGCTCAAAGCCGCGGAGCTGACGCGTCCGGAACGCGATTCCCGCGGCACACAGCGGCGGAAACAAGCACCGACGCACAAGTGCGCAGCGTGCACTGTGGCAAAGACGAGGAGCAGAAAGCAAACCGCTATACCAAAGTATGGCAAGAATAAGAAGACGAAGCACGGGGCGGTATCGCCCGAAATAGACAGCGTGCGAGCTAGAGAACCAGCAAGCAGAGTTAATGAGCTCCCGAAGCAGGGAGAAGATCAATCTCCTGACTCGCATTTTGTCTATGACACGGCTTGCGTTGTCGTTTCTTTATTTTCCCCCTTTTTGCATACATAATTTCCCTTAACGCCGCATTTTAAACGAGATGTTTCTCCTTTAGTTCGCAATTTTATGGGCGCAGTTTATCTTGCTTCTGTTTCCAGCGTAATTTTTGACATTTCTTGGTTATATTTGAGGAAAATACGGGAGTACCGGCGTGAAGTCCTTTTTTTTTTCTGTTTTCCTTTACTCGCCCGCATGCGGTGTGTTTGCCCGCGCTCTTCTTATCTCAAACAATTTGCCGGGTTACCAGCAAACAAAGCGTCGCATTATTAGAAGGATAAAGGAAACGCCGAACGATAAAGGAGTCAGCACAATCAATGACGTGCTGCGTTGCGCAAAGCGTTGCAGAGTGTTAAATCGCGACTCGTTGCAACACGCAAAGAACACGGGTGAGAACGCCAAGCTGAGTTCAGTTCCGACCAGGTTCAGTTTCAGATTATTCCACCTGGCAGTTGCCCAGGGATTCTGCACAAGCTCATGTTTCCCGACGGCGCTGCCAGATGGCGTCCATATGTCACGCAGCGTAGTACGGCCGGCAGAAGACTATCGTCTTTCGACGACATTTGCAGCGAAGCACGCAGATAAGCGGCCAATTTTTTATTATTACATCGCGGAACACATGGAGAGTCAGGACAAGGTCGCAGTGCCGCGTTTTCTGGGACACGCGTACATGGTCGCGGTTTAATGCAAAAGCCAGAGCGCTACGTCTAGCATATCCTCGCATATACATATTATGTATATACCCAGCATATACCCAGCACCTCCACCAAGTATGACGTCTCGGTAGCGACGACGTTTATTAGGACTGCACAGTCAGCAGCGAACCAGCCAAGGCCCACACACGATAATGATGATGCCGAGGCACCGAAGATGAAGCTCAACCACAGCAGGATGATGATGATTATGTACAGATGAGGAAGTAGTGCATAGTAAATGCCCACACTATTTTAGTGTAAAACGCGGGCTTCATTTACAGAACGGTTAACGCTTGTGATTCAATGTGAAAACTAATGGCTAAGAGGTTAACTATATACGCGGTACTTGGGTGCAAAGTATGGGCTTCACTCTCATGTGATGCAAGGTGAAAACTAATGGCTAAGTGGTAAGCGATATGAAGTATTGAGGTCTCCCATATATTGCAACTTGTTTTTCTTGTGCACATTCCTATAACGAACATATCGCACTTTTGACTTAATATGCAGTAAAACTGCGTGCAAGTACGATGCAATATATAAGTTTCCGAAGGCGACGTGGAAATCTACGTCGCCTTCGGTTGCGGACGAGAAACTTCGCAAGAGAAGTCTTTAACTGCAATTCGGCGGCCTCTGTATGAAAGCGTCTCTGAATCACTGACTTTCTGCTGGAAGGCTCCTTTGCCGCGCACGCTTGATAACCTTTGTGTGTTCTTTTAGTTCTTATAAAACGTGTAGAATTACAAATTCATGCATGCAGCTTTATTCGTTACTCGCGATGGAAAACCGAGGAAATGAGTTATCATAAGAGCAACTTTCCGTTGGCTGCCTTTCGCACGGAAGCAACAAATCGGACAGTACATATCACTCAAGAGAATAGATAGATGTGCAAAGCCGTTCAGTAGCGCAGCGTGCTACTATCTATCTTCAAAGACATGGCCAAAAGTTATAAACCCATTAGGACAGTTGCTACGACAGACTGAAAATAACGAATGAGCTTCGAATGTCGTAAGTGAGCGAACATCACGCCAAAGTTCATGCGCAGCAAAGTGGAGACGGCGCAATCTTTACCTGCCGCACAAAACGCATAGCGGTAACGCTTGAAAAGAAATATATGAAGGGCACGGCATAACTTCCAAGTTAACAGTGCAAAACCACACGGACCGAGGAAGGGGAAGAAGAAACAACGGACGAATCGATCATCATCTTTTTTTCTGAGGTGTTCTGCGCTATAAACGTGAGACGTCAACTCGCCCCTAAAGAGTTTCTCGACTAAGTTAATGCATAAATGCCGTCCTTTCTTAGTAGTGTACAAATAACAACGCGACAGATCAGACCGAAATCAGAAGGCTGAATGAACTATCCGAGCTATAGATAAAAGGTTCCTGCCACTAGGCAATTAGAAGTTTCAGTAGAGCACTTAACCATTCCTTACTCGCTGATCCATTAATATATGTGTTAAGAAAAATGACGGGACGGGAAACGACACAAAGTAACACTCCGCGAGGGATGAATACCTTCCCCTCTTCGTAAGGTAGCACACCAGACGCACGTCTAGTGCACCTGCATACCTCTCCTTCACCTCTTCCTACGTCCGAACATTCGTTTCATGACTCTTACCAGTGGCATAAAAAAGTGGCGAACGTTCACTTCTTAGTACATAGCTCCCTAGTATAGACGAGTGTGTAGGGGGCTGAGCCGCCATAAGGTAAGGCTTTCGTATACGGATCCACCTCCTCGTATGCGGTTAGTCGCGCACGGATCCCGAAAACTACCGTCTTGTGCATAGCACGGCTTGTGCATAGCAACTTGCTAGCGCTACAAAAGTGCGGCCATAGCGTTGCTGCCGAGGTCGCCATAGACGTCGTAGATTCATAACGGTCAGCGACGACCCGACGGCCAGTTTTTCTGCGCATGCAGGCAAGGCACGTAATTACGACGCATGGTCTCGACTATTGCCGCCTTCGGCTTCGTTTCTTTTCTCTTGTTTCGGAGTAGAGAGAGAGAGAGAGATGAAGCCATAGCGTAGCGAGATGCCTGGCCCACGTGGCGCCAACAACGACGGTAAGACGAACGTGTTTCCACAGTACGGGTCTTTCAAGCAAAGGCGTGCGCTATGCAGTTGATAAAGCAAAAGACGGTGAGGGAGAAAAACAAAGCAACGAGGGAGCGAAACCTGATTACGGACTGTCCATTTCTCCTCACCGCGGGCGGGCGACCCAACAGAAGCGGTATTCGGGCACATACGCACGGATGCGGGAGAGGAGGCAGCACTGCTCCTCTTTCTCCCCTTCGTCGTCGTCAGTTCGGGACCGGCGCTCATTTGCGATTTCCGAGGCTCCATTAGAGGAGCCGGCGCGAGCGCGATTTATGACGAGACCATTTTTCTCGGCCAGGATGAGGAAAAGAAGCAAGAGGAGCCTTCCGCTCGTCGCGGTCACTGATATGGATATATGTCTTCATGCAAGCATGCACGAAAGCCACACTTACGCACAGAGTGAGCGGAGGGGACTGCCATACCACCAGCCAGGCAGGCCGGCAGCACGAACGACGCGACTTTCTTTCTTTCTCTTTTTTCTTTTACGACTAGCACGCCAAGTCTGCACAGCAGTGCCTACATAATAGGCGAGAAATGAAGATATACGCGGAAGCTTTACGCGTCTCCTCCCTTCCCTTAACCGCGCGCGTACCCGTGCTTTATACCTTTTTCCCCTCAATCCGCTTTGCCGCAACTAGCTCGCGGTCGTATAAGGCGACGCCACATCGGAAAAGCGTGCCGTACCGCGCCGAGGCCTTCTTAGCGCGCCGGACGGGTCTCGTAAATAACCGCTACGTCCGTCGCGGCCGCGTCCGAAGTCCAGCGCAGGCGGGTGTCCAAGCGCTGGTGCGCGAAGATACCCGCTGAACGTGCACTTTCGCGGTTGGGGACATGCGCAAACTGGGTGACAGCGACTGGCCGTATAGCGATCGTCGTAACGATCAGCACGTTGCGGATGATGGTAGTGGCGGCGGCGAAAGTGCCGCGCTTGATTGGCACGTGGCAGCCATTTCGCTAGTAGACGTGCAAAGTCCGCTGGCGCGACATCTGCGTAACGCTGAAACTACGTCCTTTTGCTGAAGTAAGAAAGCATTTAACGCGCATCGGTTTCCTGTAGTTGCCTCCTGCCACCATGCAGAAACGCAGCTAGCGATGTCCCAATAGGTAAGTGATGGTGTAGCGGCGTAAGAACAGTTCAGCTGGGTACGGTCGTATTCCCTCTCGAGGTTATCAGACAACGGTTTTGCGGAAACAGTGTGAAAATTGTGCAGTCGAGTGACCACAGACATTAAAGTAATCAGGCATAATCAGACATTAAAGTAATCAGGCAGAAACGCACACACACACACACACACACACACACACACACACACACACACACACACACACACACACACACACACACACACACACACACACACACCCTCACGTTCGCAATCACAAGAGTTTAGCATTCATGCTAAGTTCTCCCTTCTTCTCAGTGATGTACTATACCTGCGCTATATTCAAAACAAACAGCACAGTCGTCTTACAGTGTGCAAATAGCGTTTACAATTCTGCTGGCATGGACCATGCATCTTGCCATGGATCGAAAGACGAAGATTCTCCAGACAGGAGGCCGAGATCGTCTGTTCGCGCCCTCACGATAAACTTTCGTGGACAAGGCGTGTGTCCAATGCCTGCCACGAACATTGTTCGCTCTTGAGGTCCCTCCATGCTATTTCGTTCGCTCTCTGAAGCTCGCGTTCAAACAGGCCTTGATTCGCGTCTTCGCCTATACGCAGCAACTTGCACACAGTACATCGCGAGAATTTAACAAGCTATTCTGTGAAGCATTGCTGCTTAAGAAACAAAGCAGCATAATTGCACCATATCGAAAAGTCTACAGGGGTTCGAGAGTACCACTTTTCTCGCTGTACTGCTACTGTTCTCGTGTCTCTAAATACCGAAGTTCTAATCTTCTCGACTTACAGCGTTGCACGTCTTGCGAAACGAGCCACAGCCAAATGGCAAAATTAGGGCGCTGCATAGTTAACGAACCATTATAGACTCGAGCCGGTGTACTTACAGCACTTGCATAACACCCGAGTTTGCAAATATGGCACCGACTCACATTAGCCAAGACAGAGAGCGTCAAATTCCCCTCAGCCTTACACATACTACCCTAACACCGGCTTTTCGGGCCACTCCTGCACCACGTGAGCGTCTCCTTGCGTAGAAGTATTGCCTCGTAAGTGTCTAACGGAATGCGGGTTCTCAGAGCCAAAGGAACGGAATCAAAGCGAACAATAACGTGAACGCAACACGAACATACAAAGCCGCTGTCGGCTATGACTTAATGCGAGACATGAAAACCAGATGCCCCATCCACCCAAAGCACGGTGGAGCGTATTTGGGCGAACCGTATGTAGTACGTAGAAAAGAGCGCGGGTGACTATTAGAGGCGCTTGCTACGCGAACCGCAGTTTTTGATTCAAACGAATATAAAACTGTCGACGATCGTAAAGACGACGACGCGTGTGCCCGGAAGGCGTTAACGACTTCGGCAGACTGGTGGGGTAAGCCCGAGCGCGGCAGTTTATACGATTCGAATCGACTCTGGCACGCAGCTGATTCCCGGCTCGTTCGCGCAGAAGCTGCGAGGTTCTAGCGAGGAGCACTATAGCAGGGAGGGGAAGCAAGGCAGAAGTAAGATAAGATAAGAGCGCTCAGACGCGCGCGCGTGCCATTTGAAAATGGTTTCTGAGTTTCGAAGCCGTTCATTTCGCGACGATTAAGAAGGGCCGCCGGGCAGCAGACACCTGAGCTTTCGCGATCCGCACGAGCGATTAGAGCAAAAATTATGATCTCCCTGCGCTTTTTTACGATCTGTCCCGCCATATCGAGAAATGGCGAGTATGCGAATAAAATGAAAAATTACTGAAAAAAAAAAAAAAACGACGCGAGTAAAGCACCTGGTGTCAGTTCGGAACCGAATATGTTCGCCTTCGTTCTCGCCCGATTAAAGTAAAAAGACAAAAAGAGAGAGAACAAGCTTCCGAGCCGAAACATCAAGTAAGAAGCCTTACGACGAAAAGTCGTAATTAGGACATTTTAACTGATCCTGTACGCGACTATGCCGCTGGCGCGGCCAGGCAGTATAGAACACGAGAGGCTAGATTAGTTTTGAAACCTAATTGCCCTGTGCATGAAACTTCGGGGTACGAGCTTACACAGGCTTCGAACGGTTGATGATAAACGCGCGGTTTTGAAGAGCATTTTCAAGTGTGTTGGATGGTTGTGTATTCCCCACTTCCGCAACTATGCAGGAGCAAGTGCATCATCGCTTGCAACAACAGACCATCTCGCAAGAGTGTTGGAAGCGTATCCAGCGCCACGTCTACTCGCACAGCCAAAAGCAAGATGACAGGGGAGAGCACGATGGGAAATGTCGATAAGGCTCTCCGATGAGCGGGAACGCACAAGGCACTGCGATTTCTTTGCCAAATGGAACGTGGCCTTTCCAGTTAGGCCTCCCGGCTCACAATCCGGCGATTACGCAAGGGCGTGCAGTATCATTAAACATGTCTATTTATTTATGCATGGAAGCGCGTAACATCGCCTACGGTTAAGAATTCACGCAAATGAGAGGCGAGGAAGACGGCGGAGAGGACATGCACGCGAACAAGGGTGCAGCTTCTAACATAATGAAAAATAAAGGTGATAAAACGAGGACAAAAGAGACGAAGGCGGCCACACGAGCGCTTACTCACAACAGAGCGTTTGTGGAAAGATTTTACTGAATAGAGTTTATCGAACTCATTCTCCGCGTTCTTTCTTTATTTCATTATGACGTATCAACTTACCCAACGATCCATTTTTCCGAGCTTCGAACAATGGCGTGAGGAGGCATCCCCCCTCAAACACAAACACACGCACACACACACGCGCAGAGAGGAGAGAGAGAGAGAAAGCGTTCCTGACTTGACAGGCGCGTAAACAGGAGAAGAAAAAAAAAAAAAAAAAAAACAAGCGGAGACGGGATGAGAGACACAGGGCACGTGGAAACCGATCCGTCCAGCAAACACGTCCGTCCGCTGGAGTTACCCGAATGCGTAGAAGAATGTAGCAACGGAAGAAAGCGCAGACGCAAAAGATGAAGAAAGCGAGGCGGAGAATGAGACGACAACGCTTCTTCGGTGCCGCCATCAAGTAGCGAAAGCGTCACGTCGGATCTGCGCCGCTTGTCGAGTGGGCAACGAAGGCAAGCCGATAAGAGCGAAAAGGGGCGGGACGCTACAGTCGGCGAGAAACGAAACACGAGAAGACTCCGTCGAGTGGAAAGCGGCAGGGATGGGAAAGGAGCGAGGCGATAGCGCGACAGACGCACGCGCGAAAGACAAAAGCCCGAAGGGCGACAATGTGTACGAGGAGAAGAGGGACGGGGACAGCGAGCATCACCGAGGCGAGGAGGGCCGGCTCAACGACGGTTGCGAAACGCCACGCGGGAGCGCCGCAACCCCAGCGGTGGGTAGTACATACAGCAGAATGCGACAGCAGACCGAGGAGAAAAACAAAGGTTATTTTTTATTTTTTGCCGGTGGCAGCGGCGTCGCTTTCACGCTCGCTTTGATTCCCGAGAAGTTGCCTGCTGCCGTTTCACTCTCGCATTTGTGTGTAGACGACGCCTGGGTTCCCTTTCTCGCCGCGACCACTGCGCCTGTTATATCGCGATTGATTTCCCCTTTGTTTTCCTGCTACGCACTCCACATTGTGGGCTCATTCTGGGGACAGGAAACTAAAGAGCGCCGATTGAATAGGAAAAAAAAAAAATAACTCTCGATTGCACCAAGAGAGCGAAGATCGACACCGCCTTGCTAGGATGAAACGAGAAGGAAGATGGGACTGTAGGAAGCGAGGGGCGAAGAGAACGACAGATCGAGAAAAAAAAAAAGAATACACAGGAGCGAAGCGATCCGCTCCGAGTGTGGAGCGCTAAATAAACATAAAAATAAAGAGACTGATAAACATGTGAAGAAGAATGCAAGAGCCAAGATGCATACGGATTGGGGGAGACAAAAGATATAAACAAAAATAAAACAGAAACGCCGACGAAATGCAAATAGGCTGCGACACGCGGCCCAAAACCCGATCACGCTTTCGCAAGTCCCTCCCTCTCTTCCCCGTTGCTGTCTCGTTTCCGACAACGTTACGCAAACACACGTCGCGACCGCGCGTGACAAAAGGGGGGGGACACGCGTGGAAGGGTCCAAGAGAAAACAGTGCAAGAAGAGGAGGAGGGTGTATATAAGGAATAAACGTGCACTGCAAACACGTTTGCGGAGATTGATAAACAAAAGGAAACATCGCCGTAGCCGCAGAACGGGAGCCTCTGTACGAGGCGGCGCGCACAAAGTGCCTCTTATTCCGCCGTTGTTTCCTCACTGTCGTCGTTGGTCTTCGCTATGCGGCAGAGACGCAAGTTTCCCACGGGCCTCGAGGAGGGGACGGAGAGGAGAACCTTCTGGAATCGCCCGCGCAGAGTTTGGACGAAGGAAGGAAAAAAAAAAAAAAAAACGCGCTGCGGGAAAATATGTCGAGATCCCCGACTGTCTGTCTGTCACCTGCGATTATTTCTCTCCGAGCGGCCGAGAAAAAGCAGCGGATAGAAGAGCGTTGCGAGTGCCTTCGCGGAGGAGAAAACTGTCAGGCCGCGGTGACATCGGTTTCCCATATGTCAACTGCTCGAGTGATCTCGTTAGGGAGTCCACGAACGATCCGATCCACTCTTCACACTCCGCCTCCACCTGCTCTTTCAGGATCGGCCCGTACGTGTCTCCGGTTTGTGTCGCAGTTGAGGCACTCCGGCTCGATATTGGTTTGTCACTTAGGACTCAGGAAATCGCGCATATGATCACTGTGGTTAGAAATGTGCACATATTAGTTTGGTGTCGGTTACTGAAGCACGTTGATCATGTCTTGTATTTTGCTTCCCACTGAAAGACATCTGCCCTCATGCCTCGACATACTGAACCCCATAGCGCCTATTATCAGGGGATGAACTAGACAAACCAATATGAAGGAACGTAGATATAACCCGATAGAGAAGGGAGCAGGAGAACGAGGGAAAAGCGGACGGGATGTATTCATGCCCAGTGTCTCATTAACGCGCTGGGTAGACGAGATATGGGACTGCAACCAAACTCCTTGAATATCCCTGGCTGTTAACCAGGCACCTACTATGACCGTTCACTCATTGTGTTATTCGGCTGTACGGAATATGCAGCAGATTCCACAGCGCTTCTCCGCAGCGGCATTTCAATGAAAGTGGAATAAAAAAATTAAGAAACGACGCTGATGTAAGGATGCGTTGCGCAGCAACACATTCTTAAGCATTAAAACGCTGTCGACATTTAGTCAAGGTTTCCGTGAACCATTTAGGATAGCCCGAGAAGGCAGCAGAAAATTCGTAATTACATGTACATTACAGCCAAAACTTGCTCTCCTTCTCGGTAATTATTATTATTATTATTATTATTATTATTATTATTATTATTATTAGTAGTAGTAGTAGTAGTAGTAGTAGTAGTAGTAGTAGTAGTATTTGATATGTAAACAGATAAGCACAAGGACATGAAAATATTCATTGGAGAGAGCAGGCTGACAACTGCCTGCGAGAGGAACACAACGTCTGCCTACTCTTCTGCAACAACGCCCAATTTGGGAGAAAGCGGGCACGGTAGGCATTCGACAATTTCGTGAATGGCACCTACAATGTAGGAAGCCGTGCGAACGCGTCGCATGGGTGCGACAGCGGTCCACGGGATGTCGCAACGTGCGTGCGCCACGAATGTCTCAGACAACAGTAGCTTCCTGCATGGTCAAACAAGGAAGAGAACTCACTTCAAAAAGCCATGAGCGGACGATCGAGTCGTGCACGATCGCATCACCCTTTAGGATCCCTCCCCCACCGCTACTCTCTTTCTTTCTACACACACACACACACACACACACACACACACACACACACACACACACACACACACACACACACACACACACACACACACACACACACACACACACACACACACAGTGCAAGTTCGAGCTTGCTCTTGTTGACAAAAGGTGAAAAAGCGCGAATTTCGTTTATGCTCGTCAGATTTGGTACATTTTCTTGCGGTGAGAGATTCGCGGGTCAACACACCAATAGCAAATTTTATCGATACCGTAAGAAAGTCTTGCAAGGCCGCTTTGAAGTTTTGCGCGCCCTTTAAACGCGCCTCTGCTACCTTCGCCCCAGCGGTCTATCGTCAGCTATCCAGACTAACCATAGGCCTGAAATGTTGGGAATCTGTCCTCGGGAAAATCCTTGTAGGCTTCTAGAATACTGCCTAAAACAGAATAATTACGATCACGACTGAATCGTCATATCACTCCTATAAATATGCATAACTATGAAGGAATGAGCACAACGCATAACAGTTTCGTACTGCTCGACAGAAAGAAAGAAGAAACGAAGAAATATAACGACAAAAGAAAGAAAGAAACAAAAAAAAGAAAGAAAGAAAGAAGTCGACGTACATGCGGTGCCAAGTCAGAGATGAGGAGACAACTCGCGCGGCATCCGTAATAAGGTCGCATAATTGCCGGCGGTGACGATGACTGGCTGTAATTACTGCGTACTGTCGCGAGGCTGCAGCGGCGCCTTCGAAAGCGTACGTGCGCCAGCGAAGAGCGCACGTCGAACTAGCGCCGCCGCTTAGCAAGCACGGTGCGCCTTCGGGAGTGTCCTCCCACGCGACGTCTCCGTAAGAGCGAAGATTATGGGGGAAGGAGGTGGTAATAAGAGGGACACTGACATTGCGAGCCGCGCTCTAAACGAAGGCGAACAGGCACGCGAGGCACGCATGACGAGGCCGGCTGCTCGCCGCTATCAGTGTCTCGATAGAGTGAGCAGCCTCAGCTTATGAGTGAGCGATCACGATTTACGAGAAGAAAGAAAGCGGGAAAATAAGGAGGGGCACTGAATTCAAAGGTGTTGGGAAACGCTGTGTGCCGAGAATCAAAGACTGCGGCAGTGACCGTAACGACGACGATGGTGACGATGGGAAAAGTTAGAGTGAAAATTGCAGTAAGAACGTTGTAAAACAAAGCAAACAATGAAAGCAAGCTTTAAATCCTCTACAACTTAGAGAACCAGTGTAACTGGTACGCATGCTGCTAGCAGACCATCTTAATATATGTGCTATTGTTTGAACTATACTGTTCGCCGGAGTTTAGCTTGGGAATCGAGTTTTACTAAATGCTCGGTCAAGGGCAGTCGAGATCGCGACAATGATTCTCGCCTTGGTCTCTCGCACCCGCTTCAAGTACAACACATCTAGGCAGGATTCACGTTGGTGACTTCCTCTGACCTCTGAAGTCCAACACAACCAAGCGACATGGTTAAATTACAATTAGGCCACTCTGTAGCAGCTAAATGTCAGAACTGCATCTCTTTATAAGTCTACATACCACGAGGCAGATCGTACACGCTGTTGTGTTTAAATGTTTAGGCTTTTGAGGCCGCGCAACATTTTTTTTTACTTCTACCACACCACATGATGCACTTTAAACTTTTCTTCTTTCTCAAAGACATTATCCAAAGCAAAAGAGTCTTTCAGGTCATATCGGGTAACGTATTGCAGAGACACGGTCTCCGCAGTAACGCCCGTACGAGAAAAAGTATATGAAAAGAAGAGTATCCAGAGGATATTTCCACAGCTTCGGCTGTCTACTTACTCAGCAAAGTGGAAGCTGGAATGTCCTCTGAAATAAAATTCTGAGCTATCCTTAGCCCGTAATTTAGTCCCAATGAACTAAAATCAAGGAAAGGCGCCTATCGGTGGGTGTCGTTCCTTCGCCAATATTACGCCGCATTTCTTAGCTAGCTGGTAACGAACAACCTTATTCGCCTCGCGGCTGACAATCCTTTGAAGCAGTTGCGCACTTACAAGGTAAAGTAACTCCGTAAAAAGTGTTCATATTAAAGAGCAACGGATCGCTTCAAGCGAAAAGCACTATGCGCGTTATCGTTAAGGTGGGCTACAGAAATCAATCCCAGTGGTTTTACAACGTGTACCATCAAGTTCTCAGGGTTTTCGAAAATTTTCCGCGTACAGCCTAAGCATAGACCCTGCATTTGCGTCTAAATCTGTGCGTGCTTTTTTCCTCCATTCATCCTTCTAACGTGGCAGTATCTTTCGTGCAAAAAAAACCGGCATATCTTGCACAGCCTCATCGATTCGTTTCGAAATCCTGTAAAGGGTACTTTTCCACTCACACATAATGCGTGCGGGGAAGCCACATTTTTTTTTTTTTTTTGTAAGTCGCGGAGCAACACGGTCGCGAGGAGTTTTAAAAGAAACGGATGGAAGATGAAAGGATCAGCGATGGCATTCGTCAAGACGTATAAGCAGATATATTAGCGAATATACAAAACAAAAAACAGTATCCATTAGCTGTGCTTTTTGGTTACAGAACGTCTTACCTACCACTAGGAAAAAGCTCATGCACGAAGCCACAATAAAAGCAAATCTACTTATGTGTTTCTTTGGGCATTTATTTACACATATTCACGGTACGTTCGAACTGCACCGAGTCCTTTTTTTATTTTAAGAATCTGGTTCGCCCATAGGTAGCGGCGCCAAGCATTTGGTCATGGCAATCTGTTGGGCCTGCCGGCGCTTCGCTGTGCGGCAGGGAATAGATGTATAGGGTAACGCCAGCAATGAATCACTATAATTAAGCACGTGTGTCAATTTCTTCTTGGTACAGAAAAAGCGCCACACTTGCATAAAAACACTTCGGCGGAGTTCACAAGATCTTTAACGTCATGCGCGTGCCACACCGGCAAGTGGTGGGCCAGGGGCCGCATGCAGCAACGTAATATTGTCACGTGGTTGTGACGACGAAGCACGCAGAACGTAAACCGCTAAAAATCTCACTTTTTAGGCGGCGAACCTGTGCCTATCAAGGCCAGTAGATCACACTGTATAGCGATAGCGGAGAGCACAATCACCTGTCCTCGATAAAAGTGATGAGTGCCTAAACGCGTCGGCTTTTATACATGGAACATTCGTGGAACATTCCACCTACTCGCCCAGCAAGAAGTTCTTCCTACGATTCCACCTACAACACTTAAGCTCGCGCAATATCTGGAACGTACTCGCATGTACTTGCATGCCTTGCATAGTAGTAAAGGGGGGCAACATTCTCGAAGCTAAGCACAGCCTGCGCCGTGTGACAACGCGCGTAACAGAAAGTGAAAAAAAAAAAAACAAAAACAAACGGTAACCATGAAACAAAAAGAAACCAAGTACGAGTGTCAATATTGCTAGCGGACGTAGGAATGATTTATCAGCAAAAATAGCCCTACCTGAATTTATATTACTAGCGATCCTTACATTCCCTGGGGCACAACAAAAAAGAGGATAATAATGGTTTGACGGCAGTGATATCAAAGCGCACGGGCTATCAAGGCAAAGAGTAGGAAAATGGAATGAACTCCATCGTGAGACCTTAGAGCTCTGCCTTGCCGCTCTTGCCTTGTGAGCCTGTGACGATGATTTTTGAAGATGTTCTCAACAGAAGCAATGCTTTTAAACAACGCGCAAGTTCACCGTTGACGTTCCTTCGTCTTTGGTGATGTTGTATGTTCCCGCCCTTTAAGGAGCAACATAAGATTTTGGCCGCTTTTTAATGAGCCCTACACGCAATTGGCGACGTAAGAATTAAAGAGGGGGGGGGGGGGGGCTGAAAGAAATGTGTGCGCACAGTAAATGTAAATCAGGTGACGAGAGAAATAAAAAAGAAAATTGCAGAATTGAGACAACAAAGACGGAGCAGGGTAAGTTAAAGGAAGAACAAGGAAAGGCGCAGCAGGGGATTTTACTTTGTTATGTAATACGGGACTCCTCTTTTTAAAGGCTCGAAATCACAGTCGAGTATGGGAGAACGTCACTCGACGAAAGGGAAAAAGCACTGTTGAACAAGGGGCGTGACGAAGCATAAATGATTAATGAAACGAGACAAGAACAGAAGAAAAAGAAAAGAAAGGGAACACTAACTCCCGAGTTTCCAATGACGCGAAGAGAAAGCACACACGGCTGGACAACCTCGGCGGGCCAATTAGCGAACATAAGACTCGTCCTGTCTGAAAGCCCGGAATATTTTATTCCAGTGACTTCCCCTCTCCCACCGACCAACTGCCATACGGTTGCATAAAAGAAAAAGCAAAGAAAAAGATGATTAGTAAAACACGACAGGAGAGGGAACGGAAGGGGGATGCGCTCATCATCGAGCATACTCGAGAATGGCCAAGGCGTGTTTGGAAATGGCGAAGCAGAGGTCGATTCTGAAGCCAATGCGTTTTCACGAAGCTATTGTAGGATCATACTTGCCTCTCTTAAGAAAGATCTAGAATACGTGCGTTAAAAATAACTGAAAGGGGAACTGGGGCGACGTACATAAACAACTGAGCCAGAAAAAAAAGGACATTAGATATATTAAAACTTCCTCAATTATGAACAGCGAGACAAGCGAAACGGGTGCACTTAGCTGGGGAGAGTCCGTGCTCCACTGCCACTTCTTTACTAAGCGTGCTCTTGCGTGTCTCGGCGTTTGTTTTGGCGTAACGTTCGAAGAGGACTGTGCAGTAAAACTCGGCTTTCATTTCCCGCTAGCTACACCAAAGACAACTTTATGTAGTACAGTCATATCAGGCAATGACTAGACAAGAAAAAAAAAGTGTAACACTGGGTCAACACGCTTTAAGCAGGCAGTTCTCAGAGTAACTCTAAGCATCACGGTAACCGAAAGCCTACACTTTTCTCCAAACAGCCAACAGCCCTCTTTTTATCTCCGCTATCTGTCTGAGAATCTCTTTCTTTTTCTCTGGGTGAGTGCATGTGTGAGCGTGAACGTTTGTGAGAATTTCTCACTCACTCAACAAGCGCCTATGCTACTATTTTCACGCGTTACTCGCTCTTGCGCCTGCCACAGTTAGCGCTCCTTTAACGCTTGCCTTTCTCACTGCCATTATTCAGCCTTAAAAAGTTTTGTTACAATCACGCGCCAAAGCAGCAACGTTTCCGCGAACTGCGGTATTGCTTTCGCCCCCTCTCCCCGATTATCGGCGTTTCGGCCGCAGCCACTTCCTTACTCGGTTCAACGTATGCCCGCGGAAGCGCAAGCACACGCGCCAGCGGTCCTCGAGAATATTTACTGATTACCGACGGCGGCTCGCCCTCGCGGGCTTGCGGCGCTGCATCTCGTGTGAGAGAGAAAGGCCGCCGCCGAGACAAGCCGGCCGGCAATTCGGCCCGTTATAAGCTTATTAAGGGAACGCCGGCAAGAGATGCCTAGCTCGGCGCATCCATCCTTCTCGGAGCGAGGAAACAGCAGTTTGCGGTAAGCGCGAGCGTCTGAGGGCTCGGCTTCGATCCTCGGCTACATGCTGCCGACTAAGAAAAAATAATAAATTAGGATTTGTGCCGAAATACAGAGAAATGAAGAGGCAACCTGCCCGAATGCTGGAAGAGACGAGGTGGTCATCAAAGGAAGGTTGGGTCGGTCGTTACATGATTTTGGAAGAATGCGCTCCAGACGCCAAAGAAATAAAGAATGCAGGATTCCTTGAAAAGAAGTGAAAGATTGATGGAAGCAAAATGAGACGAAAAACTCATCACCAGGTATACGCCATGAGAGAGAGAGAGACAGTAAGGACTCCCAAGACGCGTAATTTGTTTTTCCATTCGACAGCCGCCTGCCTCGTTTCCTTCTTAAAGAAACCGCCATGCCATGGGCAGCTTCGAGGTTTGCGAGTACGCGCTCACCGCGTGGGCTCATTTCCGGGACACGTAATTACCCGACAGAAAAAAAGAGAAGAAAGGAAGGACGACGTCTGCCTGTGTAGAGACGGCTTCACCGTCCATCGTAGCTTGTTCCTCGTTATTCGAACATCCAATTTATCGGACGCTCCGGGATAGAGCGACGGACGCGCGTCTATTGTGTACCGAGGCAGGAAACGAATGCCGGCTCACCAAGTCGCGCCTGGACTTGTCTGCAGTCAAGAAATTACCACCGGGCAGCTCCTGAAAGTGGGCGGTGGTTAGCAGCTCAACTGAGTCCTCCAACGTCTGATTCGGTAATTCTCCTTGCTTCTCCGTGGAGATTTTTTTTTTTTTTGATAAGAATTGAAAAAAAAAAGAAGGAAGGATTGATAGGCACGGTGACATTAATCCATTTTTTTCTTAAATGACGCTGCTTCATTGTTCTCATTGTGCGTTCGTTGCTTTTGTTTTTCACCGTTGTCTGCTACGTGTCGTATTGGGATTTAAAGTCTGCGTCCACCGTGGTTACCCGTCGAAGTATCATCGACAAGCCGCCATGGATGCGACAAAGCAGGACAGGTCTGACGCACTGAGAAACAAAATGACGCGAATTGATTAGGTGGAACTCCACTGAGTCTTACAATTAGCTGAGGTGCGTTTCCATCAGAACTCAAATACGCCCTCGTTTTCGTTCCGTTTATTTCTAGAATTCGAACCGGCCGCCCTAAATGGACAACGTGCGCATGTGCTCGAAATTCGAGAGGAGTCGTTTACAAGATTACGAAGCACACCAAATGAATAAATAAATAAATAAATAAATAAATAAATAAATAAATAAATAAATAAATAAATAAATAAACCAACAGCCAAGTGTTTCGCCAGTCGACAGTTTACATCACTGATCAACCGCTTTTCATCTGAACAACACTCAAGAAAAAGAAAGCGCGGGGCCGCGCATTCTTGTGCGAATCAGGAGTGCGATCCGTCGCCCCTAAACAGTTGTCAAGAAACATGGTCGAAGCACGTCAAAATGATCGTGTGTCTAAACACCACTACTTGAGCGGGCAGCGCCATTTTTCCCGCCACAGTTTAACGCTGCAGTGTTGAATGTGACCGCATCGCCGAAAATCTGTCGTCGGCATATATCGCGAGCAAGAAATATCGATGTATGTAAAGAATACAAAGGGATCAGACAAAGCGAGGATTGTCACAACGTTTCTCGGGGCAGCTCTGCGGACAAAATAATGAAATTCAGCTGAACAGAAATGTCGGTGAAGTTGGGACGTGAAACATGCGCACTCGGAGCATACCAACTGGTGGCGCGCCGGTGAGCGACGCTACAGACGGAGGAACGGTGCCGCGGATCGAAAATGAGGCAAGAACGAGCTGCAGTCGCGCCCGCCGCAATGCCGGAACACAACGGCCGACCACCTGAAAATACGATCTGGCTCTCCTTTTGTTTTTATTTTTTTTTCTTTCGAACGCTTCTATCTCTCATTGCTGCTTCCTTAGCTTTCTGACGTATCTCGCAAAACTCCCTCGCCGAGGTTCGTTTTTAACTCGCCTCCTTGCCGTGACTATTTCAAAACCGGCGCCGTTTTCTCGGAGGTATATGCGCTGTGGGCGAGGCGCTGCGTCTCGCAAGGACGGCCTCACTTTTTCCGCGTCGCACTCCCCGCAGCCCCTTCCCCGGACCTTCTACTACCTTCCTCTTCTTAAGCCCAACGTGCGCCCATTCTTGTGTGTATTTGGCGACCACGACGGGCGCAGAGCAATCAAGAGGGAATGCGAGAAATCGGTAGTGAGGATATTGGACCTAAAGTCAGCGTAGGGCGGAATCACGGTCATCATGTGTCCCCTAACACACACACACGCACACACCCGTCGGTTGTTATTCCGTTTTTGCTTCAGACACCGGCGTCCTCTGCTGTATATACGCTACGTCCTAATGAACTTGCAACGTCTTGCTGCAACTACGAAAAGCCGCTTCTACCGAAAGCCTCCTAGTCAGTGAAATGACAAAAGCTAAACAGTCTTTATTATTATTATTATTATTATTATTATTATTATTATTATTATTATTATTATTATTATTATTATTATTATCTCCACTGTTGTGGAACCAAATTTCAGCATAAAGTGCCTCCGCGTGAGATATGAAGGTCGCTTACCTCGCAACGCTTCCTGAACGAAGATCTTGAGTTGAGCCATAGGACGTGGAAGTTTCAGGCCTTCGGTGATCGCGTTGCTTGCTTCGGCCACAAGGTGGTAGATTCCCGGCAAATCAAACATGTGATCGAACGTGATGCCTGGAACGAAGTAAAACAGCACGAAACTTAGTCTTTTCGCATAACTACGGTCGCGGTCATGATGACGATATCCTAAATATAAGACGAAGAAAAGAAAGAAAAAGATGGCGAAGTTACGCATCTGCTAGGATGAGAGAAGGGGGTAGGGGAGGCACACTTGAGCAGCCTCTGTGAATTTGGCTGAGGGAGGTATATAGTACCTCTGTACGCAAAAGGTTTTCAAGAAAACAGATTTCCCGTGAGCATAGGGTTCATCACCGACACAACAGAATGTCATAGTCTTCAAGAGCAGCGAGACAAGCAATGTTACAAGTAGACTACGCCTAAAATATTAATAACTATGACTGGGGTATTACGTGCCAAGGCCAGGCTATGGTTATGATGTACACCCTTTCAGGGGATGGCCGGTTAATTTTCGCCAACTGGGATACTTAAACGTGCATATAAATATAAGCATATGTGTGATGTCGCATTCTGTCCAGATCGAAATGCGGCAACTGAGTCAATGCTCCTGGTAACTTCATATGTTGAAACGAAAGCAGGCGGTTTTGCACCCACATTTGAAACCAATTCCCTGGTGCGTGCAGTGCGCTAACACTTGGGTCACGTGTCCACAGGAGCCTCCATGACTTGATGGTCACCGTTTTCAGGTAATGTTCAAAAAACGTTTCAGAGTTAACGCTAGGGTCGCATTACACTGCTTTCACAATAGAGTTAAGTTGAAACTTGTCGCTTCTTTCCGTCGGCCTTCACATCTGCTTTTGCACTGCACCTTTCACTAAACTTGTAGCGAAGTAGTTTAATTGAAATAGTGGTCCTAGTCCTCGTACACCGAGGTTCGCAGGCGGATATAGGATACATCAGCGCACCTTTCCGGAGCTGACCAGAACTCAAAAAGGACACATTCCCTCGCGCGAGTTCCACTTGTAGGGACGTCACAGATCATCGCAAGTTGCGTCGTAGAAGCGACGAGGACAACACGAAAGCTCATCGTGGACAAACTTAATTAACCCAAACGAATAGGCAACCTCGCGAGAACTGCGACACGGCGACAGATGCGAAGCTCATTCAATCGATCGGCGATCCTTTTAGTTAGCCCGCAATGAATACGAGGCGAAATTGACGGAAAGGAGGTACGGGAGCGGCCAGATCGCTTTAGGCTCCGTGGTCACTTACAGCGCTCGCGGCCTGGGTGCCAGGAGCCGGAAGAGTGGGTACTCCAACAGGAATGTCGACCGGCATGCGTATATAGGTGCGTATATGCGCCTTGAAGCCGGCTGTAACCAGGTATTCCGGTATTGATTGTCAACTGGGTGATATTGCGCCCTGCCTGAAGTTATCATAATGCAATGTGCCCCTACGTAGTGTTCATCCATAAATATATGGACACCGTATTGTTGCTTGTGATACCAGCAAAAGTGACGGTGGGCATAAATTACAGAGGATAAGAGTGGCAAAGAAAGAGGAGGAAGCTTCTAGTGGATGTTCTCGAAAGAGTTATCATCATCATCATCATCATCATCATATTAATTTAAGTCCACTGCAGGAAGAAGGCCTCTCCCAACGATTTCCTATCCACCCTATCCTGAGCGAGCTGGTTCGACTTTATACCCGCGATTTTTTTTTATTTCATCGCTCCTTTTGCCTCTGTTGCGTCTTCCTTCTCTTGGTATCCATGAATCACATGCCGAAAAAGAAGGAAAGAAAGAGAGATAGAGAGAAAGAAAAATTTGAATCCGTGAAGTATAAGCGGAGTGTGTCTACCAAAGTCAAGTATTAACAGAAGAGCATACGTATATATGGAACGGAAGTTCGCAGAAGAGCAAATATTGGTCCGAGCGCGTCCAGCAAATAATGTTGAATCATGGTAGGCAAATATTCGCTGCTCCTTAAGCGAGACGTTTTTGCCAGCACTAATACATGGGTCTTCAAAAGAGCTTGCCCACTTTCGCACATAGTGCTAAAACGTCTCCAGTCAATAGTTAAAGGAACACTAAATGCGAATATTAAGTTGAGCAAAACTGAAAGTTGAAAATGGCCATATATAGCCATATATGCATATCTGGCTATATACGAAGCGTGTCCGTACGTGGCCGCATTTGCCCAATACGCATCAGAGTGTTACATGGCATTCGTCATGTGTGTCTTTCATTGCTACATGTGCTTCTATCACGATTTGGGCAAATACGGCCACGTGCCATATATAGTCACATATGTCCAATTCCTGATATCGCCATATATGGCATTTCTGAAAGGGTAACCAAGCGCGTGCTCGGTTGGATACGCTACACCAGAAGAGGGGAAGAAGGGGAATAAAAGATAAGAAAGCAGAGAGAACAGGAAAAAAAAAATAACGAACAAGGTGACAGTGAGAACACAGGCACAAGGCGCTGAAATACTAGAACGGGTGAATTGCTCACAAGCGTTTCTGAAGTCCTGTCTTCTTCAGGAAGCACGGTAGCGCCCTCGCAGCTTTGGGTATGTAGGAGCGCGTAAGCCAATAACCTTGGACTTTGGCCTACCTTGTCAGAAGGCAAGGTAGGGCAAGTTTACATAGTAAACAATTCGCCTTTCGAAGCGAGAACGGAGCGATAAGACGGTGAAATTGAGAAATCGGAGTGGTACACCTCCGTCCCGCTCTTTGGGTACCTTTGTAACATAAAGTCAGCTTCGAGTATTTGATTACTGCGTCAGCTTATAAATAAAGGAATTGTGGAAGTTTGCGCTAAGCCGCACGAAGCTTAAGGCACATCGAAGATAGCCGATCCTCATGTCCAGCAATCATGCGAAAGTCAACCAGAATACAGCCTAGATAAAACACCAAGTCGTTCATGGCAATTCCCAAGTCTTATCGATTATTGGTCGATTATTTATTAGCTATCGATCGGCTATCACATGTTCCAGGGCTAAGCTAGGTACCGCTAAGTCATTCCAGGCATTTCCAAGATTTACCAATTATTCATAGATTATCAATTAGCTATCGATCAACTATCGATCGGCTCTCAATTAGGCAGCATTTCACTATCATATGACATATTGTGACAATGCAGTCACCACGGGGTATTTATTAGGCCTGGATGATGCGGCGAACCGGCCGAGCCCAAAGCATAGAAGAGATGCGAGGTGACAACCCACAATCGATGAAGAAGAAACCCATGTGATGATGATTATGTACAGATGACGAAGAGTAGCGCATTAAGTGCCCACACTAATTTCCCCGGCGCGAGAGTGGCCAGCCTGGCCGCAGCTTAAAGGGACGGAGGCCGTCTTGCGAAAGGCTTCATGCGGGAAACATGAACGATCTCTGTAGAACGGCAGCGACGGTCAGTTGGAGCAACAACGGGTGTCACACGACAGTTTACAGGAGACGTCTGGGCCAACACGGTGTAGGGGCCGATGAAACGAAATTGAAACTTGTCGCACAATCCAGGAATGCGGATTGGTGTCCTGAGGAGCACTTCGTCGCCTGGGCGGAAAAATACCATGCGACGACTGGCGTCATAGCAATTCTTACGATCCTGTTGACTCGCTTCGGTGTTGATGCGGGCGAGCTGGCGAGAACGCTGGAGACGGGAGATGTATTCCTCACAGGAGGACGAAGGGGCTTTGATGGGCCCAGCGAAGAAAGATGCGTCAAGGAAGAATGAGGGCGAGCGGCCGTAGACAAGATAGAAGGGCGAGTAACCGGTTGTGCGTTGGACGGCGGTGTTGTACGCGAATGTCACGAACGGTAAAAGGGCGTCCCAATTCTTGTGGTCCGGTCGTATGTACATGCTTATCATGTCGGAAAGCGTTCGATGAAATCGTTCGGTTAAGCCATTGGTCTGCGGATGGTAGCTGGATGTTGTCTTGTGTGTGGTTCCAGATTCTCTGAGGACTTCCTCTACGAGTTGCGACAGGAATGCTTTTCCGCGGTCGCTCAGGATGACGCGAGGAGCACCGTGGCGCAGAATTATGGCGTGGAGTATAAATTCAGCGACCTCGGATGCGGAGGCGGAACTCACGCACGCTGTTTCGGCATAGCGTGTCAAGTGGTCGACGGCTGTGACAATACATCGTTGACCATTGACGGTGACCGGAAGAGGACCGTACAGATCAACACCGACGACTTCGAATGGTTGAGAGGGGCAAGGTAGCGGCTGAAGCTGTCCGCTCGGAGCAGATGTAGGGAGCTTTCGATGTTGGCAGAGTGTGCAGGAAGCGACATACCGCGCCACACTATTAGATAAGCCAGGCCAGTAGAACTGAGCTTTGATGCGGTCGTACGTTTTCTGCACACCAAGGTGACCAGCAGTCATGTCGTCGTGAGCGGCTCTCAGAATGTGGGCCCGAAGAGAGCGAGGCAGAACAGGGACCCAGCGTTGACCGTCTGGGTGGTAGACATGGCGGTATAGAACGCTGTCATCGAGCTTAAACTTTTCCAACTGTCGACGAAGGCGGGCGTTAGGAGGAAGGGAAGCTCCTTGAAGACGATCTATGATGCGTCGACAATAAGCGTCCGAAAGTTGATAAGAACTAAATGGCTGGTGGTTGTCCGGGGGCACGGGATATAGCGACGCTAAGGACGAAGGACACGAGGTCGGAGTATTCGAGGGCGTGTCACGGAAGTGATCCGAATGGGCACTGTTTGGTGTAGTAGGCAGCGGACAGCGAGAGAGCGCGTCTGCGTCCATATGTTTTCTGCCGCTTTTATACACAATCGTGAAGTCGTATTCTTGCAGGCGAAGAATCCAACGACCGAGGCGTCCGGACAAGTTCTAGAGCGTCGAGAGCCAGCACAAAGCATGATGGTCCGTGACGATTGTAAAATGGCGGCCGTGAAGGTAAGGTCTGAACTTCTGGACTGACCAAACGACAGCTAGGCATTCCTGTTCAGTGATAGTATAATTTTGCTCGGCATTCGTCAGTACGCGGCTTGCGTACGCGACGACCCTTTCACGTGAAGACTCGTCGCGCTGTAAGATAATACCACCAATGCCGTGACCGCTTGCGTCTGTATGCAAGAGTGTAGGTGCGGCTTCGTCGAAGTGTCGAAGTACTGGTTCAGACGTAAGTGCGCGCTTAAGATGTGTGAACGCCGATTCACATTCTGGAGACCAGGAGAAGGGTACACGAGCAGCAAGTAACTTGTGCAAAGGTGCAGCGATGGAGGCGAAGTCTCGGATGAATCTCCGAAAATAAGATGCGAGACCCAAGAAACTTCGCAAATCTTTGGCCTTTTCAGGACGAGGGAAATGCACAACTGCCGAAACCTTGTCAGGATCAGGACGAATTCCATCCTTGCTCACAACGTGGCCCAACACCTTGATGCTCTTGCTGGAAAAACGGCACTTTTTGGTGTTCAGCTGGAGGCCGGCGTTGGCGAGACACGTAAGAACTTCGTCCAGACGTTGCAAGTGCTGCAAGAACGTTGATGAAAAAATAAAAATATCGTCCAAATAGCACAAGCAAGTCTTCCATTTCAGCCCACGGAGAACGGTATCAATCATGCGTTCGAAAGTTGCGGGAGCATTACAGAGGCCGAATGGCATGACGTTGAATTCGTAGAGGCCATCTGGCGTAGAAAAGGCCGTTTTTTCTTTATCATCCTCGTGCATGGGTATCTGCCAGTAACCCGACCGTAAATCAAGACTTGAGAAGTACTCGGCACCCTGCAGGGAATCCAAGGCATCATCAATTCGTGGCATCGGGTACACATCCTTGCGCGTTATCTTGTTGAGTGCGCGGTAATCCACGCAAAAGCGCACAGAGCCGTCTTTTTTCCGTACGAGAACAACAGGAGATGACCAAGGACTGGTAGATGGACGTATTATATTTCGTTGTAACATGTCGGCGACGTTCTCTTCGATGACTTTTCGCTCTGCAAGCGATACGCGATACGGTCGGCGACGCACGATGGATCCGCTGTCTGTCTCTATCCGATGCGTGGTGATGGGAGTCTGCCCCAATGAAGCCGAGTGCACGTCAAACAACGACTTATGTTTTTGCAGTAGAGCTAGTAACTGCTCTGACTCTGAAGGCGTCAGGTCTGAGCTAATGGCAGCGGAAAGAGCAGAGGGAGGGGCGGAAGTTGCAACAGAAGGAGCTGCAGATGAAGCTGTCTCGAGGGAAACGACGGAGAGAGAATCGGATCCACTGGTGCAAGCTAGTGTAGCGCCTTTAGGAATAAGCACCTTTTTTGATGTCGGATTGGTCACGCTGAGATGTGCTGAGCCATTGGCAAACCGAACTAGGCCCGTGGCGAAAACAATGCCTCTTGCTAGCCAGCGTGCAGATGGAAGAGCGAGCACGTCACCTGTGTCAATGACATCAGACGTGATGGCTACAATCCGCTGAAGGCCAGGAGGTATCTCGATGTCGGCTTCCGCAAGCAAGCGAAGAGGTGCGTCATTTTCAGAGTCCTGCGCATAAAGCGAATTGGTGGTTTCGTCCATATGAAGAACACGTTCCCGGCAGCAGATGTAAGCAGATGCTGCAGAAAGAAAATCCCAGCCTAATATGAGCTTCTGCGCGCACGAACGTAGCACTGCGAATTGTATGTGATGCAGGATGCCATCGATGTAAACACGAGCGGTGCACATGGCGGAAGGTGTAATGGCGTCCCCTTGAGCAGAAAATAGTGTAGGGCCATCGTAGGGGGTCGTAACTTTCCGCAGACGTGAACACAAATCGCGACGTATAATTGATACACAAGCACCTGTGTCAACCAAAGCTTGCACATGAACACCTTCCACTATAACCGTAATCATATTACACGGACATGCTGGAGGAATTTCTGTCTTTTCGTGCGATGCAGCTTTTCCTCCAAAAGCTGCGCAAGTCAGTTTTCCTGGCGGCGATCAGCGAAATGAGAGGCTGGTCGCAGGGGCGACGTAGAACGACGCAGTGGCGACGGTGAGCGGCGTCTGCTGGGACGGTAGTCGGGAGTCGTGTCACACGTTGCACTTGGCGACGCAGAGCGGGTGGGAGGCAATGGATATGGACGGCGTTGGAACGGGCCGCCCACAGAAAACTCGTCCCGTTCTGATACGTCGTATCCGCGGCGCTCGTTTTGCTGACGCTTACGGCAGAAGCGTGCAATATGGCCACGATATCCACAGTAGTAGCAGATTGGACGAGTCTGTCGCCATTGCGGATAGGGCCGAGCGCTAGGCGCGGCAGCTGAGATGGCAGCCAGGTGCGCGGGCGTCGGTTGCGGAGGCATTGGTTGTACTATGACTGGTGGCACTGCAGCAACCTGCGCATATGTTGACGGGGGCCTCGGGTTTATGGGCTCCGCGTAAGCAGCCCCAGCCACGGACGCCAATTCCTCCTTTACGACCTCTCGCAAGGAGGCACTGGAAGGGTGTTGAGGAAGTGGACTAACTGCGAAGCCGAGGGACTGCAGCTCCTCGCGTATGATCGTGCGGATCATCGTACGTAGTGACGGGTCTGTGTTGGATATGTTGTCGGTTGTGTCCGAGTGCAAACGTGCGGACTCAAGTTCGTCCAGGCGCTGGCAGGTGACGACGATATCGGCAACGGTGTCAGGGTTCTTGATGGCCAACGCATTGAATGCAACAGACGCTATGCCCTTGAGAATGTGTCTAACTTTGTCAGCCTCGGTCATGGCGGCATTGACGCGTCGACAAAGGGCGAGGACATCCTCGATGTACGACGTGTACGACTCTCCGTGTTGCTGTTTACGAGTGTCAAGCGTCTTCTTCGCAAGGGCGGATCGAACGGCCGGTGTCCCGAAAACTTGTCGAAGCTTCTGCTTGAAACACTCCCAGTCGGCAAAGTCAATCTCGTGGTTGAAAAACCAGGTTTTGGCCACTCCCGTTAAGTAAAAAGAGACGTGGTGTAGCTTGAGTGGCTCGTTCCAGTGGTTGGTTGAACTGACACGGTCGTAGTGGTCAAGCCAATCCTCCACGTCCTCTCCGCGGAGGCCAGCGAACAGGTGGGGGTCCCGCTGGTGGCCGTTGACAATTAAATAGGGAAGGGGTGCGGCAGTCGGGGCCGAGAGGGCCGATGTAGAAGGATTGGGCGGCGCGTCCTGCGACATCACGGCGGACAGCTGGCACAATCGGCGACCGGATCTGAGCTCCAGGAGGTAGATCGGCGTGGCAGATGACCGAGGACCGAACAGCACTCTCCACCACTTGTGACAATGCAGTCACCACGGGGTATTTATTAGGCCTGGATGATGCGGCGAACCGGCCGAGCCCAAAGCATAGAATAGATGCGAGGTGACAACCCACAATCGATGAAGAAGAAACCCATGTGATGATGATTATGTACAGATGACGAAGAGTAGCGCATTAAGTGCCCACAATATACATGCTCTAGGGCTAATCCAGGCACTGTCAAGTCATTTGTGGCACTCCTCAAGATCTATCGATTGTTGATCAATTATAAGTGAGCAATCGATCAACTATCACGTGATATCGATGACCTGGATAAGCTGAAACCTGGTCACATGCTATCCATGCCATCACAAGCTATCCCATGCTATGGATGACCAGGCTAAGCTCATCGATTGTCGTAAACATGAGCGGATATGCGATGTCGACCAGGTGTTGCGCCAGCTGTGGCATGGCTACAGGTTGGTAAGCGACGCGGGACGAGTTTGTTTTTCAGCAAGGGCACGTTCACGGCTAGCTAGAACATCTTCGTCGTTAAAATGAGCTTGATAGATCTCCACGATAAGTAATCGTGCGGTAAGCCGCAGTTGTCGCTGCATGTTACGACCGTCGAGCTCACTGTGTCGTAGTGTCGGCAGCTGAAATCGCGACGTCAAATCCTCTTTTTAGGCGCGGGCGATCGAAATTGAGCAGAAAGATCACGGACTTTCGACCGCAGTTCTCGAAGCGAAAATTCGTTCATTGGCGCGCAGAAAGCGGCGACAGAGTCCAACACAGGTAAAAATATCGATCTAGCCAAACTTATATTTTTCTTTGTGTCCCTTTAAGGGAGCGTGTTCGTCTCGCAGCAGGAACGCGAGGGTTATATTCTCATACCAACCCAAAATTACTCAGGATCGCAGCTTTCTCAATTACTTTATTTTGTTTGCAGAAGCTGCCCTAGGAAGTCTGGCGCCAATCCTAGCCCTCTTTAACCTGTTCAATTCATTGCATCCATCTCATTTATTAGCTCGCGTTCAACGCCAATGACCACGAGGAGACTCCATTTTCAGCAACATTGACAAACGGAACGCCTGAGATACGCGCCGAGGTTCGCATATCTCACGTCTTAGTTCCCAAGCATTTGAGCCACGTCCGTGTAAACGAAACTTTAGGCACTCACGACACGACATTTAAAGGGGCCCTGCGACACTTTCTGAACACAGCGAGAAAACGCTGCCAATCAGCCGTGGACCATCCTGAGAAGATATCAGACGAGTACTATTCCACTACACAGACCAGGGAATTTGAAGTTGGTTTCAAAATGCGGCTGGAAAGCGACCGCTCTTCTTTGAACAAATCACGTCAATGGGAGGGCAGGGAAAACGTTGGAGGAGGGAATACTACCATCGGCTGATTCGCGGACACCGTGAGTCAGCGCCACTAAAGCTTTATACGCGACGTCCCCGCATCGACTCTGGCGGCGCGCGTCGGGACGAAAGAAGAGTGAAGATCTCGGACGATGCAACTGGGGTCGAACTTGGTGCTATAACTCCGTTAGTATCTAACGGATTGAAAAAAATTGCAACAGGCGATTTGTGCGGTGATGCGCTCCTTTGGTGATGTCATTCGAGAATTACTTGGAACAGTGTTGCAGGGACACTCTAAGGGCCATGCCGTTATATTTTGAAAGCGTCAATGCCAGATACGCACGAGTTCACATTAGCCCGTAAACTCAAGAACTTCTGTGTAACCGTGTCACCTGAAAACAGTAAGATGTGACCGCCAAGGCGCAGATCGTATGCCAGTACCGCTGCGTTTGACACTGCGCCGCAGTCCTGGAGGGCACGCGCTACTAGCAGAACTTGGAATACTGAAAATCGATTCGGCTATGCCACTTGGACAACACCTGAGTTAGCCTTTCGGAACCATTATAATTGAGCATGTGGTGTCGACATTGGAGTTCAACCTTATCAGGTTCGGCGCAGGCGTGACGCAAAATACGTAAAAGAATACACCTTTGTACAGAAGGCTCCTCGTGGGCGCCGCCATAACCGCCGCTGGACTGTCCTAAATATGCACCACCGCCCCAAAAAATGCACATCCGAGGTTGTGACGTCAGCCATTGTACTACCGTGCTGCCGCCTCCCTGCCTCCTCTGGAAGGTCTATAGCCGTTTGGTGCAGCATGTATTCGTATTTCACCCTCTACGTAAATTGGCTCAAAGTGGTGCCGCAGTTCTATCACCAGCCCAGCTGTACCCTAGCCGCTTACAAAACTTCGAGAAACTCATTCACGAAGTCCTTAAAAGAAGAGCTTCGGTGCCGAATAAGCGGGACACTTTCCTCTCGATTACGTCGCAAAAAGAAAGTGGCTTTAAATATGCACACAATTGTGCCCGAGTACGATTTAGTTTATCGTGATTATACTTCGAGTCCGCGTGGCATAGGAGACCCAGAACTTGCCCCTACGCACAGACGGCGCTTCCCTAACCGCCACGACTCTGCATCGCATCTGGCTCACTGCTCAGCCCGAACGTTTCAATTTTCCTTCCGTTAATAATGCAACACCAGCGAACTCGGTCGTAGGCTAAACGAGGGCACCGCCCCCCCCCCCCCCCCCTCCCCCCCTTGTTCTTCCAGACAGCCGGAGAAGTTGCCAGCCTTTTGCTCCGCTGCAAACTGCTGCAACTCGCAGTCGGGCCCACCCGATCGACTCCTACTCGGGGCTGCAGCCGTGCCCGGGAGGAGAGTGTGTCGCTCCTTCGCCTATCCGAGCGCGCATTTTGGGGCTCGAGGCCGCTGTCTAGGGGCGCACGTCTCTGGCGCGAGTGCGAGCTGCTCCTCGCGTGGCACGGCGGCGCGGAATTGGACCGTTAGCCCGTGCAAGAAGATTGCGTGCCCGGGAATCCAATACGGCATCGGGCCACGCCGAGGAAGAGCTCGTGAAGGGGAGGGAAGTAGCATCGATGTTCTATAAATGCGTATGCGAGGCAGCTTTCCCTTCCCCGCAGCACCCTGCTTTGAACCCGAGCTCGCGCTGGCGTGCCTGCGCCGAAAGCAGAGACGCCGAGATACGGCGAACGAGAAAACTGCGCCAAATGCCCCGCCGTCGCCCGTTGTATACAGCGCGCGTTTTTCCGGGATTGTTTGAAACAGTAGAAGGCTGTCGTGTGTATTTGGTACGGCGAAAGTCGGCGCAGTAACTGTGACGACGTTGCGTTTGTATGACCACTGCGACAGTTCCCTGCCCTCTAGGGCTTCTCTTCTTTCTTTTTCTTCAGCTCTATTGTTTCGTGTGGTGCATTCGACCAAATCTGAACGCCGCCTTCGGAAATCGCAGAGCCACCTGTACCATACTGAAGAAATAGTGCAGGCTACCAAGGTGCTTTCAAAACTCAAACTCATGTTCGGGCATCGCCGCAAATCGAAGCTGAAGCTTTACGCTGCCATTCGGAAGACGAACGACCACTTGTTTCACTAGCACTGCGATATACGTGTCTTTCGAAGATTCTTGCTTCCGGACCACCACAAGCACATACACATTGGTAGAACACACCGGGGTGTCTCGGGGTATCGCTAAAGGTAGCTGCTCAAACTAACGTCGAGGATGTGATACAACACCGCTTCCGACTGTTTAAGTCATCAGATATATCGTCGTACCACCCCAGTGAAGACTGGGAGCGTGCCAAGGGTGAAACGGGAGCACGTTCCACTAAAGACGGTCCTATATACGATCGATGCCGATCCCATCACTACTACATCGACATAAGATTCTATACGGATACAGGATCTTATATCGATGCCGATCCTATAGGATCGGCATCGCCTCTGAATTCATACCAGTGTAGGCAACGAAGCAACGCGTATAGGACTCACCCGTTTTCCTGGTACGTGGCTGTCCAGACGGTGCAGCGGCGGCCGAGCGCAGTTCCCAGGCGACGGTGACGTCGTCGCCTCGACGCAGCGCGGCCCGGAACGAGCCGACGCGTCCGACAACGACCACGGCGTAGTCGCTCGGTTCGAGCGTCAGGCCCTCGGCGGGGCTGCCCACGTACACGGGCCGATCGATGAGCCTGGTCACGCTGCCCAGCGGGTTGCTGGCCGTCACCGACACCGAGAAACGTCCTCCTGCGGACGGCCCCGACAGAGGAGGAACACACGAGACATCATCTTCCCTGCGACGCTAACTCGCTTTGCATCGACCTCGACAGAGGGACACCACAAAAGCGGGGGCAAGACAAGGACGATATAGCGTTTCTTTTTTTCGGCCTATATACGTAGGAGCGAGGCCAGTTAGGCTTTTGCGAGGCAAAGTCGTGGCTACCGGGAGTGGACGAAGATATGAACTGACCAAGGGCTTCTGGCGCTGCGACTGGCCGAAACTGTGACGGCAAGTTTTAAATTTTTAGCCCTCAAGTTCATTCGTTTTGGTTACTAGGCCGCAGAATTGGGACTCGAGCCCGCTGTCTGGGCGTTCACGTATCTGGCGCGAGTGCGAGCCGATTGGAAATTCGATTCTGCTTGTATCTACAACAGAGTAAGTGAACAGAGTAAGTCGTGTCCGAGCGTTCAGCGCAGTTGCATGAAAAGAACATGTATAAATTCACAAATAAAAGCGCTTCGAGTTTACGAACGAAGGTTTTAGTCACTATTGGCAGGATAATTAAAGTGTGGTAAACCGGAATTCTCCCTACGGTGGGCGGTGGTAGAAATGCAGCCCAACGCTCCGCTTCGCCGGCTTGGTTCGCCGCGCACCACTTTCGATAGACCACCCATCGCTCAAACTGACCCCTTTGACACTTGAAATTCGTACCTGAAGAACCAAAGATAGTACCTCAGCTCACATAATAGCTGCGCGAAGTGCACGCGTCCAGGTCTAGTAATAACATTTTTAGTAGAAACGCCTGCTTTTCTCCGCATGCAAAGAATGCTTCCTCGAGTCGGAGCTCTCCACCACGGCGTCTCTCATAACCATAGCGCGGTTTTGGGACGTAAAACCCCCAGAAATTATTGAAATGCGCAGACATCAATTTTTTTTTGTTGGGGGGGGGGAGGGGGGGGGGAGGACTGCGGCGACCACTCACATAGTAGTGGGAACCTCAGTGACGGTAATGGGGGAAAGATACAGAACGAAACATGACAAGAAAAAAGGGAGCACTTTTAATACTTGCCACAGAGAGGACGCCATGGAGATTGCAACATTCCATATTTTCGTGCATAGTACAACACTCTTGTTGCATGCACAAGCATACACTTGTTCCACAACAGTACTGGTCACCATCATACCACGCATGAGGCACGTCTCACTTCGGCAATGTTTCTGCGAATGTCGGACACGTTAAATGTAACTTGCAATCCGTACAAACGCACTGCGTCGCACCGGGAGATTCCGCACTATATCCTCCCGAGGCAGCACAAAACGTTCCATTGGATTCATACTCGAAGCTGAGGAACACTCGGAAGGGCTATATATCTGTACATTTCGAGAAAGAGACGCTCTTATATTTTTATCGACATATGAACTTGCCATTTCTATCTCGCTCCTTCTTCAAGATGTGTGTGAATAGCCCTGACTGAATGCCTTGTCTCAAGCTCTGCCTGGTTCCCCGCGCGCATATCACGTTATTTTCTCACCAACAACAGAGAGTACGAAACGCGAAGGTTCTCCCCACTAACACCTTCACTTTTGTTTTTACGAGCACAACGTCTTGATTCATGCCACTGTTATTCCATGAGTCACCGGGTTCTATCAATTAAGCAGGGTAAAGCTCTTTATGCAATGGTAAAATCGGAGGAACCCATTAGGCTAATCAAATAAACTACATCGCATAATTATCAGGCAGTCCGCAAAAGGTACACTTGCGAAATAAGGAATCGCAGTGCGCACACAACCGCACATGTGGCCTTCAATGTCACGACGATGCCAATATTTAAACCATTCTTGGCAGTTACAGCCTGCCACACATAACACATCTAACGCGCAGCTTTCCTTGTTTTCATTCATTCGTGCAAACCGCGATCGAGACACGCAATTACTTCCTTCTTACTGTTTACAAAGGGAAACTTCAGCTCAACTCTCCCGTGCAATTAAGATTTCAAAAAGTCAGATTTGGCAAATCAGGGCGTGCAAGTGTTAGAACAAAGCGATGGGGCGTGTCCAACGGGCACTGTGCCGCCATCCTTTCCTCCGAACAGTGGCACGGCGGTGGTGAAGATAAGCCACACAGCACAAATCATTCAGACAATGGAGCGAATCATCGGCCCCTGACGTCGGCACCGTCTTCGCGCAACGTCAGTCAGCGCTGAAGAGCGCGCAGCCTCGTCTCGGCACGACGACGCACTCCGCAAAGGGCGAAGTCAGCGAACGCGTCGTTGCTTCGCGAAATCGTGTTACGAGATACGGCCGTCCGAGCAAGAAGCATAAAAAAGATAGCTAAGCGGCGTAGCATCGCGATCGAACCAACCCAGGTTTCGCAAAACGCGGTCGCGCTACAGTGAAACACGTAAGACACCCGCGTCAAGACAAAAGAGAACGAAGGAAGAAATAAAAATGAAGAAAGAAGAGGCAAACGCTGACGAGAATGGAAGAACGAGCGACGATTACGCGGGCACAAAAGGGACCCGCGGAAGTGATGACGGAGGCGAAAGATGCCCTCAACTTGCGGCCGCGGAGGCGGACAGCCCCGTAGAACCGCTATAGATCACTTTGCCGATAGAGATGCGCGCGAGCCGGCTATTATTTTCGTGCCTCGGCACCGCCCTCACATTGGAGAGGACGAAGCGTCCAGAGAATGGTTGGCGGCGGCTGCGAGGAAGACCTCGAATCAGAGGAAGAAGAAAAAGAGAAGGCGGCGAAATGTGAACGCAGCGTGAGAGCCGTGACACAGCGACAACCCGCCTCGACCAAACAGTCGAAAGCACTCGATCAGTCCTATCGGGGGGCAAATGCACAAACGAACGCAAATGCCGCGGACGAGTTCCTGGAACGCGTACAATATACCAACAGTACATTCGTTTGCGTCCACAGTTCTACTCGCGACTCTATAGCACGTACGAAGGTACTTCTTTTCGTCGGATGGGCGCAGAGGCAAAGACAAAAGAAAGAGGGGCCAAATCGGGTGTGACTAACAGCGCGAAGATACGTGATGCCGGTGTCAGCGCTGCCTCACCACTACCATCACCCCGTTCTCTTCACCGAGGATCCTCAATCTTTCCGGGTCCTCATCACCGCCGTCACAGCAGATAACCTCCCAGAAGGAACGCGGGGATACGAAGCAACGTTTCGCACCCCCGCGTTTACGGGCCAACAAAACGGGCAGCAGACGTCACAGAGGAGGCGGAAGAGTGGAGAGGAGGGCAGGACCGCCACCACTCAGTCGACCAAGCAGTCCCGAGAGATGGCCCTTAGTTCGCGCCGCGTCTAGAAGTGCTCGCTTTCGTTTATTTGTCTTTATGGCTCGAAGAAGCGACCTCGCTCCGGGCTGCGGCCGGAGGAGAACTGCCCGGCGCATTAACGCCAAATGGGCACGCGAGGACCATCCGTTTCGGAAGGCCACTAGGAAAGGGAGGTCGCCTCGGCGGTGCCGACTCGGGCAATAAGAGTCCCGCGGTATAACGACGGCGGGTGCGGCTTCGGCCGCCGTCCACTACACCGCCATATATACGCCGCCAGGCTCGCCCGGTCGACATCGTCCGAGGAGCGATGGCCCCTTCTCAGCGTGCTGTCGCATTCTCGAGAAGGAAGGACGGCGAGCCCGCGCAGGGCAATCACTCCCGCCGGCTACTCGAGGGACGTCTTTGTTAACGCTGCCGCAATGGCTCCTCCGGCGTGCAGCGGCGTAGAAGCTGCGACGGTTTGGCAGGGCGAGATATTTCTGTGCACGCACGTAACGTCACCTCGGTCGGCTCTACGGCCCACACGCACGGACGTGCGCGGTTTCGCAAAATGCAAAGGAATGACGACCGGTGATTTTTTTTTTTTTACAGAACGCTGCGTAGCTGAAGCCCAGGTTCCAGCATGAGCAGCAAGCGTATGGGGCGCCGAAGTGGATCTTCTAACTATCTCAAACTATACATTAATGTTTTAGTGTGTCAGATATCATTCATGCATTCCCGTTTAAAAAATAACAGGACATCGAACGCTGGTACCGACATCTTAATTATGCAATGCTTCGTCGAACGTCAATTATAAAAACGTTTGCTTTGATAACAAGAACGCCACTGATGGAAATACACCCTAGCAGATAAGTAGCTCTGAGGGACAATGTGGTGCCACCAACCAAGCCGTTTCTGTTTACAGCTGCCGGAAGGCATGCGGGATAACTCAACATCCGTCATCACAGTTTAGGCTTAAGTGCGATCTGCTTAAAACGCTAAACATCAAATCATTCAAGATAAAGCCTTGCTTTTTGACTTGCCCCTGTGCTGCACAGTGCGCTCAGTAGAGAGAGAGAGAGAGAGAGAGAGAGAGAGAGAGATGATAGGCGGAAGGCAGGGAGGTTAACCGGAAGGAAAATTTCCAGTTTGCTACCCTGCACTGGGGAAGGGGTGAAGGGGGACAGCAAGGGATGGAAGAAAAGAATAAAGAGAGAAAGAGAGAGGTCAAATCGCGTGCACACAGAAGCACGGCATGTGTCAGAAACGGTTCACGAGGCCCGTTGCGCGCAAAAACTTGAGCACAGCCTTCGTGGCTTTCTGCTGTCAGTATGTCACCAAATGTCACTGCGGCAAAGCACCAATTATCCAAATAAGAAGCGGACGTCTTTTTGATGACCTGGGTCGGCATGCCAGGTCACATGATGTCTAACAACGGGCTCAGCTTTCCACATCGTCCCTTTATTACTGTGATTTAATAGTGTAGCTCTAGACAACGGTAAAGACACACGCGAAAGACAGTGAGGCGGCCATCAACGTCACACCACACCAGTTTCCAACGGCCTTCATAAAATACGGGGGTGTACAGGACGTCCCGTAAGATGAAGCCAGCGCTGAAGCAACGTGGACAAGAGGAGAGGACATGCACTAGTTTAAACTTATCTTCATATTAAAAAAAATGTATTTATACCAGCATAACGAAGATAACGCTAAGATATCAGCCACGCATTCCAATGCCGATAATTGTTACGGAGACGGTCATGAGTCTCTGCAGTGCGACGATCACGGATGTGCACCCTTGTTTAAAGGTGTAGTCCTGTTTGGACAGGTGAATAATACCCCTGTTACACGAATGCCCCACGGTTAGGGTAACCGCGGTTATCGTTAAACGCGGTTAGCGCAGTTGCACGGCACACGAAACGGCGGTTATGCCGCGAACCGCCGTTCGCCGCCAACCGAGCTTGCGAAGCTCGGTTAAGCGTAAATTGACGTTCAGAAACCGGAGGAATTGCGGACGGTACCCTCCCGAGTTTAGCACTGGCGCTTCGCAGATATCTTCCTAAAAGCGGTCCTCTACCCGTTGCGTCATAAGAACCCGTAATACAATTTTTGAAAGAGAATATTACCTCAGCGCAGCAGCAGCCCACCGCGCTTGCTTCTCCACGTTGGGAACGCTCGGGCCAAGGATATACCGAAGCCTTTGCTATATCACCGCTCACAACAGCATTTAATGTATTGACTCCGATTTGCTTACGACACAACATGGCTTATAATCGAGCAAAAGCAATTCTGAGGTCGGCCATTACTGCAACGCATCGCCCGCTTCCACACCGCTCGACAGATCGGACGTGTAACTCCGGTGCACTACGGTTGACGTTAATCACGGATGAAATTGTAAACCGCTGATAGGTTAATTTTGGTCAAGGGCGCCCGTGTAACGGGGATATAAGAACACGCGGGAAACTGTAAAAGCTAACCTGATAGCGAAACAAGGAATTAAGCCTTAGCGTCCATTATATTGCTCTTAGTGCAAGAAAATTACGCATCTGGCTGGTACTGGAATGCGTGGCTAATATCCTGGAACTGTCTTCGTGATGCTCGTGTAAACACGTTTTTCCGAAATAAAGAACAGTTAAAGGTTAGCGCATGTCCATTAGTATTACTTGTCCATCACTACTGGAAAAAGCTATAACACATAATATAAGTCATATACAAGTTTATACAGAACCTATACGATTTCGTATAGGTACCATATTGCTTTATAGAGGACATATAAGACTAAATACAGGTACTTCGGTATGGTATATAGGACCTATAACAGTGTATGTAGGACCTACATGGGACACAACACCATGTTATGTACTCACGTTGTTGTGACAAAAAAATACGAACACCGCATGACCTCATACAATAAGTGAATTTGTCTTGATTGAAAGCCGTTTCTTAAAACGGATATTGAAGAATTACACCACATGAAGAAGAGTTTAGTCACACGAAGGACGTTGCCGAGACAGCATGTAGAAGCCTTCGTACCTTTGGCAGTGTTTCTAGCTAGAGTGACACATGTGTTAAATCGTAAGCGAATTCTCACTACAGGGAGAGATCGCATTGAGGCGCACTTCAATCACATTTAGCGTTTTTATAAATTGGAAGGCCGCAACAGCCGTCCTCTGGAAGATGCACACAGGGGACAACAGCTACGGTTTTCCGAAGCAATTCTTCGGACCAAGAAGGTTCAGTTAAGCAACGCCTATTTAGGGCGCAATAAGGAAGGTAACGCACGCCTGCACCCGTCGTAATGACAGAGGAAGAAGGTCGGAAGGAAGTCGACATTTTCTTCGTGTTTGCCTGCCTTGCCTGCAATGCGCGCAGAGCGCACAAGTGCACCGCTAGACAATACAGATGTAGTACGTCCCCTGCCTGTGCACCCAAATCCATGGCTTCCCAATATGAAGAGAGGCTTGTCACCCGCTCAACTCCCCGAAGAGAACCCCTTTCGGAAGGCCGCCGTTTGTACACACGCCAGAAAAAAAAAAAGAACGAGATACGTGAGAAGAATCATCAGGCCTTTCCGCTAGGCCACTGTCAACACAGGCTTCCGTGAAACAAAAGGGCGTGGTACAAGAAAATGCATTGCTCTCTCCTTTCCTCATAACACTCGTCGCTTCCAAGCACTACTCTCCTATCTTTGTGTTAGCCAGCTTCGCGAGAGATGAGACACTCACCACGGTCGTACTGATGGTTCACGATGGCCGAGGCAGCGGGCTGTGTCATCGATCCGGCGCCTTCAGACGTGCCGCTGATCGCCTCGACGCGCCGACTGCTGCCATCGCCGAAATGGAAGTCAAAGACCACGTCCGAGCCTCTGGCAACGTGGGCACTGAACTTCACGCCGTTCGAATGACATTTGCGCGCCTGCTGTTGCCCTGGTGGCGACGATTCACGCTGCTGTCCTCGCATCCGGCTCGGCGACACTTGGCCGTCCAGACTCCGTACCGACGAGTCGTGTCGAGTAGTCGGCAAGAGACGTCGGGCGTTGACGCCTTGTCCCGCTGTTCCTCGGCTCACACGACGAGGCTTGCGGTCAGGCAGGAAGAGCCGAGGCACACTCGTTACCACGGTATTACGGTCCCCTTCAACCTCCTCTTCCGCTACCGCACGTAAGTTTTCTAGGCTCAGCGACTCCCCCTTACTCCAGGAGACTTCATGTGGCAATGTCTCCGACTGGTGTTCGTACGTCACGACCCGTTCTGTTTCAAAGTGATTAGTGGGTCTTGGGCGGATGATTGCCGAAGGACGCATTGCGGCCTGCTTGCATTGCCAAACGCACGGATCGACGGTTCCTGGATCACGTCTTCTCCTGCGTTTGGAGGAAGACGACGCGGGAATTGTGGTGGCTATTTCGTTTCCGAGGTCGCTACTCTTGTCGCAAGACTGCGGCAGAACTACGTAGGGGTCTCCGATGACGTCCGCGGCGAGGCCGTCGATGGCTTCCACCACTCTCAGAGGCTGTTCAAGACGTGCCACGAGACGGGCACTGCTATGCGAAGACAGGGCGTTGGAGACTGACACACTGATGTCGTACGTGCCAGGAGAGCTGAACCGGTGACGTGCAACGCTGGTTCTTCCTCGGCTGCGGTGAAAGATAAAAACTGAAGATGATTACAACCGCTCGCTACATTCGTGTAACCGCAATGAATCATGGCCCGCTTATCAGATTACAAGCCTAAGACTGAACTGTTTGACTGACTGTCTATGTTAACAGTAAAAAAAGGAACTCCAGCGACATCTCTAATTCCAATGGAATGCTCCAATACACACCTTATCGTAGTAATTCATCTATAACGCGACGCCTCAACACCATAGCGAACTAACCAAACGAATGGATATGACAGTTTTTCTGTCCGCTACGAGCACGCCCAGTGCCATAGACATGCATTTAAATGAAAGTCCCTCCGCCTCACTCGGTCAAATGCCGGCCCCATGCATTCTCGTCTGATGGTTTCGATGAACTCTACACAAGGGGTCAAATTTAGCTTACGTTTCCACGTTTGCTGGATTGCTAGTTGACCTTGCGCCAACTATCTTCCAGGTAAAGGTCAGTCCCGTGCCGGATGTAAGTTCCGCCTCCAGTTCAACTGTGTCCTTGAGCGACACCAGGGGATAAGACGCAGGCTTGCGCACAGTCAAGTGCAGGCCAGAGGCGGGTTCTTCCACGACTGCAACGGCGAAGCGAGTTACGCTGCCGGCTTGGTTCGTGCAGCTGCAAGAAGGCAAAGCGGCGGTGAGGGGGAAAAAAGCTACACTAAGACGAGGTCGCTACAAAACTAACACACCACTGCCATGCATTGTACTACAGCAACGAATGCAGCTATGTTGATTGACGCCGACTCTCAATAATGCAGCCATCACCTACAATAGGCTTATAAAGTCTGCGCAGGTGATGGGACTCAATGATCCCAAACGACACAAGGGTTCGGAGATAATGATACCCGAACTTGCTTGTATTTAGTTCTTCTTCTTACTCTTTTTCTGCTTCTTCTACTTGCTGTTGTTGTTGTTGCAGCGTGCGCAAGTTTTGCCTGCTAAAACCGTTGCACGCACTATTACTTGGCGCAAGCAGCGCCTGCTTGCATGTGAATGTCTTCGAACGTTTTCGGCCGTTCGGTGCAGACTGCTTGCGCGAGGCGAATGCTACAGCAGAATGTCGAACACACGTCGCACCAGTGGTATTGCTGCAAGCAACGATGACTCACTTTATAAACGACCGACGCATTAGATCCGCGCGCACGAGGGCAAGAATTCGCAACACCTATTTCTTCTCGAGTGCTTTTCTAATTGGCCCGCCGGCATATCTATTAAGGTGCCCAGCACACGGATCGGTTGAAATATGTACCTCCTACGAATATCTGTAGCATGAGGTGTTTTATGAATCATGTCCAAGATTTTCGTTCATATACAGTAGGCCCAAGCTTTCCCAATGTGGAGTTCAATCTTTATGCGACGCCGTGTGGGCTAACTGCACTGGTCAAGTATCCGTCGTTACACCCACGCGAACAACACGCCTCCGTATAGGGCTCCACTTTCATTTTGACCACGCGGGATTACTAACTGCGCTACGGCAAACACGAAGCGCGTGCGCTATGGAACACGGAAAACGAGCGCGCTCGCATTACACTCCGTACGAAATGCGGGTCCTGAAGGTTTAAATAAAGTCCATAGATGTTTTTGGTTTCTAAAGAAAAGAAAAAATATATCTAGGGACTTGGTGTGATTGATTTGTGGGGTTTTAACGTCCAAAAACCCGCTCTGATTATGAGAGACGCCGTAGTGGAGGGCTCCGGAAATTTCGACCACCTGGGGTTCTTTAACGTGCACTGACATCGCACAGCACACGGGCCTCAACATTTCGCCTCCAACGAAATGAAGCCGCCGCGGCCGGGATTCCATCCCGCGAGGACTTTAGGTTTAAACGGCACCTTGCTCACACGTGTCTTCTGTAAACGCGTTTTTATTCATCCGTTTTCTTGTGCTTTCCTTCTTTATTCTTTTCGATCGACGTGTGCGATGTGTTCCGACAGGGAAGTAAATTTAGTACTTAGTCAGCGCTCTATCTGTGCGTCTCCTTCCATTTTCTGTGCAATTCCTGCGCAGCTTTCATTCCTAGGAATACAATCTGCGCTTTCGTCCTCATCATCAGAAGCCAATAAGCCCAGAGCAACCCATATGTAATCTGACCACAACCATACTATACAGCCACACAAACATCAATCCCCTCCACGCGCCGGTTCCGCATATGCCCCTTATGAAAACGCGAAAAAGAAAACGAAAAAGGTTGTTGAACTAAGCAATACTGCGGCATAAATAGGAAGAAGACGTCCGATTTCATCCTCCCCAAAACGACACTTACGTAAGTATCGGTGTAAGCTGCAACATGACCACTTACTATAGCAAGACGCGTTCGCATTTTACAGAACACAAATCCGCATAATTCGTTTATACTTCAGCGAGACCACACGTTTTCAAATGAAAAAGATCGCCTAAATGCGCGCGGAAAGATACGCCAATGTCGTAAGAAAACACCGGTTTCATAATACGTGCACCTGCTGTCTGTAGTTACGCAACAGAGCAAATTGCTATAGTCTCAAATATCTAAACTCGGCGTCGAGCAGCGTGTCTCACCACAGTCACTTGGGGAATACGTAACGTCTATATTTGTTCTGAGCTGCGCACCCCGCAACGCTATCGACCGATCATCGCTCCTAGAAAAAAAAGATTGCCTGATTGTTTCACCGCCTATTTATTGGTTGCCCCCAGGAAAATGTATACAATGACGAAGTGTGTCATAACGCAGCTATAGTGTTTCGTTGCAACAGCAATTTAAAGACTAGGCGCTCATTTCGCTGCTTCCGCTTCGCAGTCGTCGTCATCACGTTACCACACTTCCCATAGGGCGAATATAAATAAAATCTGTGTCCACAAAAAAATTACAGCATATCCACGGAGTGAATGATGATGAGTGGGCGAAGCTCGGGAAGTTCATCGTAGATCGTGCCGAGTTCTGGATTAATTTAGTTAACGCGCACGCTACGAATCCTTATGGTTCAACTATGCACAAGTGAAAAATCCCACCGGCACTTCATTGCAAGATCCAGTGCCTATATATATATATATATATATGAGCGAATGAAAATCGATGGATCCGGTGAAATATGTGTTTGAGGAAGAGGGTGACAAACGTTCGAAACACAAATTCTTTACTAACGTTTCGGCAGGTGGGCCTGCCTTCGTCAGAGTAACAGAGAGAGCAGTCTCTGTTACTCTGACGAAGGCAGGCCCACCTGCCGAAACGTTAGTAAAGAATTTGTGTTTCGAACGTTTGTCACCCTCTTCCTCAAACATATATATATATATATATATATGGGTTGCCGGTGAACGCTTCTCCAACGCGAGCAGTCGGTATTTCTCAATCAAGAAACTCGTTTGGAGACGCTGCCTGCGCCAACGTTGTCTCTCGCGGGTGAGGGCGCGTTCTCCTTCTTTGCGAGCTGGTAGAGCGTTCATCTAAGAAAGAGCGTTTCCATAGTCAACGCGCGCCTTTCGCTCTCTCTCTCTCTCACAAGGCAGCAGATGGAAGAGTGAGAGAGAGAGGTACGCGCCGGGAGAGAGAGAGAGAGAGGCACGCGCCGAGGGCGAGCGCGTGACTCCCGGCACGCCGGTTACGCCTGACGTCTGACGCAGGACAAGGTTAGACTAAGAGGAGCTTCGCCCCTAAAAAAATCATGACAGCTCTACTGACGTGAAACCTGGGAAGGAGCGAAGTATGCGGTGATGCGCCGGTGTTTCCCACAGGAAATGTTAATCGCTGCCGATGGGCTTGCTTTATCACGACGGCGACGTTAGACGCCGACAGCCCGGGCGCATTAGCAGAAACTCGTTGGAATCGATTCTGACCCCACAACGCTACACGTACAGTGTCTGGGTGCACCGAGTTCAGGATCGGCCCTATTAGGATCGCACCGCTGACACCAGTTATTAGGGTCGTGCCGCTGACACCAGTCGTTGCGATCGCCTTCCGCTGCCACCAGTCGCCCTCTTCGGGGACGACAACATGCCAGTGAGGATCGAGGCCGAGAGAAACGGTTAACACTGGAGTTTTATTCACATATCTACAGGCGAGCTTGCTTCCGCAAGACTCAACTCGTCAGAGGGTTCTCTAGGGTTCTCAGGGCGCTCTTCTTGCTTGGACCCGCGCTTTTTGTCTCCCGGGCTCTTCTCCCATTGGTTCCTGGGCGAGGAAGGAGGGAGAGGATGGGACGTGTCCAAAACGTCCTTGACTCGCCCATGGCTGTAGTCACGGAAGGCCCCGGGGATGATGCCGAAGCCGTCACGAGGCCAGCACCAACGTAATCACTCGTGCGCGTGCGGAGACATCTCCACCCGGTAAAAGTTAGTGTGGTCCGATAAGGTAGGCACACAACCACTTCAAGATGTGCCGCACGGCGGGGGTCTCCTCTTCGGCCTGAAGGCCAAACGTAAAGGTGGGGTCTTGAAGAAAGGATCACCCCCTTAGGCTCTGGAACGGGCGTTCTTCCCGACACCACGGCGGCGCCTCGGCTGAACGCAGACGTTTCTTATCTGCGCTGACACGGAACTCAGGCCAAACGAGTCGGCAACTTTAATCTTCGGGCTCGTTCCGCACGCCAAACGTAACAGCTCCTCCGCGCCCCGAAAAATTCTCGACGGTCCAGCGCTGTCAACCGCTGGGCAGGAAGAGAATGGCTGGTGATGAAGAGGACCCCAGGTCGTCTTGCCTCGAACAGCTGCGAACTTGCATCGAACTCGGAATGCACTCCACAATGACAAGCAGCAACAAGACGAACCCCACAACACGATATCGCTCGTGATCAAGCACTCGGGTCGCCTCAACTCAACAGGCCTCATGAACATTCTCAAACACTCACACAGAAAATCCCAAACTTTTACGTAATTGCCTAATGCTGTCTCGCGCGGACCAAAGCGGTAATTCTCAAGAAGGAAGTGATCACAACGACAAAGGAGTACCCTGCCATTCCAAAAATGAACGATAAAATTTGGCCCACAATTTCTAAAACAGAAGCTCTCAACTGAGCCTACAAATCTCCTAGCGCTGCACAGCTATCACCGTAAAAAGACAAAACGCTCTCAAAACAACAAAAGCAATTCCACTTTAACTGTCGATTCTTCAAAACGCCTTCCTTCGAGATCACTACAATGCTAAACTGCTCATATAAAATTGACATGAATATACTCAAACACACAAGGTAGCACCTAACCTCACTTCAGAGCATGTCCAGTGTCACTGCTCTTCCCCTCCGAAGAGGCACTGAACGCAACAAGTAGGCCAGTATATCATACCACCGATCCGAAAGATTGCCTTGTCATCGACATCCGATAACGCGTTATACTACTTCATGACACTTAGCGACCCACATGACACTTCGCGACTCTTAAATTCTTAAACCAACGGTTCCTAAAAACAAACGAACAAAACAAAAGAACAAAAACATAAGTTCAGGCTACTAACAGTCGATCCTGTTAATCTACTAACATGTTAATCTACTAACAGCTTCCTTTGGTTAGTCGCTTCCTGACTCACCAACGCTATTTCCCGCAGAGCGCGGCAACTTGACACCATCATAGAGCGCCGCAAAATTACCGCATACTTTCAAACTCACACATGGCGCCTCAGAGAACTTTATGCAATTTCGCGTCCGCTAACCTTTACACCGCGTACTCTAAACGACCTTCCATGCCATACATATGAAAATTACAGTAAGAAATTGGCATTGCTCATGCGTTGTAAACAAAGTAACTAAATAGTGCTCAACAACACTGTACCACTCTAGCCAAACTTCTCGCATAACTTACTGCTTAACTCTAGCACCGTCCTCAAATTCCTCTTTATTGTACGTAGACGTGTAATTAGCAGTACACCAGTTCGCGTTAAACCTACAAACTCCTAAAAGAACAACTGTTTCGCACTATGAAACCTTCCTGAAAAATTGAAGTCAATAAGCGCCGTCACTAAACCCCAATCTGACTTCACCGCTACTGCTCCGTTTACGCATAACTTAACACTGTCTGACATAACCTAGATTAAATCAGCTGAAAGTCGTCTTTTGAAAAGAACTAAATTCTACGACACTTTTTCATGCGCTTGCCAAATGACAACGACGGACCGCTCCCCGCTTACCGTACGCGGATTCCTTTAATTCGCACCCTATGGGGTCTCGGTCCCGAAGGCTTTCCCGCTCGCCAGACACATAAAGCGCAAGCCCTTTCACTCGTTCTGCCGTCATGCATGATTCGTCTCCTCGTTCGCTTTCCTTCACTCGTGCGACGGGCCGAACTGAACCATAGAGGGGAGACTGGCTTGTCCACCTCTCTGCGCTCTGCACTCTTAATTGGGAACGGCTGGCGTCTCAAACAAAATGTAACCCGAACCCGTGCTTGTGGCCGCGCAGGGTGCCTCTCGCCGACGAAACCTCCTCTATGCTCTACTCTTCTCCAGAAAAACCTGATCTTTCCCCTTCGTCGTGGGGGTCGCGCCCTTCTCGTTCCCCTTACTGAACCCGACAAAAGGCATTTCCCTCTGCTTCTCGTTGGCGTGGTCTTTCGTCTCGCGCGCTGCCTTGCCGGTTCTTTCAAGCGCTTCTGGTGCGATCTACGAGCTCGCTTCTTCCTTTTTCGCCGGTGTTTACGAACACCTGACACACTATCCTCTGAACAACCCAGCTTCGGCCATTCAAACTGGAAGGATACCCCTGCACCCGTCTCCTCTTTTCTCACCGAAGAACCGCTCACCTCACTCGCGAAAAGGATATCTTCCTCACAGACATCTGTAGCGCTGCCCAAATCCTCATTCTCACCCCGCGTGCACTCGGCCGTTTCTTCCGAATTAGGATCACGCATTTCTTCGCACTGTTGCTCGCCGCTACAGATTGCGTCACAGGCATCGCCATCAAAGGTCTCACCACTAGTGGAAGCCTCTCCACTCTGAACACTCATTTCTACGACAACTTCTGCACAACGCGTGGGCTCCACTTTAATTACTTTGTCACTTACGGCTTCCACAGCCGGAGCCTCTCCGACAAAACCGCTAACCTTGTTTAGCGCCTGTTTCACCTCGTCTGCAGTGCAATCTTTCTCTAGTTCCGCAAGGTAGCTCGCATGCTTAGGTACGACGCCGGTTTCCAGCTCCTCAGTGACCCGATCTGGGCGGCTGGACCTAGCATTGTCCATGCATGGAACGCCTTGTGGAACAACCCTACTCTCTCCACAGGCGACGGCCTCGCTCTCCGCATTCTCCACCCTCGACGATCTGACACCGTCGTAGAGACGCGTACGCTCGTTTGAGGCGATCTCACAAACCGCGCCCTGTCGCTCCCTAGTCTCGAGAAAACGTTCTCTGCGCGTGTCCTCCTTCCTTTCCTTTACAGCGACACCGAAACGTCGAAACAAAGCTCTCTTAGCGGCATCATAATCCTTATACCTTTCCTCCGGAAGGCAAGCCAATACTTCGGACACGTCTGAAGGGAGTACACCTAACAAAGCCACTGACCAATAATTGCGGTCAAGCTTTACCTTCTCACAAACCTTTTCAAATGAGGCAAGAAAACCCTCAATTCTTTCACCCTCTCGCAACACGTACATTCTGGAAACAACTTCGTCCCATCTCTTTGATTGAACCCTTCGCTCACTATCTTCCACTTGCACGGCGCGCTCTTCCCTTTCTCTGCGGTCTCTTTCTTCGCGCTCCTCTCTCTCTCTTGCCTCTCGTGCTTGTCTCTTATTTTCAAGCCCTGTTCTCACTAACTCGCATTCCACCTTTTCTTTCTGTCGTTGCTCTCTTGCTCTTGTCTCTAGTGTTTGCCTTTCATTTTCAAGCTTTTCTCTCATTAACTCCCATTCTTTCTCCCTTTCCTGTTCTTCCTTTTTCTTTTTCTCTCTTTCTCTCTCTCGTTTCTGAAACTTTCTCAAAATAAATATTGCCTCCTCAATCTGATCCTCACTGGCTTTCTCCAAAATCAGACGCTTAATTTCCGTCCTGCTCATACTCTCATTAACTACAATGCCTATATCCTCACACACAAACAACAATTCCTCCTTCGGCATTGTTCTCACCTCCATCACTGCTGTCTCACTGCATTGGTCCTGCGCTCCACACATAACTAGGTGATCCCTTAAACTCACAAACTCACACAAAGAAGGTGATCTACCTAAACAAACAATCCAGCTCCTGTTCTACTCGAATTTCGAACAATCTCACAATGAAGCCTGGAGAGTTAAAGCAAGAACCAAGCACTCACCACAATACAGCACCACGTCACCAGGTCCATCCCACCGCTGCCACCAGTTATTAGGATCGCACCGCTGACACCAGTTATTAGGGTCGTGCCGCTGACACCAGTCGTTGCGATCGCCTTCCGCTGCCACCAGTCGCCCTCTTCGGGGACGACAACATGCCAGTGAGGATCGAGGCCGAGAGAAACGGTTAACACTGGAGTTTTATTCACATATCTACAGGCGAGCTTGCTTCCGCAAGACTCAACTCGTCAGAGGGTTCTCTAGGGTTCTCAGGGCGCTCTTCTTGCTTGGACCCGCGCTTTTTGTCTCCCGGGCTCTTCTCCCATTGGTTCCTGGGCGAGGAAGGAGGGAGAGGATGGGACGTGTCCAAAACGTCCTTGACTCGCCCATGGCTGTAGTCACGGAAGGCCCCGGGGATGATGCCGAAGCCGTCACGAGGCCAGCACCAACGTAATCACTCGTGCGCGTGCGGAGACATCTCCACCCGGTAAAAGTTAGTGTGGTCCGATAAGGTAGGCACACAACCACTTCAAGATGTGCCGCACGGCGGGGGTCTCCTCTTCGGCCTGAAGGCCAAACGTAAAGGTGGGGTCTTGAAGAAAGGATCACCCCCTTAGGCTCTGGAACGGGCGTTCTTCCCGACACCACCGCGGCGCCTCGGCTGAACGCAGACGTTTCTTATCTGCGCTGACACGGAACTCAGGCCAAACGAGTCGGCAACTTTAATCTTCGGGCTCGTTCCGCACGCCAAACGTAACAGCCCACACAAGCACACACACTGTCTGAGTGCACTGCCTCCACGATGGGCCCACACAATTTCTAGATACCGTGACAGCGAGAGTCGACGACAAAGCTGGGTACAAAGGTGCTTCGCCCCTTAAAAAAATTAAAAAAAATATAATAAGGAAATGTTGAATTTGGTCAGCTGCAAAAATTTGCCATTGAGGTAGGAACACACTAACCAACGAGCAATCAGCGCAGTTTTGGTGCGTAACAGTTTGCGTGAGGTGTCGCTCCTCGTGCGGGCTCCGGAAATGACGTCACGTGTGCCTTCACTTCCGAGTGTGGTGCGTGCAAGAATGCACGATATATGAAGAGCTCTTTTTTTCTTTCCCTTTTCTTAAGACGGCAGCGCCCAGTATGAGTGCCGGCTGCTCTTGCAGCAGCAAACGAGAGCAGCTGAACAGCTAAAATTTTCCGAAGTTTAGTTTTCTGGGCTGCGTTGCTTCAAGAACAGAGGTGATTGCTGCGACAATGTCCCGCTAGTCCAAAGGTGGTGAACGTTGCTCCGAAACCCTAAAACATGGCGCGTTTCATGGCCTGGCAGTTGACTTTGCCTTCTTAAATATAACATTTACTAATCTACGAAACGTCCACTTACCTGTTTTTCTTTTTTTAATGTGGCCTGCTGCTCAATGAGGAATAGACAGACAGGGCACAAACGGTATTAACTCCAATGATACCGCGCAGTGTGCAAGCCGTACGACAATAAAGTGGCTAAATTCTAAATGAGTGTGTTTATTTTTTACACTATGCGACCACATAAATAAATAAATAAATAAATAAATAAATAAATAAATAAATAAATAAATAAATAGGCACACAGACGTAAGACTGATTCGTATTGGAAAGATGCAACGCAATGATGGCATCTGCAACCAGCATGCGTTTGGTCACGCACACATAACAAGAAGACGCGTGGATAAATAGTAGTACCGCGAGGTCTCGGTTTCGCGCCCCACCATAACCTGCGAAATTTTCTTTTCAGAACTATGAATTCGCTTCGCTCGCAGGAACCCGTCTGAGAAATTTGATATCAAACGTTTTTTTCTTCATTTTAAATGTAATCAATAACGTCATCGCAACGTCATGTGGTGACTTCACTACACGGTCAAATGGGCTTTCTTAAAACGTCACCCAGAGTCTCGCCGGCGGGAGCCAGAACATCGCCACTCAAGCCTTTGGCCCCTTTTTTCTTTTCTTTCTTCTTTTTTTTAAACAGAGAAGTCAATGTGATTGCTCCCAGGTGACTGACCTGAGGGCCACGTGAAACGAGCCGGTGCGGTCGTAAAGGCGGCTGAAGCGTACAGTCCACGTGTCCCGCAATGTAGTCCATCGCTTCTGGACCCCATCGTGGAACACTGCTCGTATGGACAGCGGAGGCGTGCCGGACACGGACGCGCTGAACACGCTGCCGTCACCGAAGGCTGCGGGTGACGCCACGAAGCGGAAAACCTGCAGAAGGCGTAGGGTGAGCATACGTGGGTGTCACTTATTTTGTCGTAAAAAAAAACGGAAATTGAAGGCATCATTCTCAACAGCACCAGCCACAGCGAACATAGGTGCTAGTATGCCGCGCGGCCATCGGCAGCAAAATCGTTACGAATTCGATGGACATCGGTCAAGCAGGCGCGGCTTGCTGCCGTGAATAAAGAATGCGATTAGGGATACAGAATGGTACAAGGAGGAATGAGTGAACGTACCACTCGCGAAACTGGGTATACTAGCATCACTAAAGCAGGGCAAACCGTTACAAAGACCCTGAAGCGGTTTTTTTTGAAGGTGTAGCCAGTACGCCGCGGCATTATCAAGTCATTCGCACTATAAATTACACAGAGCACATTAAATCAAGGCAGCTGCGGGCTAACTGTCATTCTCTTCCTTCTCAGAACTTTTCCGCCTACACTCCACCGAATAGCTAAGGTCCATGCTAGCGACTGACGCGCCGCCCACGGCATTTGCGACGGGATAGCTGCGTTTTTGTTACTCCATGGTCGTGAAATGGCTTCCACGGTTTTGTCGATATATTTGCCTGCTTGGGTCCCTACTGGAGTTGCGTGGCAGGATGTCATGAGGATCGCATAAGAGGAGAAAGCCAAAAGGCGCTTTATTTCTTGGCCGTTCAGGGTTCTACGCAGTTTATACTTATTTGTTATCGACTCCCTTGAACCCGATTCCTGAGATATTGAAGGATATTTTTTGTTCGCTCTGCTTTTATATTTTTATTTTCTTGTCTACACGACCTGGCGGCGTAACTAGCACTAGCCCGCTAAGCGCCCGGCTAAGAAAGTTATCCACGAACAGCACTTAGCGTATATAACAAAACATGTTGCTGGCCTAGTTGGCCCATTCTGGTAACGTACAAAAAAGGCTTGGTGCTTTCACGGGACAGAAACACAGAAAAACGCGAACAGCTAACCAGGAACACGTACGAGTTAGCAGTCGTTCTTTTTTGCATCTTTGTGTCCGTGAAAAGACGTTACAGACGTCTGTCGCGACAAAGTCAGCGTTAATCGATTATTCCTCTAACCACGAGCCAGCTAGTCAACACTAGGAGATGCCAATTGACGAAATGTGGGGTAAAAATGTCGATACAACGATCGGTCGATTCTGGACGAGACCCAGACAGATGCATGTACTTTTATGCGGGGCATATATGTTCATGATAATCGCTGAGCTCGCCCAAGTGGATATTGTCACGAGTTTAACGAATGCAGTTCTCAGTGCGTCACTTTGCCACTTCGGTAGGCAACACATATTTGGCGGCATGGAGAAATGGGGAGTAATGCAAGTGGACAGTGAGCCAACCTTTGCACATCGTAGCAGAGTAACGTTGATGGAGGCACGAAGCAGAGGACGCCGTCGTCCGCGCCCGGATACGGGGTATCCTGGCCACGCCGTCACCGTTAGGAACACTGAGCCGGTCCCATTTCCAGAGACCTCGTTGAGACAGGGCGAACTGCGAAGGGAAAAGCAGAGAACAAGCGTGTGTGAGCATGAGAGGAGAGCCCTGACAACATCAACGTCATCTTAAAGCGGGAAGTCATGTCTGAGATGGGGACGCCATATTCAACAGGCCAATAGGCATTTTGGCAACTGGAAAACAACAGCAACACACACACACACACACACACACACACACACACACACACACACACACACACACACACACACACACACACACACACACACACACACCACACACGCACGCACACACGGGTTGGTGTGAAGAAAAGTTGTGGCGGAGGAAACGACGACCCAGCTCTGTCGCCTGAGAAGGCGACCGTGGTGGCACGGGCAGAGCGACAAACAGGCGACGTGACTCCACTGACAAGGGCCGCGCAAGACGACGACGACGCGAACACCAACCACGGCGCAACCACATGAAGCGCGCGCGCACGCGTTTATTCAAAATGGCCGCCCCGGCGGCCGAAGGAGCGACGAAAGAAATAACGCCGCTCTCGGCGCACATAACCAAAGCGACGTGACGGGGATGTGTACTCGACTCAAGCTCGCAGCCATTGCCAGTCCTACCATATATGTTAAAGAAAAACAAAGTACGAAAGAAGCAGCACGGACGTCGCTCTAGTGGCATCGCCGAACGCTCTTCTCCTCACTTCCACAACTCCGGCCGCTTGTCTCTGGCACCAAGCAAGCTCGAGCTCTCAACATCCCACTTCCTCCCTCTTTTCGACCACGCACACACACGACTTGGGCTCCGAGCTCTGGCGAGCCGGAGGGAGGGTCGCGTGCTTCCAGTTCTGCATGCTGGCGGCATCGCACCGCGGGCCTCGCACGCTAGGCACGACCGCCCCGCCGGCGGCACAGTCGACGCCGAGAACAGAGACGACGACGCTTGTAGTGGGACACGCGGGGATGTTGGAAGAGGGAGGAGAAAGCGGAGACGTCGTGGCAGTCGCCTAGTCGACGCCTCGAGCCGGTTTCGATTAAAGGCGAGAGCCACGTCCAATCCATGCCGCGCCATGCGACGCCACGCGTCTCACTCGCGCTCTATAGCTCCTCGACGTTCGCGAGAGGCTTTGTTTGTTTGTTTCTTTCTTTTCTTTTTTTTTTTTGCTTGGGACACATGCACCACGCGTCTCAGTGCCGCACTAGCGACAGCCTCTCCGAACTCGTGCTCGAAAAATAGATAAATAAATTAAAAAAATGTAAGGAAAGACGAAACATGGGATTGAATGCAGGAGCGTGTGAGCAGCATCTCCCAAGGTCGTATGCTTAAGAAAAAGAAACAAAAAATGAAATGTCGTAAAACTACACTTAATTTCGGGAGTCGCACAAACATGTCGATTTCTCATTTTGTACTTATTCCTTTTCGCACGGGTTGCCACGCCAACAAACGTTGAAGTAAACGCCATGATAGCATAGAGGCCAGTTTCACGCAGACACTTGCAGAAGCGAGTTCTCAAATGTGCTTGCCATCGGCCAAGGGCCATCGCCGGCAGACTGGTAAGTTCAAAAACAGTCTTGAACAGATCGCGCAGACAGTCTTTAGTGTGTCGTGATAATGTGCATCCACCACGTAGGCGCAGTTGCCAAGCAATTAAGAGGGACAGGGGCATCTTATTCCAACGCTTCACAGCCGGGATGCAACAGCCAGGTGTAAAGGGTTCGCCAGTCCGATGCTCACGGCAATACTTCGTCCTCCGCCCGGAAAAGACTGCAAGTAGGACATCGGACAAGCGGAGTGCTAAAGAAGTGTTGCAGGATATTACACTACCTTTTTTTTCTTGTTCTTGCGAAATAAGCTTGCCCTTACAGCAGGTGTTTATGTATTATATATGTGCTGCAGGGTCTATGTTGTGTATGAACTTGAACAAAGGTAAGCCGCCGTGGTAGCTAGCTCTTAGGGGCTAGGGTGATAACTTGCTGAGCTCAAGCTGGCGGGATCGAACCCCGGTCACGGCCACCGTATTTCAGCGGAGGCAAAATGCCAAAACAAACAAACAAACAAACAAACAAACAAACAAACAAACAAACAAACAAAAAAAACACATTGAGGCCTGCGCGGAATCGCAGGAGAGTGACAGCGTTAGCTGGAGAAGCGATCTTCTTAGTCGCCATTGTAAACGCTTGCGGATATGGCCAAGTGATCGGGCCATCAGGTATAACGAAGAGCCAAGTCAGGTTGCTGTCTGGGCTGCGCACGTCCCCTGTCGCGTGACGCATGGCACGATACGACAAAACTGCTTCTCGAGGGAGCGCTTTGTAATAACGATGACGGAAAGTTGAAGAAGACCGTTTCATAATGATGATGTTGATGATGCCTCTGTAATGGGTGCAGAGCTACAAAGCATGTACCCCTGTGTTCTTTCAAACGATTCCTCGCACTCGTTATGCAATGCAGTTTCCGCGACGCGTAGTGGCGTGTTGCGTAGTGGCGTGTTGCGTAGTGGCGTATTACTATTCTGCAGCGTAACATTGCATTTGTTAGATTCCTCGGCAAGCTCTATACCTATTTAGGCCTTTTAGCGATGATTGTTCAAGTACAGGCGTAGCGCAGTGAATTTGTATTTTAGGCTGACAATGTCAGTTGGAGTGTTTGTGCGATTATTGTCGCTAGGTCACTGCAACAGTCCCTTATGCAATTTGCGCATTTCTTAGCGCACTGTAATAAATACCATGTATGAAAAAAAAAAAAAACAGGCGTAGCTCAGTGGTAGAATGCTCGACTGCCACGCAGACGGACGTGGGTTCGAATCCTCCACAGTCCTGGTTATTCTTTTTCTAAATTTGGCGCGATAGCGGTTACGGACACCGGCGGCGGCGGCGGCGGCGGACAACTACGGCGCAAAAACGGCCCTTGTTGTGATCTCATAACAGCTTACGCTGTAAAACGCATGCTTAGAGTTAGATGCACGTTAAGGAACCCCCGGTTGTCAAAATTAGTCCGGAGCCCTCCTCTACCGGGCGTGGTTATGTCGTGGTTATGGCACTTACACCGTGTCAATTATTATTTATAATAATCCCACGATGCGTTTAGATCGCAAATGGAATCACACTATACAGGGTGTTTTTTTTTTAGTTGCAACGCATTTTTTAAATTAGAAAAACATAAATCGCGGGAATGTCTTGTGTACCATTCGAGTGCGCGAGTTGGCGGCCTCTAGATACAGTAACAATTTCCGCACTTGTGCGCATAATTAGCGATATTACGCTAACTAACTTTTTAATTATCAGTAATTGGTGGCTACAGCAAATGAGTACTTTGGAGCATGTCCGCGACACTACCTATCCCAATGATCAAATTTTGAATAGCGGAGTGCATGTCGGAGCTACGCGAACAATTAGTTCCCCTTGGCAGCCTCCTTGAAACCGAAACTGGGCGCGAAAAGAGCGTCTGTGACGTCGATGTCGCCGCCCCCACGGCTTTCGTTACTCGCCACTCGCCCGTGGTCACCGCCGCTTCGGCCGCGCAAGCAGCTTGCGTTATCTCCTTGTTATCTGCGGCGTTGGGCCCCGCGGGCGGGTGACGAAATCCGAATATGGGTGGCCGGTGAACGGTTCTCGAGCAGTCGGTATTTTTCAATCAAGAAACTCGCTAGAAGACGCTGCCTGCGTCAACGTTGTCTCTCGCGGGTGAGGGCGCGTTCTCCTTCTTTGCGAGCTGGTAGAGCGTTCATCGAAGAACGAGCGTTTCCATAGTCAACGCGCGCCTTTCGCTCTCTCTCTCTGTCTCTCTCACAAGACAGCGGATGGAAGAGTGAGAGAGCTCGCGCGCCGGGAGGCACGCGCCGAGAGCGAGCGCGAGCGTGGCTACGACGCGACAACGAAACAGCGAGCGCCGCAGCGCCATCTATTGATCAATTCACGTACTAGCTAAGCAGCACCGCAGCGCCATCTCGTGATCATTCTGAGACCTAGAGGTGGCTACTACTACGCCGGACTAGCCTATGCCCTAAGGAGCTTCGCCCCTAAAAAAACCCTGTATAGTAAAGAATATGCGAAGCGAACAAGTGCGCTGTGCCACAAGAGCCAATCTGCACAAGCGTGCGTTGATGTATGCACACTGAATTTGCAAGTCGGGGACGTTTAAAGACCGACAGACACTAGAGAGTGGTATCTCAACTAAACGTAGACAGGATACATGCTCTTCAAAGTGTTTTGTCTGACAGGAGGCCTAGGACGCTTAGTACGGCATACATGCCGTACTAAAGATGGAAATGACGCAGACGACGTCATATATACAGAGCGCGACGGATGAGTAACACATAGAAAACACATTTAGACATAGCACTTTGAGATGAATGGCAAAGTCTTTTGTGGAGTGAAAACATCGCGCTTCCTTGTATCTTGCTGGCGCATAGGGCACTTCCCCTACCGTGCGAAACCTGGGGAAGCACGTGTATCCCTCGTTTTGGTCAAATATCACTTCATACAAAGTTTAAGAAAGTGCCTTCACTCGGGCGCCGCTGACGAGGATCCTGAAGCGCTGGCGTCTGCATTAGCGCAGATGATGCCAAGCAAATGCAACTAATAATGCTGGTTTGTCGCTTTCAAGTTATTTACACACGCCGGTTGCCGCGAAAGCAAGGATTAAGCGGCAGCACTTGCGAGATCGCCGCAACGAAAGCACAAAGCAAGCTCGAAAACGAAGTCACGACAACACTCCCTGGCCCCACTGACACGTAAAATCAGCGAAATCAGAAGGCGCAAATGGGCGACGACTTGAAACGAGCACTGTTTACGAGGTACAGCTCGCGGCTCTTAAACAACCATAACTTAAAGGTGTCAGACCCAATGCGCAGAACATGCGCCGAACGCAGAACTGGTTCTCGCATTCGCGCTTTCTTCGTTTATTTCCTCGTCGAACTTTTCGATGCATTAATACGAAGAGGAACCGCGTATTATGTGCTGGCACGGGAAGGAAACTTCGGCGCCCCTCTGTCAGAAGCACTTGCGCCTTAGCCGCTCCATAACGCTCGGGTGCGCTGCGGAGAAGCCAGCTTTCGCGAGTTCCCCCGCCGAATGCGAGCTTTTGATTTTCCTTTATCTATTTTTCTTTCCTTTCCCATCTGACAGCTTCGCTGACGTCGACGCCTGTGTCGCTGCGAGGGTTCAAGAGCCCTAGCCAAAGTGTGTACCGCCCGAAGACGGCTCTCCGCTCCTATGCAAATACGTTGAAGATTGGGGCACGACTTCTCGCATGAAGAAAAATGTTCGCCGTGGACGCGCCCCTTCGCGAACCTCTCCGGTTTCGAGATGGGGAACGTTATCTTCACTTTCTGCGGAAACGATGTGGCCTAACACTGAGTCTTTCTTTTTGATTCTTTCTTCTTTCTTCACGTAGAAGCAGTGTTTAGGTATTGATGAAAAAAGACATGAAGAACATACGATAAAAAAAGCGTCAAGGGGATTGCTACGCGACGTACCGAACTGAAATACGAACCGTAGGCGCTGTTTGTGTAGGCGGAACTTTCAGGTCAACTCGGAATATTTGAAAAAGAAAAATGCCCGCAAAGGGCTGAAAACAACACAGTGGGTGCTTCCTTACACCTAAACTAAGAATAATGTAAAATGTATGTGACTCACTTTGAGGGGAAAAAAAGGTCACTTCCGCTCATGGCGCAACACGTACTCAAGCAAAACAGCTGCTGACGCTATTATGACCACTATTCAAAGACCGCTCACAGCTGGACGTAAAAGGAGCTTACAGAATCGTAAACAGGAGTACATTAAAAAGCACTTATGCGCAGTCATACGTGCGCTTCTCTCCATATTTGCGATGAATATTTCCGCTAACCCATCGAATTAACAGGGACGAAAATTTTAAAACGTGATACAACATCCATGTGAGCGTGCACGTGTGCGTGTGTGTGTGTGTGCGTGTGTGTGTCGCGGCAAGTCACTGCTGAGCCTAACGCTGCAGTTTCTTTCAGGCTAGTTCAGAAAGCACGCGAGCTCCTTCAATAACGACGCCATATTGTCGTATTTAACGCGAGTTCTTCCTGTGTCCCGCAGAAAGAGAGATAGAGAGGAAGAGAGGGAGGGAACAAAGAGGGAGTGCGATGGGAGGCTAAAGGAGGACATGAACGAGCACTTTTTTGTGTTCGGCACGTTCAGCTACGCCCGGCAGTCATCATCAATTCAAATCTAGCGTTGATCGTGGAAAGGCCGCTCAGGAGGCCCACGAGCTTATAGAGCGCGTCGCACATGTTGACTTTCCGCGCCGCTTCTTCGCTGCACGGGCTTGTTCTAAAGTGTGCTTGCACGCAACAACGAAGTGCGAGAGCGAAAAAAAAAAAGCATATCTATAGCGATGCGAACACGTTATTTTCTGGCTGAACACGTAGGGCGCTGGAAACGACAAGGAAAATAAAAATGCGCGGACGGGGACCCGTCGACCCGTCCTTTCGCATCATCCGTCATCGTCTGGCGAGACAGAATGATCCAGCGGATGGGAGAGCGCCGAGTTAGGACGAAGCGAAGACTGCTATGTTTACGACGGTGATATCAAATCTCCCAGCGCGACATAACACGGACATGACTCGGCTTCGCGATTACGTAAAAAGCTCCAAGTTCCTTCCCACCTGCGCGCGCTCACTTTTGATCCGCACGCCCCACTAAACCCGACCCTCCGTTCCCTCAGCCTAATCTTCCATTGAAGATTAGGTTGAGCAGAAAGCAGAATAACACATCGATGAGCCAAAAGAGCTTATGATGAGAAAAAAAAAGTAGACAAGAATAATCCTGTAAAGCTACTTAAAGCGCGCGGAGGTGATGACGAGAACACTGCAAATAACGAGCTCGCGGCAGTCCTTCACGCACACGTGGAACGCCTCCGTCTCACTCACTCACTCACTCACTCAACTAACTAACTACTCACTCACTACTAACTACTAACTACACTCACTAACTACTAACTAACTCACTCACTCACTCACTCACTCACTCACTCACTCACTCACAACCATGGTAGCTTAGCGGATATATGGTGTTCGCTTGGCAAGCTGGAAATGGTGGTATCGAATGACGCACACGGCGGCCGCCTTTTGATCCGGGCGAGATGGAAACAACACCCGTGTACTAGATTTAGGCGAACGCCTAAGAAGGAATGCTCCAAGATTATCACGGCAGCGTGCAACGTACATGCGTGGCATTGCTAGAGAGAACAGGGTACGCGCCAGTGTACAAACCTGCAACACGCATTGTCGCCAAACACCTCTAGGCAAGGCAAGCGGACGAAATAACAGCTTCAGGTTTTCTGTGAAACTGCCTTTTGGGTAACAACGAAAGCCGCTGCCATAGCGAGCCTGCAGCGAGGAGACTCGCCATTGCAGAGAGGAAGAGCAGGACACGGCAGCTCCTATATTGAGGTTTATTGTGGCTTCACCACACGACGCCCGAACATCATTACCACTGAATGACTTTCAGATTGCCGCTGAAAGAGCGAAAGGGTTTTCCCAAACTTGTGTCACAGTGTCGCCGCGCATCTTTATTTCGCTTGTCGCAATGCAAACTGTCACATCAACAGCGGGCGTTTCTCATTTGACTGAGTAATAGAAACGTCTCCAACTACACTGCCAACAGAACAATGCCCAGTTTTAATGTTTTATATCTTCGCTTCCATCAGTGCAAGAAGATTGAACGTTTGTCAACGAAGGAAAAGGAGACGACGACGAAGAAGAGGAAACAAATAAAATGGAATATAGATCATTCTACTAGCAGGCATTAGCGTAGGAAAACATCGCAACCGATATGCGATAATTCAAAGAAGATAGCTTTGCACAAATTCTGAATGGATGTTTTCCACCATGCCCTGTGATGTTATGACCACTAAGTGAGCATTTCGTCAACCTTCGAGCGGAATCAGGTGGCGTTCGCAACCAGCAGAAAAAACTTTCTACAATAAAGTTCTCCATCCATCCATCCATCCATGTCTTCGGTAGCGCTGACCGGTACTACGACAATAACCGATCACTTCAACCACTCAGGGTTCGAACAAAATTATAGCAGAACAAATCACGAAGACGCTATAGAAGAGAGCTGAAGGACAGGCGCCGAGTTTCAAATACATTTTATCGTTGAAAGCCACCGCGATAGCTATGACAGCAAGCGCACGAACCTGGCATTCAGGTCTTCGTCGACTAGTTCTTTAAAATTTAAATAAAGCGACGCCCTGACACCCAGCGCTTCGGCTTTCACATGACTCGTATCTCACCACTTACGCAAGCTCAATCTTTTCCTTCTTCCTTTCATTTTGGATGATGGGAGCCGAGATATGGCGGTCATCTCTTCCACGGAAGTACCATGGCATGGTTAAAAAAAAATACGGTAAGAAAAAAAGAAAAGAACATCCGCTTCCACACTTCGGGCATAACGCACCACTCGCACAAGCCATTCCAATTCACTATATGATCTGCAAATGCCAAGTGGTTGTACCGCGGCGCGTCAAATTTCCTGGCATTTCGGACCACACATTAAGCGAGTTTTTTTGTTTTTTTTAATCCTCTACCCCACCGACGCAGACATTACCGCCCACACATTGCACGTGACCGCACGTCGGCCGTCGGAACCACCGATTATGCAGAGAATGCTGTGAGCTAGCGCCCGTTATACTGCAAAAAGAACGCCGAATATAGCAAGTGTCACGCCAAAAGTGCCGCTGCCTTTTTATTTTTATTTTCGCATGTATTCTTTTTTTCCGCTCCGTCATTCGCGACTCATTCCTGAGGGAACCAGCAAGGAAACAGACAGTTGGCAACTGCACCAACAGAACAGACCAAAAATTTGCTGAATGCAGCGGCTCGCTTAAGGCTTAAGAAAGTGCGACTACGTGGTGGCGCACCCGCTGTACTAAATTAGCATAAAGTGCGCCTACGCATCAAAGAAAACCTGGGATAGCGTCCGCATTCTCGAGAGTGCGGGATGCTTAAAAACAAGGGACACAAGTAAGCGAAGAGGGAGAAAAAGAAGCGAGACACGGGGATACGGCAGTCGGTTACTCGATTACCACCATCAGTTCCTTGGGGCCTTCTGTGTCACTTCTGCACACTCTTACATTACATTTCTTAACTCTCTTTTCTCATGTTCCTTTTGTTGCGTTGGCTTCGCTGAAGGGTCCTCCGTTCTAGAAAGGAGACGCCGGCCATGAAGGGGTAAGGAAAGCCGCAACATTTGCCGCATAATGATTTCCGAGTGAAACCGCACATTGCGCTGTAGCCCACAGCGTATACACATTCATAGACCAGACGGCGCTGCCGCTACATTGGCGGCAGACGTAACACGCGAAACTGGAGCGAGCGGCTACGGAAAATAGGAGCTCAGTGCTTTTGCAGCATGCGAACGAGCAGAACCGCAAATGAGATAAGAAAGAAAGAAAGAAAGAAAGAAAGAAAGAAAGAAAGAAAGAAAGAAAGAAAGAAAGTACGCCGCCGCAAGAGGCGAGAGGATCCCGGTTAATAGATTCAATTGCCGCGCAGCCACGGAGTGGTGAACGCAAACAGAGCAAAGGAAATTCGCTACGTGAGTGAAAAAGAAAGAAAGAAAGAAAGAAAGAAAGAAAGAAAGAAAGAAAGAAAGAAAGAAAGAAAGAAAGAAAGGAAATGCTGAACGAATGAATAGCGCTGCGCGGGAGATGAGATGCAGATTTCGCTCGCGCCGAGGCATTATATGGCGACAGACGAGAAATTCGGGAAGAGCGGGGAAAAAAAAAAAGGAAAATTAATAATCAAAACGCGTGCCCGAGTGAAACAGAGGTGCGCACTTTACACACACGGGAAAAGGAAAGGGGGTGGGCGAACCCTCTAAAAAACCGCGCGTTCGCGCGAAACCGCTATTTTACGCCTAAGCGAGGGCTCGGGCATAATACAAGAGCGTCCAGCGCAGCAGCCACATCGTCCCATTTGCGTGTATGCAAATGAAGGCGACGGCGCACGCGGCCCGCCCAGCGGCGCGTCCATTCCGCGAATTATTTATTCCGTTCCACGCCAAAGCTCGCGCCCGAGGGCCGAGAACAAGCGAGCTACAGCACGCGACCGAAAACTCGAGCTGTCTTTCGTCCTCTTCCTTGCGACCCTAGATGTACCTCCTCTGTTTGGCTTTCTCGTCTCCCCGATTTCTCTTTTGTTTTCCTAACCTTCGATTCCTTCCTGGCAATTCGAGGCGGGGTGTCGTTTGCGCCCTTCTGTGTGCTAGACGCCCTCTTTCAGTGTAATGGACGTGAATTCAGCCGTCACACTGAACCTGAACACTCCGCATCTATGTGTGCGCCTTCAGGTGTGCATGCGCAGCCCGTATGTCACTGTGTATATGACGTAATTATCACCCAGTAGGTAAGAGTAGCGAGCCAGACTACCATTAAAGGCAGACTTTCATTAAAGACCACAATGCCTCTCCCTCCCTCTCTAGATACCGGAGTGGTGCAACGGAGTGACGAAATGTTGGGCAATGATCACGTAGCGCGTAAGAGGGCAGCAATCGTATTGCGACGGTGCGCTGGCGTAATGAGAAGGTCGTTATTATCTCGAGCTATACACTACAGTGTGCACGAACGCGCAGTCGTAACAGTTGCGCAGGCACGGGCACGGAGCACAATGGGAGAAGATCAATCAAGCGTGTCATTAAGAAGGATTATGTAATCCGAAACCACGAGAAGACAAGAATGAGAAGAAGAACGACTGCCGCCGATTGTGGTGCGCTGACGCACGAGAGGTTGCAGATAATAGCCCTACATGCAATTACGGTATCGAGAGACAAGTACCGCGCACTGTCTGTCCGAGAGGCTTACGCAAGCTTCCTAACGGTACGTTTACCGTCCAGGCGCTACGGCTGCTTCAAAAGCAGAAGAGGCTATGTAGTACATGGGAGAAGGAGGTTTTACTGCACGTAACGTTGATGCGACGCAACGTGACGTGACAGATAGATAGATAGATAGATAGATAGATAGATAGATAGATAGATAGATAGATAGATAGATAGATAGATAGATAGATAGATAGATAGATAGATAGATGCGCGCACCCAGTTCTGGTAGCATGTGTAATGCAAAACAACCTTTGAGCGAGTACAAACCCTGACATGGTGAATGTAGGCGTAGTTAGACGTAGCAAAACCAGCTACGATCAAGCGGCACGCCCCGTAGCGGAGGGCTTGGGAGTAATTTTGACCACTTGGGGTTCTATGGTGTGCATCTAATTCTATGTACGCAAGTGTTAGAATTTCTACATCCCTCCCCCCACCCCCTTCCCCCATTTAAATGCGGCCGCCGTGGCAGGGATTCGAACTCGCGACCCGGAGCTTCGCAAGCCAACCCCTAGCCGATAAGCTATACAGTATACCACAACGGGTCGATGAATACAGGCGCAGTACAGCAGAAATACGCAACAACGAACGACAGCGAAGGAGCGAATACGCGTGGAGAGTGAAGGTGCGAGAAGGACTGTCGAATACGTCGCCAATGCGAGGCCAGAGAATCGGGTGTAGGTGTCCGCACCTCGCACGCTATTCGCGCTAATGGTCCGGAAAGCCAGGAAGTGTCAAAACAACTAGAAAAAAAAACAAAAACGTAAAGTAGGAACGACACGATTCGCGACAGCGCACGTAGAGGCGCTCCGCAGGGTTGCGTCGGAGATGCATACAACGCATTAGACGAGTCGCACGCCTCGAAGATGACGAAGAGAGCTGTAGACCAGAGAACACGTAGGTGGTGTCAGAGCGCCCGCGCTGATGACGTCCTCCCTTTCCGCGCGCCGCACATATTCCGCCCCCCATTCCGCCTGATTCGTTTTTCATAATTCCTCCCACACATCTCTCCCGATGGCCTCCTCCCGCTTTCTTTTCTTTCCCGTTGCGCGTACAATGCTGGGCGCCGTTATACATTATTCCCTTCGCCTCGCCCGTGGCAGCGCTGATATATCTGCTCGCGTCCCTTTCCCTCTCCGGCACTCCCTATCTAACTCAGCTCCCTCAACAAACCCTCTCTCCTTTCCATATATCCCTAAATGAGTGAAGACTCTCTCTCACCCTCCTCCTTTCCCGCAGCCAGTCTCCCTCTCCGACTCGTACCAGCGCACGCAAAGCATGCAGCAGCAACCGCGCGGCCGCAGACGGGGCGTGCCAAAAAAGCAGCGCACCGGAATGCATCTTCATTCTCCTCCCCGGGGCGCATTACTGTAATAACCCTTAGGGGACCAACCGCATTGACCTCTCGGCCTTTTTTATGATGGCTGGTTCCTCCTTTTTCTTCTTCTTATTATTATTATCACTCCTCTCCTGCGTTTCTTTCTCGGCCTCGCCGCAGCAAGAACGAAGCAAAAGCACCGTCCGCGCTTCCTTTCGTTGTACGAAGTTAATACCGTTTGTTGTGTCTTTTTTCCCCTGTACCTCCGTGTGTGTTTCGTTACGTTTCTTTCTTTATCCTATCGTACTCCTCCATATCGTGGCGCCAGCGCAAGCGCTGCCTCGGCTGCGAGCGAGAAAGCGCGAAACTCGGGGTCGGGCGCGCCGGTGCTAACGAACGCGATAAATATTTACCTTAACGACCTGACGCCCGCGCCGGCGCCAGATAAGGCGCCGCTAGGCGTGGCAGTTCGTCATGCACGCGGTGTGCCCTCGCCGCCGCCGCTGCCAGAATGTTTCGAGCGCAACGCGGCAGTCGGAGAGCGAGAACGAAGCGAAACACGGTGCTGCCTGCTGATGTGTACTGTACGTGCGAGGCCTAGCCCGAGTGCAGGCTGTACGCTCGCGGTGCGGGATCGAGCGCTGAGGCGCTGCACGCCTTGACACGTACGAAACTTGGCAGGTACGGAAGGTTAACAGTCCTTCGGAGCGGCAAAGATATATTCCCCTTAAAGAAAACGTGTCTTCTGGTACAGTTTAACTCGCTAATTGCGATTACGAGGGCGAAAAAGTTAAGTCCTATAGTTTCCCTTACCTAAGTATTTGCGCTGAAAGGTGCATGGCTGGCGCGCCAGTGGTGACGTAAGAGGTTTCCATTTGGAGTGTCTCGAGGCAGGAAAATCGTCGAAACACGATTGCCTCCACGGTAGAATTCGATATGACCGTTATTCTGCAGTAAGCGATTCACTTGTGGGCAAAATAAACGATATGAAATTTAAAACGCACACGTTCTTCGCTCGCAAATGGGAAAGCAGAGGAAAATGTCGCAGGGACGAAAAAGCATTTCAAGATCCATTGCGCGTGGCTGAAAGATTCAGCTTCTAGATTTAGTACGCGCGGGCTGAAATTAGCGAAGAACTGTCGAAAGTCGGGGATTCGCAATGAGTGTACAAATGCCTGAACTGGCAATCTGGCTCAGCAGACACGGCTCCAGGCCCGCACATTGTCGCAGTAGGGAAAAAAAAAAAAGCGGGAACAAAAAATTGAGAAGCTATGCTGCGAAGAAACGAGCTGTCACTCGCAGTGTTGCTGCAGATGTTCAAGAGGCATGACGTTTATTCTTGTATGATGCATCTCCCACGTCATGTTCGTTTAAGTATTCCAAGTTTGTCACAAATAAATGAATAAAAGTCAGTTTCACGCGTATGAAATTGAGTATAACCAGCTGGGTCAATGGTCTCAAGTTCACTATCACGTCCATGTAGCACTATCATCATCACTATAGCCATCATGTGGCGATGGGCTCAGGACAAGGATGTGGGTGGCGAGCGGAAAGCTAGAGCTGGCCCGCTTTTCCTTTCTGCGGAATCCCATAGCTTCTTTCTTTATTTTCTTCATTCTTTCCTCTTCCTTCCTTCCTTCCTTCCTTCCTTCCTTCCTTCCTTCATTTCTGTACTGACCTTCGTATGATCCTTATCATGTAGCACTGTGGGTACTGCTAAGATATGCATCCGTCGCCTGCAATGCATCAACGTCGACCCCGAAAAAAAAATTCGCACATGGAATTTACTCTAAGAAACGTTTCATTCATTCATTCATTCATTCATTCATTCATTCATTCATTCATTCATTCATTCATTCATTCATTCACGTGCAAAACCGAAGCAAGGGCGCTTTGTGTTACCGCACACCCTAGTGACACAAGGTCACCTACCTATCTTGGCGGAGTTGCTGCGCACTAAGTTACCATTTTCACTTCCCCAGGCACGCATTTTAAATGTCGGTGGGGTCAGCCGGAACGGTGGGCCCACTGAAGGGAGAACACTGCCGTATATGTATAGCAAATGTGTGGGGGCAGTTTCACTCGCTCCGTGTTTTACGGCCATCGCCGAGTTGGTTCTACCGGTTCCAGCTATTCGCGCGCCTCCAGTAACGCAGACTTCCACAAATGTGACGTCATTTTTTCTTGCGGTGAGAGCGGCGCCTGCGAAACGAAGAGCGCACTTTCACTGACGGAAGCAGGTTTTCACTGCAAGGACTCTTGAGGAAACGCATTTCAACCACATACTCATGTTGAATCTTACGTGTGTAAATGTAACGCACACTGCCTCGTTTGGAAATCTATCGTTTCATGTTTAATTCATGAGGGGAGAAGGAAACGGCCATTTTCGCGGAATCCACTCCAGCGGTGCAGTCAGATAAACAGACGTGTGCACGCAGCACATTTAAAGGAGCTCTCAACTTTAACATAGTCAGGAGATGATGCCAATCAGTCCCGGAGGCTCCCGCTAACGTGTGACCCAAATATTAATGCATTGCACGCATCAGGGAATTTACGATTCGGCTTGAACTGCAGGTGAAAATCGCCTATTCTGCTTTCAACAACAGTGAGTAGCGATTATGCCGCTTGACTTTTTTAGCGTTCGTAATATGAATACGCAGGTTTTTCTCGTTTGTTGAACTCAAAACAAATAAACCATTACTGAGGATATTTTCGCAATTATGTCATGTATCAATGCTAATTCTGGCTCAAGCAACAGTAGTCGGCGCACCCGGTGACATCCTTTGTTGAAAAAAAGGAGGAGGCGTTTTCCAGCTGCATTTGAAACTAAATTGAGAATTACCTGATGCTCACAGTGCAATATTATTTAGCTCACGTGCTCAGATGAGCCTTCCCGATTGATCGGCACCGTCTTCTAACTATGTTAAAAAGGTGTTGGATGGCCCCTTTAAGACGAACACGAGGAATAAGAAATAAGAAACAAAAGCTAAAAAAGAGCCTTTAGAATAATTCCGCAGCGTATTCATTGGTTCATTTCAGCGGATGTCGGCTTTCCGTCGGTGGTTTCTTTCCGTCTATACAGAGATCCTCGTTTCTTCGCCGAGCGCATCCGATAGAACAAGCGCGCACCACGACACCGGGCGACAATACGCAGTGTGCCGCCGCGGGAGAGTACTCTATAGCTTGAAAGCCACCATTCCGCGAATCGCCTCCGGGGAGCAGTACATAGTATATGCGCACGCATAAATACACATAAGACACTCCTCGGCTGTGCGCGGCGGCAAACACGAACCAGCTACAGCGTCGACCGCACGCGCCTTCAGCGAGCCGACTCATCAGAACGCGAACAAGGGGGAAAATGCCAAAGCAGCCAAACGTGGCGCCGAGCTTCTGTATCGCGCGGGGAACGAAAAAAACGCGAGCGCCAGCGCTATTTTCTATGTTCGTTCACGGGCGCCACAGAATGCGCTCGCGCGAAGGAACCACTCGCGAGAGCTATAGTGGCGAGCTCACCCACGCGTACAAAACGCGCGCTCTTCAAAGATTGGGAAGGCGCGCGCTTGTGAGGCGTGCACAGCGGGGTGGTGGTTGCGGTGGTAGGGGAGCGGAAGAGAGGCGCGTTGTTGGTGCTGTTGTGTTGCGTAATCATCTCAAACAATGGCCCCCAATCAGGGGCGGCCTCCAGGGAGCGGAAAATGAGCGACAATAGCTCGCCCGAGAGCGCGAGGAAGCCAGTGAGAGAACGAAGGAACGCGAAGAACAAAAGGGGAGAAATTGGTCGGATGGAGGGAGGGGATAAAAAAAAAAGGAAGTGTTGCACTTCGGCTGGAGAGGGCCGAGGGGGCAAAAATAAAGGAAGAAGTCCCAGCTCGACGCGACAAACGTGGATCTCTTGAGTTAACCGTCACGTCGGAGGCGCCGAACGCAGGAGAAGGCAGGAAACATTAACGAAGAACTCTGCAAAGGGTGGGAGAGCATAGTTTTGAGGGAAAAAAAAATAATCGCCGAGGAGACAAGGCAGACAACGGTAACAGGCGTTACAGAGCACCGAGAGACAGCGGTGGTGCATACGTGTGTATGTATATAGGGGCGCAAAGCATCGTCGTCAAACGACAGCGGCGGGACCGGTGAGACCTGAAGCCTGGCCGCGCGCAGATAAAACGAAGCTGCCTCGAACCTCGCGAACTGTGCCGCAACCGTACTCTTTGAAGCAGAGAAGAAAGAGCTCGGAAACGAAACCGAGTCGGGCAGCTACCAGGCACCGTGTACACACGCTGCACCGTCGCCGTCGTTCAAAACGCGGGCCTTCGTGGAAAAAAAAAAAAAAGTACAGTACGCCGTTTTTGGTGCGCCCTTCTTTCAGTCACCGGGAGCACTCGCTCGACGAGAAGGGAGAAGCGATCCGACAACCGGCAAAAGAACAAGAGGCAGGTTAATTAAACTCGGCTTCAAAGCACCCCGTCTATGGTGCTCCAGTCACACACACAAGCTCGCCTCGGGGGAGCGCTTACACATGCCGCTGTCGGCGAGTGCGCGCATAATAAAGGCAGCGGCGACGGCGAAGGCAAGAGGCGCGGTCTCCACTGCTTTCCAGGTGCGCCTGCCGAAAAAAAAAAAAAAAAAACACGAGAGCTTTACATCAGGCGCAGGTGGCATGTTGAGCGTCGTGTTTCACCGCCGCGTGTATGGGGCGCGATTACTGCGCGTCTTGGTAAGAAATACGTCTTACAGCGGCATGCACTTGGAGGGAAAATAAAAGATGTATCGGCTAAGGAATTTCTCTACTGCGGATCTCGTTCGCACGACCCGAGCGAGCAAATTCAGTGTATGGGCGCTTGCGTACTACAGCATGTTTTGAGGCAGCAGGTTTCTTATACGGATTTAGCGAAGGTGAAGATGAAACGTCCACAGATGAAATCTCTACAATAAAGCAAAGCGAGATGCACTGCGAAAAAGGAAGAAAGGGAAAGCGCGCGCGCGCGGTGTGTGTGTGTGTGTGTGTGTGTGTGTGTGTGTGTGTGTGTGTGTGTGTGTGTGTGTGTGTGTGTGTGTGTGTGTGTGTGTGTGTGTGTGTGCACTCCGTTTATTCCCCGCTTCAGGCGAACTAATAAAGGCACATGGGTGTGCTCAGCGAGACATTTGCAAATAAAGTTTGGCACCTCGTTATTTAACAACAGTTTACCCTTAAACATCCTTGAATAAAACATACGAAAGTGTAAAAGCTTCAGTTATAGCAACAGTTGTCTCGAGCTCAGCTGATGAATTAATAATGTACTGCACTCCGCCATACAAGCCCACAGACCCTACAATACACAAAACTTACTGATCATACATCTCACCACTGAACACCCACTAGTACGGCCTGACTGTACGTTACTAGAGCGAGCAGACATTCCAACAAAATTTTGCCACAGTCATCAGTGCGGACGGACAATAATAAAAAATCTCGTGAAAGTGACACGGCACGACATACGGTTCTGCCCTGCAGTTGCCCGCTTTGCATTAATTATATGAAAAGTTTCGAAGAATAAACGCATATATACATGTTGGGAGCAGCAAGCAAGTGTCCCTTCCGTCCTCGTTATTTTTTTTTTTCTCTATCACCCTCTGCTCTAACATGCGCCTAAAACTCACTTCGCGGCCACTTGCGCAATTTCATCGCGATGAGAACTGTGCCACAACTACGGGCTTTCGTTCGACCTTGCACCCCCAACCTGAATGGCGCATCTACTGCACCACTCGGGAGGGTTCGAGCCACACTAACGGACTGCAGGTCGTTCAAGCGCTATACACACGGATTTTGCGTATGGCACGTGGAACAGCACGGGTAGGGGAGACGGGCACAAAGTGGTAATACGACCGCAACAGAAAGCGCACGTAACCCGCTTAATTGCGAGAACCGTACCGCTGTTTGTCTTCTATTCAGAAACACCTTGCGCTTTCCCCACCACCAAACCTCCGAACGAAGAGAGGGCGCTACGATGGGGGACTCGCACACGGGCAGATTAATAGCCACCGGGAGGGCACCCACAGTCTCTGGCTATGCCCAGCCACGGATGGGAAGTTCCTTCTTCGTCCCATCGCTTCCTAAAGCTGCCACCGATCGAGATGGTGGTAGGGAAAATCCCGGCACACCGGCGGCGGCCGACGCTTCCTTCCTGCGTATATAGGCTTCTTTCTTTCTTTCTGCCGCTGGAAGCAACCCGTGCCCGAGTGGGCCATACGAGCAGCAACGGCGGCGACAGCAAATGAGCGCCCTAACGGTTTGGCCAGCGACGAGAGAGGGGAAGAAGGAGGACGTCCAGCGAAGAAAGCGAGACAAAACCGGAGCGCAAAGATACACGACCAGCGGAAGGGAGGCAGACGAAACGATTTATACCGGAACCGCAATCACAGCCGCCGCCGACGGTTATACAGCCGTGTTGTCGGCAGCGGGGGTCTTGTATTACAGACCGGCCGGCGGCAATTCGTTGCCGAAATAAATGGCCGCCCACAGTTTTCTTTTCCATCCCGTCCGGAGAGACGCGACCCGATGCATCACGGCCGCCCGACTCGCGAGGAGTGAACCGACGGGAAGAGGAGGGAAGCAGCTATGGACAGACAATCTTTGGCCCTGACGAGATCGCTTTCCTGCGTCCAACTTACCCCTGCGCGTTGTTGCTGCGCTCCCACACCAGCTATAGTACCGTTGATTTCGAGAACTGTCCGTGGTACAAGCTGCCGATCGATCTGTCTTTTTGTATATTTAAGGCCGGTACATACCTGTTGCCGTTGTTGGCATGTACTCTGCGACCTTTTCCCGCGGCACAAACAAGCAAAGAGTTCTTTTCTTTTTTTTTTTTCGCGGTGGTTTGCCCGCGGCCGCGGGTAATTTAAGTGTATACGGTTCTGGTCCGAAGTCTTCTCTTATATTACTCTTATCACAAACAGCGGGCTTCGGTTTACCTTTATCCGGGAGCTTCTCCCTTAATTGCCTTCGGCGCCGTTAAGGTAAGAACGAATCCGCTTTAATTAATGACCCCTAGGGCCGTTCATTATTGCAGTTCGGGTTAGCGTTCCCGAGAAAAAAAAGTCACTTTGTTCCGCAGTGTAACGACCGCGAGCGATAAAGGTTTTCGAGGAATCGAATTTGGCACAAACGCTAAGACATAAACCGCGAAAGTTATGCGCTCACGTTGTTTTTTGGACACGCCCGGCCATACATTATAAACCGAATTTGGACGATGAGTTTTAATTTCGGTGCTTTAGCTCGACTCCGCGATTTTACGCGAACCTGAGCAGAGAATTGGAAGTGAGAAGCGGTCCAAACGAGCCCCATTACCGAATTTGATTACTTTTTTTAAAGTGCGCGCAATTATGCCGGACGCTCTGGAAGCCCTAGCCCATGCATGCAGTAAGTGCACGCAGGTCTCTGCATGCACTTACTTGTACGAAGCAAAATATTTTACTCTTGATAACAAGTCCTGTTCCGCGGTAACACATACCTTCAGCCTGATTTTCCTCGAAAATGGCCATTTCGTCTGCTACGTTTCTCTGCTACGCTTCGCCAACTGCTAATTTGATGTGACGTATGAATGTCGATCGCCCAGCCATTTTCGCAATTCGTTGTGCCAGCGACACAAATCGCATTAACATTTAAGAAGCAAAGTCTCAAGCAATTAAGGGTCACACGTTCCAGAATAAGAAAGCAATGGATCTTAGGATTCGTGCGACTGCTTAAGTACTGCCCCATAGCTCATCCGGCAGCGACCGCATTTACTTCAATTCTAGTGTCGTGTAGCGCTGCTAAGGAGGGCGCGGGTTCGATCCCGGGTCAAGACGGCTGAGTATAATGATCATATCGTGGTTTTGGCACATAAAAGCCCAGAAATCATTAAATTAAATCAAATAATACGATACAAACCAGTTTTTCACAATAACATCCCTTTAAAGCATAACACACGGATGAGCAACATTCTTCCGAAGTCCCTGATTACTGTGTATCCCGTAATTATACAAGATCATTTAGCTATTGCGCTTTACAATCGTTATCGGGCCAAGCAAGAGCGATGTGCCAAGCTCCATCAACTTGCCCCGTTCAAAAATAAAAAAAAAGGCTATACAAAGCCAGCATTCATAACCACAGAGGCGAATCGGTATCCCCGTCTTTACGGTCGGTGTCAGTGACAGCGCACGCATGTGTCCTCCGTGGATGCTTAGTAGGGTTCCCCCGTAAGGCTCGCCTGCCTATTGGCTACGTTCGCGTAGTGCCCTAGCGATAAAACGTGAAAACGAATACAGTTAAAAGCACGTCACCTTACAATCTGTGGAGCTCCGTCGATGACCTCTACATGAGCACTGCAAGGTGCCAACCACAAGACGATCCATTATTTCCTGACACATCCTCTAACGATTCGTTGGCGAACGTTCTACGCTTAAAGCACGAATCAAAAGGAGCAAGGGAAAAAAAAATCCCCTCGTCTCATAAGACAGCTCGCTCCTCGTAAAGCACAATGGAAGCGCTGAGAAGAATTAGGCGTGTATGCAGCCACCACTATTAAAGGCCTCAATGCTGGCGGCGAACGAACAGCTGCTGCTTCCTATAAACGCTACACCCTTTTTGTTGGGCATCCAATATTTCGCACCTGTCTGAGGCGTCAGGTGAGAACGGAAGCTTACCGCGCAGCTTATAGGGAGGACAGCTTTATCGACGGGGAAAAAGAAAGGCGCAGTAAACTACCGCGCCGCGCATCCGTGAAGCGGGGTATATAGGTAAGTATACGAAGACGGCGAACGAGGGCATCCGCTTACAGGCCGCGAAAAAGTGCCGGAGCGAAGCAACTAAATCTAATCTTGCGACGGCCACACTTTTTGTTCGACTAAGGAGAGAGATCGCGATATGGGGCCGAACGACAGGATGATCTTTTGCGAGTTCAAAGCAAGCAATGAGACGAAATAACAAAATCACCCGCTGTAGTTCGATACGTTTTATCCTCTTATTAGCCATGTTTAAAGACAGGTACTCCCCTAGTTTGCCCATATGCATTTGCCTAAAGTATACCGCTTTAAATTATCTATGCCCCCAACGTGTTTTTTTAAGTTTTCTTCTTCTTTACTCTTCATTCCTAGAAATTCGACTTCCGTCGTTGAACTTTGCATATTGTACGTTTCTATAGTTCTCCGGAACTGGTCGCTACATTAGCATTGTGTTTTTTTATATGTGACTCAGATGTTTAATAATGTGCAAACTGCTGACATGGTTACTTGTGCACACTTCGTATTTTATGTGCTCGTACTTGGCCATTCCATATCGTAAACCCTTTTATGAATTTTCTTGCTTTATTTTTATTTCGCCCACTTATGCAAACTCCTATATTGGCGTAATTTACAAATTATACCATGTTCTCATATTACTGACAGTTTTGTAACTGACAGTTTTGTAACTGGGGAACCTCCTCCTATAGTAATGACGAATAATGTATGAATTAATGAACACTGAAACCAGTAGGTGGCGCTGACTACAACCCTTACCCAGTATAATAAAAGCTCCAAGCACCTAGAAAAAGCTAACAACTAGGAGACAGGAAAGCGCTGATGCGATTTACGAAGCTTGCAAGAACCTTACATAGCAGCCGCATAAGAAGACATTAGAGCCTCTAGTAGTGTATAAAACGATTGCGATTATTCGAAAGCCCGTGGGAATATGAAGCCAGGGAATGCAAGAAAAAATTAATGAGAATGAAAACAAAAAGAGAAGGGAAATAAAGAAGAGAACCAGAACAGCCATACACAATACTCGCAACAGGACCTCCTTTTACGTTCGCGTTTTTCCGACCTGCATTACTGTATCTAGACCTTCAAGTGTATCGCATGACCAACCAATTTCTTTTTCGCCCGAGGAAACGACAAGAAATACAGAAGAAGATAAGAACGAAAGGCGCTGCACCTCGATTTCGCCCTTCGGGCACTAATTTCACCGTCGAACAGTTCGAACCACTAATGCGGCGGGGGTCCCCCTAGGCCATTACTGCACAATGGGACGCGTGTAGTATCTAGGGGAGCGATTCTTAGACCGAAAAAGCCACACGCGCGAAAGCGAGAACATTGACGTCTCCCAGAAGGCGGAAGATAGGAGACCAGAGCGGCCGGGAAGAGCGAATCATTTACTGTGTTCTTATACTATAGATGCACAGCTAATCCTAAAGTCTCCCATGTCTGTGTCCCTGTCTCCGCGCATATATATATATATATATATATATATATATATATATATATATATATATATATATATATATATATATATATATATATATATTTATTTGATTTATTTATTTATTTCACAATACTGCAGGCCCTTCTCGGGCCCATGAAGGAGTCGGTTGAACTTGAGTACACAAGGATTGAAGAAAAGATGGCACCATATGTACAGAGCAAAGAGTATGGGTACATACAAAATGATCAAGAAATATGCCCACTGTACAGTAAAAAAGGTGTTAATATAAACAGGAAAGCAGCATTATAATAATTGTGCAGGACTCACGGGGTTCCATATGAAATACTAATGACATTAAATATATTTCTTTACCAATCAAATTCTAAATTTTGAATGCTGCTCATGAAGTAATCGACGGATGAGCAGTTTACAACATCAGCAGGCAGTATATGCCAATGGGAAATGGTGTGCGGAAATAAAGAATATATATCATCATCAAACGATCACGTTGCAAAACAAAACACTTATATCGACAATTCGGCCGCGAGACCGGCCTTTTTCAAGCTTAGAATGTAAATGCTTCTGTTTTTCAAGGTGATCCTTTGATTATATAATTAACCTGCTTCAAAGGATTTATCATTAAAGTATATATATATATATATATATATATATATATATATATATATATATATATATATATATATATATATATATATATATGTGTGTGTGTGTGTGTGTGTGTGTGTGTGTGTGTGTGTGTGTGTGTGTGTGTGTGTGTGTGCACGTACGACACGGTGAAATCGCGAAAACGTCCCCCACGACGACGACACAGCTCTAACGGGGACAGCCAGTCTTCTCCTCTCCCGCACCTCGAGAAACGCAGCGAGGCCAGAATCGAAAGTTTACACAAGGGGAGCCAGAGCAAACGCCGCTCTCGGATCGGCGGCGCGATTCGAAAAATAGCTCGAGGTGCCCGCCTGCTCGAAGGCAGCCGCGGTGTTCAGCGTGGGCGGTGTGGGGATAAAGGCAACGGCCCCTGCAACCCTCAGTCCCGTTCTTGCACCGGCTAACGGAGGCCACCCCAGCGCGATAGAGCACGTAAAAACATCACCTCCTCCTTTTTCGTCTTGTTCAGCGGCTACCGAAGGTATATATGTACGGATTATACGCTGCCAACGGACAGCGGCTCGAGCTGAGCGGATTTATTTTCATTCGCCCCGAGCCATGTTTTTTCTGCCGCTCTACGTCGGTCCAGACATTTCTTCTAATCGCCTTTTTTTTTTTCACTTTCTTTTCCTCTCGCAAAGGAGGCCCGCTACTGCCACCGCCACCTATACCGCCTCCTCACTCCGGACACTTTCGATGGCGTCCATTTTCTCACTTCTTCACTTCGAGCCTTTTACATTCTCCCCGTTCTGCGTCTCGCCCGGATGGTCAACATTGTGTTGTTGTTGGCTAAGTTATTTTCATGTGTCTATCCTTGTCTCCCCCGTCCTCGCTTTCTGCACACACATTATTCAATATTTCGTTCGCCATTGTTTTTCATCGCAGCCGTGACCACCGCAGCCAGAGGGCGTTTCTCAAGCTCGCGCAGCAGTCGACGATTTGCTTATTTATCGCTCCATTTCCGTTGCCTCCCCTTCATGGAAGCTTCGCTTCGCGCAGGCACGATTTCAAAGAGACCCGAGGACATCGCTTTCCGTGCCGAGAGGATATTTGTCACTGATTGCTTTGCTTTTTCCGTTTGGCAGAGCGTTTCCCCATGCGTCGCGCTCTTAATCTATCTATCTTCTTGGTCTATGCAGTACTATATCTCGATTCCACGAATTCATCGACACCTTTTCTACTGAGCTCTCGGTAAGTGACTCGATAAGGATGTTCATCGGCGACTGGACAACTGAAATTGCCTAACTGAGGCGCTCTCGACGTTTTCTCGGAAGCGCTTGAGTTGGAGCGTGCTTCCTGAGATGCCGCAGGTGTAGTCGAGAGACTTTATTTAAAAAAATGTTTTACGTCATCCTTGTTTATTGCCGTCTCACGACGTGGAAACCACGAGGGATGTTTGTGTTAAGTACCACTTCGTAGCACTTCCGGTCGAAGCCCAAAACGAGGCCCCTGAATGTCCGAATTAATGGAGGGTATGAGGTATTTCCCGCTGCTACAACCACGTCCGGCTTATAGCCAGCAATGAAATCGCCGTCAGGACTCTTCAACATTCGTGGTTACTGTCGGGAAGACGTAGCCCTAGACAATTTGAGCCAAGGTGCGTTGTGAGAAGATTATAATATTAAGTGAACGGTTGACAACAGTAAAATGCGATCTGAGTAGCGCTGGTGTTAAGGCCCAGAATATAATGTATACTTTATATACACCTGTTGCGTGCATGATGATCTGACAGACTTCGGTTTAAAGTGATAACGCCACGAGGGCTCGGTGAAATAACGAAAACTATGATAATGAAATAATGGATATATAATAGTAAAAACTATAATGGCGTGTGAGATGTGACACTTTGAATGTTAATCTTGGAGCACTTGAATTACACGTTCCGCCCGAGAACTCGGAACGCTTTCGTCGTAACGATGAATAATATTGCAGTAAGCCCGGTACTCATCGCTTGGCCGTTCAATCTAGTCGGATTCGAACCTGATTGCTAAAAATTGTGCCAGAGAGCCATAACGGGGCACACTTGTTGGAACTGTCTCACGAACGGACCCCCCCCTCCACCTCTTTTTTTTTTCTCCTGCACAGGACCTACAAGTGCGGTCAAAACCCAGAGCCCACGAGGTCGTTCGTCTTCTGTGTCGACTGAGGGCCACCTGACACGGTTGACCCGCAGCGGTGGTCTAGCGGCTACGGCACTTGACTGCCGATTCAGAGGTCGCGGGGTCGAATCCCGGCCGCGGCAGCCGCATTTCGATGGAGGCGAAGTGCTAGAGGCCCGGGTGCGATGTCAGTGCACGTTTATGAGAAACCCAGGCGGTCGAAACTGCCGGAGGCCTCCACTACAGCGTCTCTCATACTCATACCGTGATTTTGGGACGTAAAGCCCCAGAAATTATTATAATTATTACTGATGAGGTTGGAGAGCTTACCGCTACCACGACTAATCAAAAACTGAATTGAGTGCTCGGGCTGCAGTTTTCAAAGTTTAAGTGCGACAATGCTAGCGTCTCTACTGCCGTCAGCTTCATAGCAGAGAACAACTGCATCGCTGTGTTCCATGTGCCGCGGCACAGCAGAGGAGACAAGTGGCACTCCAGGGAGAAGACGCTGGCACTTCTCCGAATGTATTTCATAGAGACCACGTGCGTTATCGCTGGGCTGTACCGCGTGTTTTTGAGTGGTAATTAGCCAGGATTACCGAATGTGCGATTCAAACAATATTTGGACAACGGGCACTGCCTAACCAGCTCACTCACAAAGGTGGGCGCAGAAACGCAATCCGTGGCGAGTTATAAGAATGGAACACACCATAACAAATCGGTAAAGTACTGCCCACACATACGGAAAACGCTTAATTAGCATCCAAGCGCTCGTAGGGATTTCAACATGTAGTGTGGTTGGTGGTTGTAAGTTGCAAGCAGTAGGGGAAGCTTCAGCTTTAATTGCGAAGTACGGTTAACACGAGACAAAAATCTCTTCAAAATATGTCACTCTCAGGCGTTCAATCAGCTCATTTATCTTCAGCAGGAGAGGTGAAAATCGTCGAAGACGCGCGCGTCAGAGTTTGTGCTGTCTCTTTACGTAACCTATGAACACAGCGACAGACGTAGATGCGCAATCCTCATGGTGCAAATTGGTCTAGTTGGTTCCACAGGGCGATGTTTCATCGTATAAAGTGCGTATGTGTGTGTGTGCGGGGTAAGGGGGTAATGTCTGCAAATCAATGAAGTGTTACAAAACATGAATGAAACGCGAGCTAGCTCTACCTTGTGTATACGTTCGCATTGTCGACGAACAGTCGGCTGCATTAGCATGTAAGAAAAATAAAGAACAATTGGATAACGAGAAAATGCACGACATATGCCGGCGTACAAAAGGGGACAATACGACGCCCGCACATTTTTTTTTTCCCCGATAGCAATTCCCGGAGGACATGTGAGATGATGGTTAAAAATTAACCATCCTTTTCGCGACTGCGTGTTTTTCTTATCTCAACTGAATTGCGTCCCCAAGAAAAAACGAGTGAAAGAGAGGAAAGAGAGAGAGAGAGGGAAACCTTGAAGTATGCGTGTAGGTGACTGAAAGTGACTAAGGTGACTGAGGTAATCAGGCAATCTTGCGAGTTAAGTGCATTGCGAACAAAAAATTTCTCGCTTTACTTTCGCGAACTCAGGGCGCATGCATACTCGCGACCTTAGAACGTGTCTTGCGACGATAAAAAAAAAAAGAAACAAAAAGTGAACCAGACTATACAGACAAACAGGGAACCGAACGCCATCGGCCGCTCTAAAGTTGCTGCGGCCACCGAGTTTTGCAACAACTGCGAACCCGCATGCGAGGCGCAAGGCTAATGCGTCATCTCCGAGAATCGATGCTCGTCCTTTTCCCCATATCTTTATCTTTTTTTTCTTACAACGCTCGACCGAGCGGACAGCGTCGCAGTCAATAACTGCTTATACGCGCAAGGGAGCAGCATATGCGCGAGCCTACATGGGGTGTCTGGGAACTTGCAACAAGGTATAACGAAGCAACTCGCATACACACAAACCGGTTGGGCAATGGCTGCCGACGGCGAGGCGCTTTTAATGCCTCTCGTTCACGGCTCGTTGGCCGCGACGAGCGAATCCCTCGCTTATCGACTTTCGAATGCAGATAATGCACACGCGCCTCTTTCGTTTTAGCCGCCCACCTTTTTTTTTTTTTTTGTGTGTGTGTGTCAGTGTCTTTCTTTCTTTCTAACGGGCGTATTATAACCTTTCCGCCTGTCTCTGCAACGGTCATCCGACGAGACTGCGGCTGCAATGGCGGCGGCCCGTCTCCCTCATTTATCACGCTTACAGACGACACTCTTTTCCGGTCGTCCGCGCATGCATCTCCTGCAGTTATTGCGAAAAACCTTGTTTGCTGGCTTCGCTTTCGTCTTGTGCTCGCAGGGGGCGCGCGGCCGAGCGAAGCTGCTACAGAGAAGGATCGAAGTTCGCTGCCTGAGATTGTTCTTTTTTTTTTTTTGTTCTTGTTATTGGTGTTACACTAGTGATTTGCGTTGTAACGTGCGGGTCTTCACCGCCGTTGCGTTAGCGTCACACGTCCGCTGCACTCGGTCAAAAATAAGGCGCTACGCGCGTACGGGGCGGCATTTCGAAACAAAGGACCTTGTCCGAGGCTATTTTCTTTTCGACTACACAGAACGTTGCCTACGCGCGTAAGCTTGCCTCAGACATGGGCACGCACCCTGCCGTCACGCGCGAAACTGCGATTTAGTGCGCTACGAATTCTAAGCCACAAACAAGAATCAAAAGGCACGCGACGCATAGTACAACTTGCCAATACCTGCCAAGTTGCGAAAAGCTCAGGGAATCCCGCTTCGCGTCGTGAAAAGCAGTACTCAGTCCCCCAGGGTAAGTAATAATGCGAGATGCTCGCGATGCAGATAAAATTGGTACTATTGCGCAAGTGGGCAGATACACAAGGATGTACAAACCGCAGCCAATGATATGGGGAGATGATTACCGATAATTCTAGTACAGTAGGTCAGTATTCTTCGGACCACAACTCAAGCTCACAGGGAGGAGGGAGGGGAAAGAAAGAGGGACAAAGCGAAGGAAAGAGACACAGGTACAAAAAATCCTTACGGGCGTGCATGATCGCTGTCACGGTATTGTTATAAGGGGGAGAAGAAAGAGTCAATAATCATAAGATGTTCGAGTAAAGTATACAACAAACTGATTCATCGAGGCTATACCTCAATAGATATGATGTTGCGCTGCTATACCCACGAAGTCGTGGGTTCAACCTCACCCAGTGGGGACGCATTCGAAGGCAGTTCCGTGCATTGGGTGAAACTTAAAGATTCCCAGTAAACCAAAATTTACGCGGTGCCCTCCCTCCCCTTTCCTTTTATTTTTCTTTTTCTACATACGCGCGCCAACGCTACGGCAGGTGTTTCATAATGCCGTGGTTACTTCACTAGTTAATCAGAATTAAACATATTCATGGTTACGTTCCTTAGACCGCCGCTTAAGCAAAGAAAACGGGAACACCCCGTGCGGTCCCCGGCTCGCCGCGGGCTCCGCTCCGCGGACCCAACTGCGGAGAAGAGCCGCGCCGCATCGGGACGTGTATATACGGCGTCGGTTCGAGGTATAGGGCCACGGTATACACACACAGTGCGCGGGGAAAAGAACCGTTCTTCCTCGGAGGAAGCTTTGGGCTCGGTGATCGATGCGGCAGCCAGTAGAGCCTCGCTGCCACGGGAAATGACGCCCGGTAATTGATTGCCAAATAACGGGCCCCGGCGCGTTTGCGCAACCGCCGCCGCCGCCGCTACGGCAGGGGCCATCCTCTTCGGGCCAACTATATACCCGCAAGGCACCACGCCCTGTACGTCGCAGCGGTACTTGGCTTCCGCTGGCCATGCACGAGGCTGGTGTTTTTCTTTTTCTTTTCGCCTTTATGACGAGAGCTCTCTTTTTTTCTTTGGTATGGTTCCGAAAATAATGACAATAACTTCCATTCGTCTTCTCTTTTCTTTATGTGTGTAGCATAGCGAGACCGCTTTAGAGCTGTGCGCAGCCGCTTTATGGCTCCCGTAGGGAGATCACGATGGGATTAGGACTGAGCGTCCGAGTTCGCGAAAGACGGGGCGGCTGAAATACGTATCTTCGTGCCAGTAAGCAACCAAGCGAGCACTTGTCGGTCTTTAAGCTTACTTATAGAGTAGGGCATTACCCACTTACAGCGGGGATATAGCCCGGACATTGCGACGGAGCTGAACAAGCGCAACACAAAGAACGAATTCGAATAATGAACCAAATTACTGTGGTGTTACGGAACAGTACAGCGCAGTGCAAGACGCCGACAAGAAGAAACAAATGCGAACACAGGGACACGGAGGCGTTCTGATTTTTCTTGACTGATTTTACTTACCTCTCGCATTAGAGTGATGTTCCAAGATTACGTACGTGGTCGCACCCTCGGAACCCCGCCCTTCGACATTTAACGACATTGACAACTTCGAGCGCATATACACTGTATACGCACACAAGCAAGCATAAGGCACAAGCACAGCTAGTTGTTACAGGGAAGCAAGCAATATACTTCCTTAATATTTTTAAACGAAATAACTGGGCAGGAAGCTTGAAGCATTTGTGTTTTGAGTAGGCCGACAGAGGATCATTGTGAAATCTGCCGCAGCATCCGTTTGCGCTGTTGCGCAATGATTAACCGAGGACACCATCACTTTCACCACATCAAATGAGGCTCTTTTAAAAGCATGATTTAGAGGGGCTGGGCATATTATGTTGTAGGTAAACATGTCACTATTCCTGGAACAGGAGCAATTTGTGAGAGGACGATAGAGAACATGCCATCGTCATGTTCCTTAACCGACAGTGCCACATTCTCCAGTACAAACAGAGCTCTTGAACTTGAGACCGTAGTACAAACTTTATCCACATTTTCGCCTGCACAAACTGACTCAGTCAACGAAACAGCACTGATAGGTAGCAAGAGCGCTGAATATTTTTGTATCAAGTAAGTGACCATGTAGAATGAAACGGAACAGTAAACGGCTGCGTGCTATGACAGATTTCAAGGAAGAAGCAACGACCAAGGAAGTGTCAGTGACACGGTTCACTGAGCCAGCGGTGCCTCCATTGTATGAATGAAGCGAGCGCAAGGTAACGTGTTACCGTGAAAAAAAAAAAAAACACCAAGGGCACAGATGGGAATTTACAGAAGTGGCAGTACTCTATTCTGTGTAACGTCTTAACCCAACAAAGTGCAGTGTCATGCAAAAACTCGACATACCATACACTCTCATCAGCTCTCAACGTATTCCCTTTCCTCATTTTGGAACTTCAATGCATTTTACAGCAGCGGCTACCATCAGGGCGCTTATTCAAGGCGCGCTATTGACCGCGCACCACCGCCTAAACTCAATAATAGATCAAATCACGCTAACACGTGCTACGCCTAACCACAGGCGGGCCCCGACTTTTCCCAAAGTTTCATCTCACTAATGGCGAGGCTCGCGACGACCACCGACCGCCGGCTGATCTCGCCGCGACACTCGGCCCCCTTAAAGGAGCAAACTCACGCCACGAACGCCGCGCTACAACGCCTCGCCTTTTTTTTCGACCGAGACAAAACGGCCACTTGAGGCGGGCGGGGGAAAAAACGTGCCTCGCAGGCACGGCGGCGCATCGTTCCAAGGCGGCGATCCGCTGTTGACGCAATAAGCAGCGAAGGAAGGAACGCTACGGGCGGGGGAAAAGCGGCCTCCTGTTGACTCAGCAAAGTCCAATAAGGAGCGCGCACTGATCGGCCGGTGGACGTCCGCACGCTAGGCCCGGGCCGGAAACGAGCCGCCGGCGAAGCGCTTCGCCTAAGGCCTCGGTCGATCCCTGTTATACACACCGTATTTTCCCCCGACTGCTGCTTGGCCGCACTTGCCTCGGGAGGATAACACCCCCAGGATCAGACCCCCCTCGCCATTTCTTGGTGGATACGCCGCACCAGTCTGTCACGGGATCAGCACGGGCCGAGAGAGGGAGAAGACACGGCCCGCGGGCCGTTTGAGACTAAATCAAACGCTCGTCGCAGCGTGTGCGTGTGTTGTGTGGCGCTGTAGTGGAGGGGGATCGAAATCGGCAGGCCGACAGGCGGGGGAAATTAGGTCGATAGGCAGGGAAACATGTGCGCCGGGAGACTTCATTGGCGCTACAGGTTGGCCGCGCGATGGTGCGCGAGGATTTCTGGACGTTCGGCGATAAAGCGCGCTACGGAGGGCTAGGACAGACAGAGCTCACTGGACAGCATTGCGCGCTGTCGTCGTATCGATGATTACACGAACATCCTAAATGGTGGTACGACGCACTTACTGACACGTGATATTCGTCGTTGGCAAGTAAGATGCACCAGCGGGACAAATGCACGTGTTTTACTGTGGCGTGTCGGCGCCATTCCGCGCTGAATGCTATTGCTCTCGCGCAAAAAGCGCATGAAGAAAAAATATATTTCTTTGCACGCGGCAACACTAAGCTGTCTAATCAATTGTAGAAGCCTTGTGGCAAAGTTTTCCACTTCGGATATCTAGCTTAAGCTCAAGAGTTGGAGGACAAAGCACTTAACGTATTTAACAGAGAAACGCTAGAGCGTCATTAGTACCTATTCGCATCGCCTTCTCATAGACTATTAATTAAAATTAACGTCTTCTCTATAGAATGCTCGAATCGTTTGAGACTCTTTGTGAGAGTATTAAGTTTAATCGTCCATTAAGCTTTAAGTACGAGCTATAATGTGTGTACGATTTAGTTATGTCCTAATCTATAATTCTCCTGACAGAATTGCACTTTGATAAATTCAATTTTGTTCGACAAAATACCTGCGCCATGACAACGAGCCTGCGCGGCCGGGTGCTCTGGGTTGCCACGGCGATTGTTTGAAATGAATATTTCCACCGCAAACGCCAACGCCGACACCAACGCCGGGTTTTCTGCGACGGGAGTTCGTTAGCGCTATCGCCTTAATAAGGACACGGAAAAGGGAAAGCGGATGGGGCAGAGAATAGTGTTTAAGGCGGCACCACCGTAAGTGCCTGTATAGCTAGCTTTCTACCGAACAACCTCGTCTAGAGGCGAAGCATCTCGAGTTATCTCGAGTTTTGGACGCATCGGGCGCTAGAAGGCCCGGCGCGATCGAATCCCGGTTGCGGCGGCTTCACTTCGATGGAGGCGAAATGTTGAGGTCGCAGTACAGTTTTTATCCATCTTTTCGCCTGCTTAAACTGACTCAGTCAACGAGACAACACCGATAAATAGCAAGAGCGCGATATCAGTTCAAGTTACAGAATCCCAGGTGCTCAAAATTTCCGGAGCGTGGTGTTGGGACTTCAAAGTCATGAGAAGAAGACAAGGTCTCCTTTTGCGCGTGAAAACGGGCAGCAGGCAAATACACTTGACCGGGAGAGTGACACTTCGCACACCCGTTTGATGAGGAACACATCGGTGTAATTAGCGCAATGCGCAAAGGAATAACCGTTTGCGAACTTCCCTGACTAGCTTTCCAGGACATGGTTACATTGAGATTTTCTCATCAAAAAAAAAAAAAATAGTAATAATAACAGGAACGTTCCAATGCCGAATATCAAGTATTTCTAAATCAGAGTTCCTTGCCAATGAAAGGCCAAAGCTGGAATATGACTTAAAATGACGTTTCATTGCCTTACTGTCACGCTATATTAAGCTCGGTATAAGTGCGGGGTCAGTTAGCCTGCTATTACACTTACGCCTATCTCACAGTGTCTGAACGTTTTAGCAGTCATACGAACGAAAAAAAAAAACCGCTCAGCTGCCTCCACAACGACATTTTCTCGACAATGACAAGGAAGCCTACTTCTTTTTCCTATAAAGTTGACCGGTTTTAAGGAACACACGCCAGGCGATGTGAATACGTTCAAATGTCATGCGTACTTTTTGAGATTTCGAAACTACGTTCTTAATCGACACGTTTGTAATACGGGGCACTAAAGGGGAAGGGCGCTAGGATCACTTCCTGCCGTTAGACACTTTTTTCCGAGAATGAGTTTATATTTCTTTGATGGAAGCACGTTCGCTAGCTGGAAGAAACCGGGAGCTGTTTCTCTTATCAAACACATTAACCACAGCACAACGTCAGTGGGTGTGTATGACGTCACTAACTCTCCGCACGCTCCTGAAGACGAAAGAAATAAATAAAAAATAAAGGCGTACTCGGGGGATGGGGGGGGGGGGTGGCGAACCCACGACTTTCAGCATATGATTTGTTTTTAATGCTATGCCATTTTCATTCATCATCATCGCCGTCATAACCAAATCATACATCATCATGATCAGCCTATCTTATGTCCACTGCAGGACGAAGGCCTCTCCCAATGCCCTCCATCATTTCTTGTCCTGCGCGAGGTGATTCGATTTGATTCCTGCGAATTTATTCAATTCGCCACCCACCTCACTATTCTGTCGTCCACGAACGCGCCTTATAACCCTTCATTTAAAATTTCTCTATTTCTCTCCTTCTCGTTATGTTCTCCGTTGGCTGGGGCTTTGCCGCCACCTAGCCGCGGTACAGCGAAATACTGTCACAGCACCAGAGAACAGCTATAGTTCGGCCTGGGCCCTTAAGGTAGTGTCAGCGCTCTCGCTGAGGCTACCCTACCCCGAAAGCGCACGTCGGTGCTGTTCGGTCGGCACAACTTGGTGCTTGCGGTGACTGTATTCAATGTGGACGCTAACATAGTCTGCTTCAGGAGTTCCGTGCAGCAAAGCCAATGTTACGAGGCCATCGGACGGAGTATTCTTCCGAAGCGAGACGAAAAGCCATTGTTCGAACCATTGGTTTGGACACGCACGTAGGTGCATCTACGTGCGCGGTGCCACACTAGCGAAATACGGACACCAATGTTCAAGTTTATGTCCATGTACAATATGCAATGCACTGCTTGTGCAAACGCATTTCGCTTTCGTGTTATACCGATTCCTATGAACCGAGGGATCAGCCACGTCCGTAGCGTAATACACGAGTGTTGTTGCATCATGCTCCCGTCAGAATAGGGTTATAATTTAAAAGAAGCGTAACTAAGTTAAAACGAACAAGCTGTGATCTCGCTTTTTAGCAACTGATGGAAATAAAATTCGAAGTGCGACAACCAGACCAGAACACGTGATCTAGCGGCGTCGGGGAAAATACTCCAACAAATATTACAGTCCACGGCGGGCGTTCCGCACGTTAGCGTCCACAGGCGACGCTCAGTAGTCCATTTCGGGCTGGCTGCCGTGGTTTTACGTGCCAAAAGCTAGAACATATGGCTATGAGGCACGTCATATTAAAGGGCTTCAGAAATTTGGACAGCCTGGTGTTTGTTAACGCGCAATGGTAACGCACGGTACACGGGACTGCGGCATTTCCGGCTGCATTTGAAATGCGACCGCCGCAGCCGGGATCGAATCCGAGTCTTTCGAGTTAGCAGCCACAAGCACCATCCCCATGCACTAGACCACCGCGGCATACGGTCACTCGATTTCCTAGAGATAGCGAGCGAGACAGACAGACAGACAGACAGACAGACAGACAGACAGACAGACAGACAGACAGACAGATAGATAGATAGATAGATAGATAGATAGATAGATAGATAGATAGATAGATAGATAGATAGATAGATAGATAGATAGATAGATGCACAGAAGTGCAGGTGGGTGATTTTCGGACCATGCAGTCAACACGGGCAGGTGCAGTAGACAGGCGTGGGGCATACGTGAACGAGCCACGGACAATATCTGCGCAATGTCGTTAACGGTAGGCGAGCGCTTCCCACCCCCGTCTCCCATGGCTATCGGCGGCGGCCGGCGAGAGTGTGTCGCCCCCTTGCGCAGTGGCCGTCCTACAAGGGGTCATCCATCATGGGTCGGGTCCTAGTCGACAACGTCTTGTTCAGCGCATCGATCAGAGTGCCCCGAGAGCAGCAAGGACGCCGGTCAGCTCTCCCGGCGCGGACGGCGCGGCCATGCGCGGATAGAGAGACGGTTACGAAACTGCGCGGCGCGTTGGATGAACGCTAACCTCCAACTACAGGCCGCTTTGCCTGGGGAAATTCTGAGTGATGAGCGAGCAAGTGAAGTACGCGTGTATCAGCAGATGAAACTAATTCCTCGAGAGACAGAGACTAACCAAACCTTCGCACGCTCTTAAGAGGAGCACAATGTGGAGAGCAGTCGATGGCGCTGCGAAGGAGTAATAAGATGCCGTTTATTTGGGCAAATGTGTATGAGGATAGCAGGGAATAAAACAAAAAAAAAATTCTGCTGCTGACCACACTGCAACTGTCTGCGCGATCATCAATTGGAGGTGGAAACACACAAGCAAAGATTAAAGGCAGATAGAAGCTCACTGCGACTTCTTACCAGGTAATTGGATTTTACGAAACACTTTAGGAAAGACAATAGTATCCCTTAATAATATTCCTAATAAGATGCTGCTTGCTTTACCTGTAAGACGATACTTGAACACTGGGCAACGACACATTGGCTTCGATCAAGGGTGGATGAAGTTTAGAGGGGAAAAAAAAGAGCAACGTTATATATACACAACAGGTCGAATAAAATATCCACACAATTATTTCACAGGACATATCGATACACGTGAACTTTTGTGACAAGTTGGTGAGTGACGATGTGAAATTCTGATGATTTCCAACACACACACACACACACACACACACACACACACACACACACACACACACACACACACACACACACACACACACACACACACACACACACACACACACACACACACACACACACACAGTCTCTTGGCTTGTTGACGCACCGTAAATTTTCCAGGATGGATGTTCGCTTCCGCGTTCACTCGTGAGCTGGCCGTTAAATCAGGTCGGCAGTTTCCGATACGCCATTTTAATCCCCATTCCTGCGGCAGCCGAGTGCGAAGCCGATCCGTAGCCGAGCCGAAACGAAATGGCGAAAGGTGGGCGGTTGGGCGAGAGACGAAGGGGAGCGTTAGTTCGCCGCGGAATGGTGCCCCGGAGAACGTGCCAACGACGATAGTAAGCTCGTTTAGCGAGTTATGGCGGGCACTGCTTGCTTCATCGTCTCATCTGGCGCCTGCTGCCGGCATCGTTCCGGCACGCCACGACTGCGCAGGTTCGCTGACAGGGAGCCGTCGATAGGACTCGGGGGCTCTCCAACACGCACCCTTCTCTCTCCCCTCCCCGGTGCCGTCGTGGGTGTTAGCGACGTTGAGAAGGCGAAAGGCCGCGTGTCATCCCTTCTCAATCAGGCTGACCGAGACCGCAAAGGGCAGGTCACCATAAAGGATGAATAAGGGGCGTGAAATCTTTAATAACGCCGAGTTCCTCTATCAGAAATTTTGCACGTTGTTACCTAAAATAGGCTTGTTTGAGCGTTATGTGGACTAAAGTGCGCTCCAACCAATCTCGTTAGCGTGTTCTTTGTTTTGAACCTGACAATCGTTGCTGGATGAGTTGTTTGCCTATTGGAGACAAAGATAACTGGTGGGCATCAGACACGGTGCTGTCATCTTCCGAGCACACGCTTCCTTAAAAAAGAACGAACGTGCAATATCGTAATATGTGTTGACCGGCCACACGTAGTATGGGATATATGACACGGTAGGCGGCTTCAAGTTACTAATGCGTCGCGAAGGGAAGTACGACCGGTCATAACCACACGACATGCGTAAAAAGTGCAGGTGTCGTCAACGGTTAGTCAAAGATCAGCGATCAGTCAACGCAAGTGTTTGTGGTTGATACTGTACCGCAGTTCATTGTAACCGTCATCACGATACTTCTTGTTTAAAATTTGTGAATGTCCCTATTGATACGAATTAGTTTTACAATTCAGAAAGCAAGCAAACCTCTGGACGAGTTTTCGTGTATACGTGTGGTATAAAGTAACACGAACGACTATTATTCGGCATTAATGACATAAGTTCCGATGCCGGTCACGTGATGCAGCTGCTCACATCACGCGCGTCCGGCGCCAACGCTCATATGTGCAACTGCCAGATTGCCATTCCGCGTGAGCGTACAGAGTTTGTAACGTACAGTACAGCGATACAAGCGCCACATCTATGGAATGACACAAAACGTTCAATCGTTTGCGAGCGTACATCCTCTCAAGGACCAGCGAAAACTTCCTGCACTCACGGGGATATGTACCCTGTTTGCGTCTGCTTCTCGTCTACTTTCCGCAAAGAACAAAGAAAACGCCGCATAAAACAAAGCGCGCTCTCCACGGAATCGTTCCTCGAATTCGAGTTCGGCTCGTCCTGAGGTCGGTATACCTGGCTGCTCCACTAATACAAGGGGAGCCTTCATTTCCTCCGAGTCACGCGAAGCGACGCGAAGAGATCGCAAGGGAGATGGCGCCATCTCAAGCCACGCGCACAGGCAATGTCCGTAAGGATCTGGAACAAAAGGGCTCAAACTTTTTTTCGATGCAGAGAGATTGAGGAGCGATGGGAAAAGACGGCAAGAACAAGGAGTTCAGCGCTGTCTTAGAAAGAAAGAAAGAAAGAAAGAAAGAAAGAAAGAAAGAAAGAAAGAAAGAAAGAAAGAAAGAAAGCTCAGATGTTCAGCGGAACGCAGTATAACAGGGGAGCGCGGGATACAGGTAAGAATTCAGATCTGGCAGCATGCAAAGAGAATGCGTTTTTCCCCTCTTCATCCTCATCGATACTGGTTACCTCTGTCGTTTTTTTTTTCTTTCTTTCTCTTTATATCGCCGTTTATTCTACCGGGTATACCACGGAACGGCACAGATTGCGAAGAGAATGAAAGAGAGCGAAAGACTGAGAAGGAGAGAAAGAAACTCCAGAAAAAAAGAACAGGCGAAATCCTTCAAAAAGGTAAAAAAAAAAAGAAGAAAAGAAAGAGAGGCAGTCAGTACTATTCGGAGGGGAAAACCAATCTCGGAGGGGGTTGGGTGGGAGTCACGTCCGCGATATCGGAGGCTCGTTTCGCGAAAGTGAGGCACGGCACAACCGCATCGTGCGCGTTGGGCAGAAGGGAAACGCCGGCATCGGCGAAGACCGGCTGCAACCTATACCGCGGAGCCATCGCGGAGAAAGCGATGCGCGAGTGATGGGATGAGGGGTATCGGAAACATTGCGCCGATGCGGAGCCATAGCGGCCCGAAGAGAGAGAGTGTGTGTGTATGAGAGAGAGAGAGAGAGAGTAGGGATGGTTCCACAATCCATTCTACATTCTCTAGGATGCGAGAGGGGGAACGCCGGCATAAAACGGGCGATTGTCGCAAAAGAGGGTCCTGGAACGAATGCAGAAAGATAGAAGCGGTGAGGGGAGGGAGTCCAAAACGCGGCCGTCGAGACAAAAGCGTCGAGGATAAAAGCTTCTTGGTGAGGGCTTCATTTGCAGAGTCCGCAAAAGTCATTTGCGGCTAAATGCGCGTCGTCGGCATAATTGTTACTTAAGATGCTCCAGAATGACGCGCTATATACGATGCGGTTGTTGTTGGACCATTGTACTCTCGGTGATGTGTTCTGGTTTTCTTCATCTTGTAGCGCATTATCGCGGACGATTACGGGGATGCGGACATGACTGGAATGTATAAGGCAGTAGTCTTCGAAAGACAGTGACGCAGGGGAAATGAAGGCGCAGTTCCGCCCCCTTAGCGGAAGATACAGCGTGTTAAGCGAAATACAAAATGTCACCTCTTTAATACAGGTGCACTTAGTAACTAATAGGATTTCACAGGATTGCTGTCCTTTTCCCGATTTAAAATGTACGGCATCCTTTGGAGGGAGGTCCGAATTAATTAAACCACATCATCGGCTTTATGAAGCATAAAGCTGATGATGCGGTTACACACCAATCTAAGTGCTTTAAATACTCTTAGTTTACGGCACCGATAAGAGACTGGAATGAACTCGACCGATCAACTGTCAATACTAACCGTCTAGACAAGTTTACTAAGTTAATCGAGGAAGCTTTACTAACACATCTCGCTTAAGATACGTTATTGCCTCACATATTTAACCAAAACTACTTACCGCGCGTATGTTCATATATTTTATGTTTTTTATTGAAATGTCTTGTATATTGTACAAGCCATATCAACTTATAATCGTATTTATGTATTTATTGTGCATTCTTGAACTACCGCTGTAATATTTTACCATATCTATGTATCCTTGTTTAAGTTGCCTCTACATGTTACCTTATGATCAATGGTAATTTAATTCCATTACTTATTGTTTTTGCTACTGTAACCCCCATTCCCTGCCTTGATCTCATGCGAGATTGGCAGAATTTTTAAATAAATAAATAAATAAATGCCTAGACCTGTCAAGCTGAAGTTGCATTATCAGATGGAAAAAAATCGCTTTCATTAATGATTTATGAATGTGTGACGATCATCATACGTACGATCTACAGTTCCATCTTTCTAGTGCATCCCGTTCCTTTGAATAACTGTTTCCCTCGAAATATCAACAATAATCAAATACACTTATTACGCCGTCGCTACTCTCTGTGCGGCTTGATGACGTAGAATTTCGGAATCGGTCGTTTTTGTATTTTCCCGTTGTGGCTACCTTCATCGGCAGTAGCGGTGCACTACAACTTCCTCAACTATGTCAACGTCCGTACCTCATATGGCTGTAGTTTCTCGCGATGACCAGTTATAATGCCTATTAAATGGCAACTAACGCGCTCAAAAAAATGAAGAAGAAGAAGAAGAAGAAGAAGAAGAAGAAGAAGAAGAAGAAGAAGAAGAAGAAGAAGAAGAAGAAGAAGAAGTCTATCGTTTTCTAACATTTCATTCTTACTTACTTTACCGATTCTTTATTCTTCCTCTGCTTTAGCTCAATTTTTTTCCCCTCTTTATATTAACCGCCGGCTTCATGGCCAATCCCCCGTAGTGGGCAAGAGCCAAACTTCAAGGAAGAAAGAAAGAAAGAAAGAAAGAAAGAAAGAAAGAAAGAAAGAAAGAAAGAAAGAAAGAAAGAAAGAAAGAAAGAAAGAAAGAAAGAAAGAAAGAAAGAAAGAAAGAAAGGACTGGCGTGTTCACAAGGGTGCTTTGAATAAGGCGGTAGACGGTTGAAATTGAAAGACAGCACGACCACCGACGTATATCGAAGAGCGACCTCGACCACGCACTCTTCTGGGCACCTGCTTGCGATGTAGCTCAACTCTAGCGCAATCAAGTACCGAAACGCAACCACAGCACACCTGAACGTATTTTTCCACAAAAGAAATGCGCGTATCTCTCGAGTAGCAGCGCATGTCAGACCTCGTCGATGAGCGCTCTCCGCCATTGAAGCACAGTTATCCCTTCGCTCGAGAGGCGGCGTTACCAACCACTCCTAATAAGACGATTCTGACGGTCGTGCCTCGCTTCTTGAGCATCGAGTCAACTGACTTTTTTAAAAAGTAAAAATAAAGGGGAAATACTCGAATAAAAATCCTGTGGTCCATATACCTGCCGCTGGAAAAAAATGGAGCGAGGACGATTAAGGATATTACGACGCACTGCAAACAATGACGCAGTAAGTCAAAACGCCTACTATCCAGTTCAGCGAAGGCGGTCAACACTGATGGCATTGGTAACGGTTCAGCAGTGACGGTAAGCAAGAGAATGCAGAAGTCTAGGTGAAGAAAACGGGCGCGATTGCAGATGTCCCTCGATGTATATAACACAAGCAGGATCGATCGAGTAAACGCTCAGTATGCGTATATAATTTGACAAGACGTTGTCGCGTTGTGTGTAAGCCTATTCCGCGTGTGTGTGACTGGACTTCACCATAGCATTCTCCATGTAGTGAACTATGGCCTGGTGTGATTTCCTTTTTGCCTTGGCTAAAAGAGACATGCGATATTATGAAATTTTCTGAGGTCTGGTTATTCACGCCTGTTATTTTCACTACAATAAGGTTCCTGTGAAAAAGAGCAGCCGGTACGATATAAAGGCACCAACGTCCCCCGAGACAGACGTATTGAAGAAACCGTTAAGCAAATAGATTTGGTTCAGCCATAGCAGCAGCATACCCTGACGACCTCACGCAGGCTCTGTGGTGAGTGCCATCATTTCGATCTAGGGGCGCTTCAATGAGCAGTTGTCGCCACACTGGCGTTCAAGTGAGTAATACCCAACAGTATTGCCATCGGCAGAGTCACTGGCGCTATGAGCCGAGCGGCTCGCCATCATGGCAGTCCCATATATAAAGCGTCGTGGTATAACATTCTTCCTCAAAAATTAAAACAATAAGAACAACGAGAGGAGAAATACAAACGAGATCTAAATCACAGGAAATGAAATAAAACCGAAGCCACGATCGTGTTTGTACTTCTAGGTTGGGCCGTAGTTTTTTACTTTTATTTTTGCAGAGTGAGAACGATATCGTTCCGAAAGCGCTTTACTTCTCATCTGAGAGCGCCGTCAGTGATCCTCGTTTATGGTCTTCGACGCGTGTTTCCGATAATCCATATATTAAAGAATAAACGAATGCAAGAACGCAAGAGACGTTTCCTGACGATAACTACATAAACACTATAATCCGGATTCCCGCGCACATCCTGGGCGCCCCGGCCGTCTCCTGTAATTACCGCTCCCCGAGCGTAGCAGTGTGTATGTTAATCACGACGCGTATCAGCGAACACGAGAAGGCAAGGGGGCGGCGGGGTCACGACCCGTCCTTTATTCGCGCTCCTCGCCCCGTGTAATCGCGAGAGCCAGAATAAAGGCCCACCCTCCTCTACATACGGAGCACCGTCTCGCATTCTTCGAACTAATCCTGCCCGTGTCATTACACACAGTTCTGGGCCGCTACGGCTTCTGTCTCTTTTTTCGTTATTTTCGTGTTTCGCTCCAGCCTTCTGCTGCCAGAAAGAATCGAGCGCCCCCGCCAGGATTGCCTATCTGAAATCTTTTCCTGTATATACACACACTTTGTCGAGCTCACTGTCGGAGCCGCGATGGCTGCACCGCGGCGACCGAAGGGAGAGAGAGAGAGTGAGAGATCGCGAAAGGCAGGGAGGTTAACTTCGAGACCGAAGAAAAGAATGAATTCGCCGAACGGCGGCTCGCAAAGAAGCGAGCACAGAAAGCGAGGATAGAAGAGCGCGCATAGCTTCGCCAATCAATGGCGCATCAGTCCTAAGCGACTTCTCACCGCGTCTTCTTGTTGATAGTCTATACCATTGATGTAGACGAAACAATTAGGCTGCGTAGCGATGTTGCTCTGTCTGCGGCGGGTGAATTGTTTGCGAGCGCAGACCAATCAATGGGCCAAATTCGCGAAGAGTTTTCATTTTAAATTAGGCTCTGTCGTTGGCTGATTGCCCTTAAAAAAAGGTTAAGCTTGAGGGATCGTTCGAACTTTCCTTTTTTTTTCTTATAAGGAAATATATATCATAACAATGTTTTGCGAAAACGACGACATGTCTAGTAGTCAGGGTAGCCGTTAGTGACTGGCTGCTTTGCGCTAAGTTGGTTGCACTCCGTGCCCGTGTGGCAATGAAAATTTCAGGTTGGCACCACGTCTATTTCTAACTCCTATTGTTGCACATTTACTAGCTATATGAGGAGGAAAAATACGCAAGAAACAAAGACCTAGTAACCCCTCCTCGTGTGCAAACTTTTTTTGCCATTTTGCGTGCGAACATCTCAAAAACGAAGATCCACAACAGAATGAAGCAGGACTGTACATGCTATGCTGATTTCACTACTTCACTGGTTATCACGGTAGCTCTACAAATCGACTTCGTTTAACGACTTCGAGGAAAAACTTCCGCAACGTGTGGCGTTCCTAGCGAGTTTCTGTGCCGAATGTTCCGAAATTACCCTGCTAGGAACAGTTATCTATTATTGACAAGCCGTGTTCAGGAGCCCCGAACTTGTAGCGATTGATTATATAAGTTTGCAACTTCCCAGTTCTTTGAGGACCAAGAAGTAAGGAATCATTTTGCTCCCCGTGTTGTTTTTGCTCGTTCAAAATGACATTATTGAGTGTTCAGCACTAAAGGTATATTCATATTGCCGTGACAACTCGGGTACATTCAAGTAGTTCACCAATGGCACTTTTTATTGGACAGTTTCCGCGTCATACCTGACTGCAGTTCGGCGACCGCAGGAAGCGCTCATCTCGGCACGGGCGCACAGCATCCACGCTTCCAGTATGTCTGTCTCTATCAAAAATACAGCCGCCGCGGCTACGACCGAGCCCGCGTCCTTCAGCTGTCAGACGCCTTAACCACTGCGCCACCACGAAGGTCACTTATTCGACCAAAGTCGCCGTTTCCGTCGAATGTAGACTAAGAAGTTACCGTCTCGTCTCTGTTGTGTAGCTACCCTTGAAGGAGCGCGCATGCTTGGCGCACGAAAAAGAATTAAGTACGCATGAAAGGTAACAGACAGCACCACTGACTTTCAGCTTATACGTGATAAATTTATTTCGCTACTACTCTTCGTTGGTCTCGCTTATACCGCGACGTAGGCGCATGCTAAGATGTATACGAACTCGCCGAACCAGCTATGCTTACGTCCACACAGTGTTCTATTACACAGTGCAAAGGGTGCACAAAGCCCAGCTTTCTCTGTCTCTCTAGCAATACATACATACATACATACATACATACATACATACATACATACATACATACATACATACATACATACATACATACATACATACATACATACATACATACATACACTTCAATGTGAAAAGAACGGCACACACATTTCAATCGTAGTGAGACAGCAGTCAGCAGTGTCGATCGTTGCGGCGACAAAAGGAGACCAGCCGGCGAGCAATGGACCGGAGCTCGCGGCACGCCCGCGCTCTGGAAGCGGTGCTGAAGCAGGAGGGCCATTGTGGGTCATTTAGACACAGAAGCCATCGATCGGGCCACGCGAGCGGACTCGAGATGTGAAATGAACGGCACGCGCGGGGTGGACACAAGCACACACGACCTCAGTGCCCACGCATGCACAAACAAAAGAACCCAAGCTGCAAGCCGCTTGGCCTTGCGACATGTGACCTCGCGATAACGTTGAGCCTCACACACACACACAGACACACACACACACACACACACACACACACACACACACACACACACACACACACACACACACACACACACACACACACACACACACACACACACACACACACACACACAGTTGGAGCATATTAAGCTTCGCCTATAATAGCGCAACGCTATAGCGCCGTTGGGCCCCATTCGCATCGCCTTCCAAGGGCATACCATCAAAATCCGTGTCTTCTACAAAATGCTGCAATAACTAGAGCTTCCTCACAACAGACTTATGTTCCGTCATAAGTTCAAATTACAGGCCAAGACATCATGTGTGTAGGTTTTAGGTAAGTTATAGTTGACAATTGTTATGACGAGCTTCACTTTGATAAACACAATTTTCTTTACTAAAGTACTTGCGCCACGACGGAGGGCTTGCGTGGTTGTGTGCTCTTGGTTGCTACGGCGTTGTTAGAAATTATTTCCGACGTAGGATTTTGTGCGACGCGAACTCATCAACGTTATCGCGTTAATAATTGTTTCGCCCTTATTAGGCTTTAGTATTAAGCGGGCACGAATCATGCAACATTGTTAGTCAAGAGGATCAGAATATATTGTTGATGTAGCCGCACATTACTCATTTAAAAAAATTGGCAGATCCCACGTGCAGTGGGAATGAAAGAAATGCGAAGCACGCATAACGAACGTAAAATGAATTTGCATTGTTGTCTCGCTATACCGAGTTTGGTACATATGAAGTTAATGAAACGGCCGCAAGAGCACCAAGACTGCGGCATGTAAACCATGCCGCTTATGCACGCATGCCATGGTTCTAACGTTATGACTTGTCATTTACGTTCGTCGTGCAGCCGTGTTGTGCCATAGCAATTTTGGTATACATCCCTTTAAGGAAACGAGTGGCATGTAGATCATGCCGCTAATGACATGCATGTCACGATTTTCATGTTATGACCTGTCATTTATGATCGCCATGCAGTCATGTTGTGCCAAACCAATTTTCGTATAGGCTCCGTGCAGTCGAGTTTTCCATGTGCGACATCAGCGCCAGAATGCACTGCCTGGCGGAGAGAAGAAGCAAAATTGGGCAGACTGTGACAGGAAAATACGCGAACGCGATGCGCGTCTCCAACTCTATAGCAGCAGCGACCGCCCGTCCCACCTTGTTTCGTTTTATTTCCTCTGAGACGCGCGCTCCAAACCTGCGGTAAACTGTTCCAAAGGGCGACGCCGCGAGCGTTCGTGTGGTTCGCAGCACGCCCGAAAAGCAGCGAAGAACGCGCGCGTCGCTGTCGCCTCGGTTTCCACCGTGCGCTCGCGTCTTACACGTGCGACCCAAGCGGCCAATGTCAGCGATACTGAGCCGTCCCACGAGAGCTACGTAGCGCCCTCTGGTCAGTAGACGGAGCCCATACATGCCATTAACGAAACGGCAGTATAGCACCAGGACCGTGGCATGTAAATCATGCCGGTCATGACACGCGTGTCATGATTATAATGTTATGACCTGTCATTTACGTTCGTCATGCTGTCGTGTTGCGCCATAGCAATTTTGGTATACGTCCCATTAATGAAACGCCTGGCATGTAAGTCATGCCGCCCATGACATGCATGTTATGCTTCTTGTGCTTCTTTCTATGTCCTTGTTTCTGTTCCGCTATAGTATGTTTTTAAGTCAAGACCAACTAGCCCAAATTTCAGCGTTAAATGCTTTTCATGTTATGACCTGTCATTTATGTTCGTCATCAGTCATATTGTTGCATACCAATTTTCCTACACATCCCACTAGCGAAACGGCCAAGAGAGCACCAAGACCGTGGCATGTAGATCATGTCGCTCATGACATGCATGTCATGATTTTCATGTTATGAGCTGTCATTTACATTCGTGATGCAGTCATCTTGTGGCATGCCAATTTTCGTATACATCCCGTTAAATAAACGCGTGGCATGTAAATCGTGCCGGACATGACATACATATCATGATTTTCATGTTGTGACCAGTCAGTCATGTTCGCCATGCAGTCATGTTGTGGCATACCAATTTTCGTATACATCCCATTAACGAAACAGCCAGGAGAGCACCAAGACCGTCGCATGTAAATCATGTCACTCATGACATGCATGTCATGATTTTTGTGTTATGAGCTGTCATTTATGTTTGTGATGCAGTCATGTTGTGGCATGCCAATTTGCGTATACGTCCCATTAACGAAACGCGTGGCATGTAAATCATGTTACTCATGACATGCATATCATGATTTTCATGTTATGACCTGTCATTTATGTTCGCCATGCAGTCACATTGTTGCATACCAATTTTTGTATACATCCCATTAACGAGACGACCAGGAGAGCACCAAGACTGTGACATGTAAATCATGCCGCTCATGACACGCATGTCATGATTTTCATGTTACGACCTGCCATTTATGTTCGTTAGGCAGTCATGTTGTGCCATACCAATTTTCGCATTCATCCCATTAGCGAAACGGCCAGGAAAGCGCTAAGACCGTGGCATGTAAATCATGCCACTTTTGACATGCATATCATGATTTTCATGTTATGACCTGCCATTTATGTTCGTTAGGCAGTCATGTTGCGCTATACCAATTTTCGCATACATCCCATTAGCGAAATGGCCAGGAGAGCACCAAGACCGTGGCATGTAAATCATGCCGCTCATGACATGCATATCATGATTTTCATGTTATGACTTGTCATTTATGTTCGTCATGTAGTCATGATGTGGCATACCAATTTTCGCATACATCCCATTAGCGAAACGGCCAGGAGAGCACCAAGACCGTGGCATGTAAATTATGCCGCTGATGACATGCATATCAGGATTTTCATGTTATGACTTGTCATTTATGTTCGTGATGTAGTCATGATGTGGTATACCAATTTTCGTAAACATCCGATTAGCGAAACGGCCAGGAGAGCACCAAGACCGTGGCATGTAAATCATGCCGCTCATGACATGCATATCATGATTTTCATGTTATGACTTGTCATTTATGTTCGTTATGTAGTCATGATGTGGCATACCAATTTTCGTGAACATCCGATTAGCGAAACGGCCAGGAGAGCACAAAATCGTAGGCGGCTAGATAGATAGATAGATAGATAGATAGATAGATAGATAGATAGATAGATAGATAGATAGATAGATAGATAGATAGATACGCTCAAACTCGCCGAAGTTCGCTAAGAAATGCTTCGCATTTAATAAACACCACTCATTTGCCGTCCCGCTCCCACGGCTGCGCGCGATGGGTAATAGATTCCTTTTTAGGGGCGAAGCTCTTTAGGGTGTGTGTCGTTCCCTCCTCCGTACATAGTATGTAGCCACCTGTAGTTTTATGAAGTGCTCACTAGATGGCGTGATGGCGCCGCGGTGCTCTCTTCATTCAGATGTATGGGAACGCGTAGCATGGGAGTCTGTCTGTCTGTCTGTCTGTCTGTCCGTCCGTCCATCCGAGCGCTGCGGTGCTGCTTAGCTAGTACGTGAATTGATCAATAGATGGCGCGGAGGCGCTCGCTGCGTGCTCTAGTGTGATAGGAGAGCACTAGATGGCGACACACAGTGTTTGTCACGTCTTTGATGATGTACTGGGCAAGATTCACGGAAGATTCTCGGTTTCTACCGATGAACCTTCGGAGCTTCGCCCACTCATCATCATTCACTCCGTGGATATGCGTGGATCTTTTTTTCCTTTGAGATCTAAATTTGCATCTTTGGCAACAGCCCTGTTCATTTATATTTCAATTGGTTTAACCCTGTGGCATAGGCAGAAACTCCCCTTTTATTTCTTCTAGTTTCTTTTCTTTTCCCCAACTTTTGGCGTCAGCAGCAATTTGCCTCTCTGATGAGAGCAGGCACCAGCTTATTCTCATAGCGAACGTATTAGCATAGGTGATTAACCAGTGACGAGAAGGTCGTTCCTCGCGGCTTAGTCAAAAAGCGGGAAAGTGACATCAAGATCGTTATACGTGCCTAGAACCCAGCATTTGCTGTTAAAGCGACGAAAGGAACAAAGACGAGCGCCTAAATTTCGCCTTACACGAATTCGGCTTTGAGTGAAAACGACCGGCGAAGCCAAATTCGCGAGAGCGCGATATAGACGAGCTGCTACGAGATTACGCGACGATTGATGCATGAAGCCACCCGAGGTTAAGGCAAAGCGTTGAACCGCTGAATAGCATTACGTATTTTTCTTTCGTTTCAGCGAATACGATTCGCTTTGGCGCAAACGAGAAACAAGAATGAAGGTCAAGCAATAGGGTCTGATGACAATGGATCGGGTTTTTGCAGTTCCGTTCTGCGGTCGCTTCAATCAGTGGATGAAACATGAACCTTTCTTTATGATAATGCGATGTCGCATTCATTTTGAGTTTTCATCGAACGCAAATGAAGATTATACGCAAGAAATGATGGAAAGGACTGCAAATACGGACATGAGCACTCACCCTGCTCCCGTCGTCCGAGGCAGCCGTGAGAGAGGCGTCCCCTAGCGTCCATTGGAAAAGGAAACCCGACAATTCCGGTGGTCGCGGCTTGTCCAGCACAGCTTGCCACGAAGTCTGCTGCTGACCAGACCTGCGAAAGAGATGACACGTCACTGTAAGCATGGCTCCGATGAATGAAGAGATAACGAAAAAAAAATCGCAATAAACTTCTGTGCGGTTAAGACACGCAGTTGCTGAACACCCATACTACGAGGAGTACGCAACAACTTGAAAGCGCCTACCGAAATTCGGGGCCCTTGATGCATACTGCGCGCGGCCCACTCTTAAACAGAGCATATTATGGTGCAGCCGTCTCTTCGGTGACGCTGTAGCTGCAGGTACCGGCCCTGAATACGCCAATACACCCCAAAAGTATAGATGTGTATGGTGCTAGCGGCAACAACCAATATTCGTTGTTTCTCAAGCCGCGCTTTGTTTGTGAGAGGACCGCGGTGCTGCATAGTTGCTCTGCTACGCACACATTACACGAACAATACTCCCGCAGAAACTACGAAGCCAGATCAGAAACTAGCTCCCATTCAGTGAAGCTCACATTGCCCACACCGTGCGTCACGGTCTTCCCCATAAGCCTAAGCCAAAGTGCAAGTCTGAAGAAATAAAAATCAAGAAAGGAGATCCCGACGATGAAAAAAGCGAATATCGGTCCGACTAGTATTGTAGGACCTGCCGTTACAATGCCGGAGGCGTACGCCACAGAGGAAGCTTGGAAAAAGTCAACACTGGTTAGACTACCCCCTGCCAAGACCATGTGCCATATGGCTGCCAACGTAACAGGGCAACGTCTCCACGCACACAAAACACCGCGAAGAGTGCGGAGGAAATGACGCGTGTGTGAAGAAGAGAAAGCCAAACGTAAGTGGAGGAGGCACGTCGAACAGAACTAGTGGAAAGCCAGCGATGCAGGAATCGAACGACGATGAAGAGAAGAAGAATCAGAAGAATAGGCGAGCACCGAGCGCCAGCCGGTTGCCGTGGGGAGAAAGCAGCAGCATTTCTCGAGCAGAGTAGCACATCGCGGCGCGGCGGCGCAGCCCTCGGTTTATATTAGGTGAAAAGGGAGGGCAGAGGAATTCGAGGACCAGACACGCGCCAACGACTGCTCGACAGCGATCGAGGAAGTTCCACACAGCTCCAGATCGGGAAATAAAATGACAAAAACGAGAACAGAAAGGGGTGGCAGGCCATGGAGCGGGAGCACGCGCGCACGCAAGCCGTCGATAGCCATTTCGGCAGCGCTGGCGCCGAGCTTTTGTTGCCTTGCTTTCCATTATCCTTGATTAAAGCCAGCGCAGTAGGGAAGCACGCCAATGGGAAGGCCCTTCCTCCCTCCTACGCAGTCGGGGCAGCACGGGAGGGTAGGGATGCGACGAAGGGAGAAGAACGCTTAGAAACGGGCTCCTTCGCACGCCTCATTGACGCTGCTCCACCGCCGCCTACGGTCACCGTAGTACGCCCACTCGATTCTCCTTTCTTTTCTTTTTTCTTTCAGATTCACTCCCTAAACCACGCTGGCGCTCCCTAATCCAGACAGAGTCCTTTGATGGAGTCGTCCTCCCTCCGAGCCGCATCCTTCCCTTCCCTCTGGCGTAAAGGCTCCGGCCAATCCGCCTATTGTCGAGAAAGTCCCGGTGCCTGGCCGGCGGTCAAACGACCACTGAACGCCGGTTGCTCGGCGGTCGCTTCCGCGCCCCGAACTTCCCGTATCATATTGCAGCACGGACTTCCGCCGCTATTATAGAGGAACTCCCGGCAGTCGTCCTGACGCTTCACTTTTTTTATCGTTCCTGGTTCTAAACGGCACCAAAGACTGACAAGGTTCTGTGGTTTCACGATTGCAAGCATCTTCCTCTTAAAGGCAGCGTACTCACATTGAGCAGATATGCGTTACTGTTCACGGCATTCTACTCAACCATTCAACGACTTTGTTGAGTACTCAACAAAGTTGTTGAATGCCGAGCAACCGGCGTTCAGTGGTCGTTCGACCGCCGGCCAGGCAGCGGGACTTTCTCGACAATAGGCGGATTGGCCGGAGCCTTTACGCCAGAGAAAAGGGAAGGGTGCGGCTTGCAGGGAGGATGGTCGGCGATGAAATCTAGGACGAAGGTCCTCGCTGGCACATCCAGAACATCCTAATCTAAATCGCCGGGACACAGCATTGCATTATACATCAGATCCAACACATGCCTATTTTAAAAATAAATCAGTTTCATCAGTTGGTTTCAGCAAGTACTGCACATCATCTACAAGTTGACATACCAAGGGCGTCACATCATGTTTCAACGACTTACAAAGCGCTCTCATAATCCAAATGGACACCATAGCTTAACCAATCGTTTCGTCAGAATTATAGGCGAATGGTTGAGATCGTCTCAAACGTCAGTATTGTCTACAGCAGCGCTTTGTTCACCGAAAAATTTAGGTAAACGTAGTACAAGGTTTGCGCCAGCAGTGAGATATGCTGGTAACTTGGCCCGCTGACGCAGTCAAGTCTCACAAAGAAAGTTACTGATATTTAAACTGACAATAACAAAAGAAGGTAACTGCAGTGTACTAAAATACCGAACAAAATGCTGGGGGGCCTACACCATAAAACGGAATACGGAATACTATTCCGTCTTGGTTCTGGTTGATTGGTCAATTTTGCTTGTCAAGGCAGGACTGACCAATCAGGGAATTGATATTGGTCAGGGACTGGCCGATTCAACTTGGCAAGCAGAATTAACCAGTCAGGGAGGACCAAGACGGAACAGTATTCCGCGTTCCGTTTCACGGTACAGGGCCCCTGCTTGCCCATTTCTGTTCCATTCAGCGAAAAAAAAAAAAACTTACGGGAATTCGCTGCTGATAACATTGGCGTCTCCGCATGACACTAACCAAACGCTTCATCTCTTCTGCCTGCGGCTGCCATACACAGAGCTGGCCGTACTGTTGGCAGTAATGAGAGACGATGGCTAATCTAGTTCAACAAGCTCCGGTCCAAGTTGTGCGGTTTGAATAGTTCTAACGGCACGCTGACCACTAAAATGCAATGTCCTTTCAGACTAGGTGTTCGAACTAGGCACTACGATGTTCATGAGGACTTATAACTGGCTTTAACGAGAACGCCGAGGACGCTGCTCGATCTGCTTACAAAGAAAGTCTGCTAGAATGACAAGAATTTGCGCCGTTACAGGACTTTGATTCAGGTACGTTATTTCATGGGGTGGCACGAGGTACAACTGCTTTTGTATGGCGTTCACGAAGCTTTCAGAACAGCCGACTGCAATCAACTACGGCACGCACAGTCAGCGTCTCGCGAAGGCTCCACCGACGCAATTTTTCTCTTCCTTGTCGGCTATGACTAAAAGAGTCCTTGCAAAATATTTTGCTTCTTGTATTCGACTTGTTGAAAACGCTGCCTGCGATGACTCACAGTCGCCAGGATACAAACGCTTCTTGGTCAACTGCCGCCGCTACTGTGCAGACAAAAAAAACGCTCACGATTGAACTAGCTCATACTGAAGACCGGTCGTCAAAAAAAAAAAAAAAAGAACTAGAGAACCCCAGGTCATTCTATAACAACTCCAGAGGTCGTTGCAGTTCCGAGCCGAGAGCGCGTTGTTGCAGTTCTTTCGCATAAGCTGCCCCTCTACTGAAAAAAAGTGATAACGTTCATGTTTAAGCTGCTTGCGTGAGCCCGGACAGTTTGTTTCCTTCTTTTCTTTTCCTTTTCTACACCTTCTCGCCTGTCCCTCAGCTTACATAACAAACGGGATCTATGTTCTCCATAGCACGTTTGTCGACCTGGTTTTCTTTCAGAGTCTGTAAAGCTGGCTTTGCCATTCACGACGTTGTAACGCAGCGGAGCCGGCATAAGCGTTAAATCCGCTTCGCACTCCTTCGCATTTTTGAGCCGGCGTTTCCAGGGATGATCACATGTAAACATGACTGCGCAAAGACAGTCGTACGGGAAACCAGAAACCCATAGCTGCCCCGGCTAAGAACCTTTTCTAGTCGGAGGGCAAAAGTTGGATGTATAAAACTAATAATCGTACAAGACGTACAAATTCGCTCGTGACGCGCCGACCTAACAGTAGGCATGCGACTCTTGCTTCGCGTCTTCCTTCAGGATGTCTCGCCGGTTAAAAGCAACTAAAGAAAGTATTTCATTAAAAATGACAATCGACGAAGCACTTCTGCGTAAGGCTGCAAAGTGCAGAAATAATCATGAAATGGTAAACTTATCATTGAACCGTTTGTACGGCACGAAGCTACACAGCTAATCCATGAAAGAGAGAATTGGCATCCGCCTGATTATAGCAGGAAGCTAAAAGGACATCCGTAGCAAATACCTGCGCACATTTCATAAGGAAAGCTTTTCAGCTGATGAAATTACCCTATTCTCGTAGCAACACTTTTACGGGGCAGTTGCTCTACAGTCCGAGCTAACGAGGAGGCTAGCACTTGGAATGCGGGGACGAAGCAATTGTTAACTCGAAAACACTGAATGCACCGAATCACTTCTGAGGTGTCACTTATGTGGATGAAGGCTCAAAGAAAGAAAGATACAAAAGAAAAACGGATTTAGGTCGCAGCTTCTTGCTAGGAACGGGTGGACGACAGTTTTTTTTTTTATATTGCAAGAGCAATTACATGGACACGGCAAGCATATTCTGGCGTCGGCGTCACAGTCGTGTTCCGTATATGTTATTCAGGTACAGTGGTCTTATTAGCCAAAATAAAGGATTTTCTAGATGATTATTTATTTATTTATTTATTTATTTATTTATTTATTTATTTATTTATTTATTTATTTATTCACTTATTTATTTATTCCAGCGAAAGTGCATATATAGGCGACTTTTTTGCGAGCTTCTAGAAGTACGCCATGCTAGTGGCAATTTGTACGAACTGAAAAACAAGCAAACGTATAACTTGGAGAATTTCTATCTAGCGAAAAAAAAAAAAGCAAGGGGGGGGGGGGGGGGGGTGTGCGATGAGAGCAACGGAAACGATCAAGCTTCCATCATCCAATAATATCATTATTAACAATAATGCACCTGTATAACTGCTCGTGTGGTTACGTACTGCTGTTTTATTTTCCTCTGTACTGGCCATGCAGCTCAGATATTGAGTCCGTAGTAAACCTAAATGACATGTCATTTCATCGGGAGGGAGGGAGAAAAATCACCCACCATCAATCGGTAAAGGAAACTTTCGTGACCCCTAATATTTGCAATACCGACGAGCCAGGAAGAGTACCTGCCGCGCAAACAAAGAACTGAAAAATAAACGTGAGAGTAAATTTTTCCACAGCAGCCATGCAATAGGGGTCCTTCTCCTGCGTATATGTTACCCTAAGTGTACCTGAATTTCAATTTGAATAAGGAATTTGAATGGTATAAAAGAAGTTAGCAAGAAACGCTCCTGACACGGGCTTTAATGATAGCTTGGGAACCTAATGATCGACTCCGCCTGACCGGGGCAATCGCCCAAATATCCTTGCACACGACGCAAAGGAGAGAGAGGAAAACAGAAAGTTTAGAAAAATTAAAGGAAACAGAATACGCCCAAAGTGATACCGCGAGTGAGAAGAGAACTGCCGCTGCCTGTGATCGCCAGTGGATGAACAGCGCCGCCGCCAAGGAAGATTTAAAGCCGCAATAAATAAAAGCGAGCGAATGAACTTCGAAGTGGAGGCGACACACTGCAATGCAAAATGAAAGTATTATACGTACAAAAGATAACAGTAAAGGTTCTCAGCCAAAGAAAGTAAGCAGCGCACGTGAGCAAGCTGTGGGAGGAGAGTGGGGAGGGGGTTGCAATCGACGGTCGGCCGTATCTCACGCGTTCCATCTTTCTCATTTCTTCGACGTAAGCCCGCGGCTTCCAATTGCGTCTCTGCAACCGGCTTATCTCCTCATCACTTCTCTTTCCTATCTATTTGTCTCTTATCATTTATACTTCGCATCTGTATCTGTGTTCTATAAGCCCCTACCACGGCGTAAGTCCCAACAGACAGAAGCACTACAACGAACACGCACAATGGGAGTGGAGGTAAATATAAAAAGAAAAAGAAATCCTCGAGCAGGTGAGGCATTTTCTGCGCGTCGAAAGAAGAGAACGCCACTTTCAGCTCGAGGCCAAATTAAACCGTCCAGCGGTGGGGGATTTGTCACAGCGGCGAGAGAGGGAGAGAGAAAGTGCTGCGGATCGTTGCCGGTCATGAGGCCGCCGTAACACCCTCACACCACCTTTGCGATCCGACACCGAAGAAGCCTTCACGGTACGAGAGAAGGAGCGATACCAAGTTTCAGATACCATTTCATCCTCACGCGCGATGCGAGAAAGTTTTTTTCCGTCGAGGTCAGAGAACGGAGTGTTTGTCCTATCCGTAAAAGTTTTGGGGAGTTCGTGAAACAACGAATTATCGCAGAAATGTCAATGCAGTAAAGATCCACGCCTTCTTTTTCTTTCTTTTTTTTTACATCACGGTTGTCAACGTTCTCCAATAATTCATAAGCAAAGGCTTCCCCAAAGTTTTCTTTCTCGCTCAAAGATAACACAGCTCGCAGCGCACGTATGGAGACATTCGGAGGTACAAAACATCGAACTGAGATTCATGGTGTGGGAAGGCGACTAGGCTTTAGGTTTAAAAAGGGAAAATTAGAATCCACGCGTTAGTAGTTACAGGAAATCTGTGTGTATCCAGGAAATCCCCCCGTTTGTTTGCAGTTACAAGGAAATCGGTATGAATTTCCTTGCGCAACGAAACTACAAAGAAATGCTGATTTCATTGTAGCTTCGTGCTACAAACGGATGGATACTAATTTTATTTTGCATAAAGATTGCTCCACCTTGTTGGTTTCCACAGAACTCATTTGCCATAGGCTTTAAGTTGCATCGACAAGACGCCTCAATCGCTGGCACAGCTAGCCGCAGAAAAAAGAACTAGTGAAATAGAGCAACTAAATAGCGAAGAGCAAGACAACAAGAATTTCACTGTCAGAGCAAAGCAACTCGACGCGGCATTATTTACGGAAAACACGCGTCAATCGCACCATGTGAACAGCGCCGATTTCCCGTATATTTCCTCAGAAAAAGGGAACCGTGCTCATCGACCGCTTAGTTATGTTTACGGACCGTGACCCAGGGCAACCAAGAAAAGAACTGAACCTCGATCCAACTTGAATGTTTCGGAAAGCGAAACAGCTACACTGTCTTTCGTACTTCCTCTGTTTCTTTCTTTTTTCTTTCTAAGTACGGATGGATCAATAAAAACAGAAAGATGAGCAAGCGATCCGTTACCATTATGTTCAAAACATTGTTTATGTTATAAGTTATTTTGTTCGTTGTTCTATGCTGAAAACATTACGCTCAAAGAAACGCTTTAAGATCGCTTATGATTGTCCGGCCACGGTAAGCGCGCCGTATGTCGCACGCGTGGGAGGTCCGCCCCACAACTTCTCAGGTATCCGGGGCCTCATTTGCGAAGTGACAGCCGCCCGAAGCCGCCGCGCGCGACGACGGTCACCAAATCTGCGCCCATCCGGCTTATCTCGGGATTAACGCGGCTGCGTACCGCTTTCAAGCGCGACTTCTCCCGGGCACCCCATGATGTCCAGCGGCGAAGAGAGGCGGGAGGAGGGGGAGAACGCGCAGAAAGGTCTGTACACTGCATTCGTAGCCCTTCGGCTACAGGTTTAGGCCAGTCCCACACGCAACGCGATCTCTCCCCTCAAATAGAGGGGGGCCGCAGCGCCGCGTCCTTCTACGACGTCGTTGTCGCCAAACCTAGCGAACCTCATCAACGCTAAGCTCGTCAACGAAACAAGCGTCCCAAAGGAGGCGGCAAACGAGAGAGCGTGGCAAAGGAGCGACTCCGACGGTATATACACACAGACGCGCGGGCCTCGGGAGACCTGAGCCGGGGCATAATTAAACTTTGCAGATCATCGGCTTCCCCCACCACGCGGCGAGGGCAGGAAAGGGGAGCGTTGGCGCGCACCTGAATTATCCGCGTGGGTCAGCGAGCTCGCGAGCACGCCCGAGTGTCCGGAGGAGGCAGCTCTGCATTTCTCGCACCTTCGCGTTACGCATGCGCGCTGAAGCGCGTAACGTTTTGCGCGCGCACCACCGCCGAATTTCGTGCTTCGGCCAGCCAGCGCGGAAAGCGACGGTAAGCGACCAGGAAGAGGCTCGCGCAGTGGAGAGAGAGAAAGGGGGGGGGGAAGGACGCTCGGGTTTTTGTCTGGGAAATAAGTAGGCGCCAGCATCCATCATTCTTAACAACTCAATTTGCACAACAATGGCCGGCACGGGGCGAGAAAGAAAGGGCACGCACGGTGCTCCGGCGAGAGTTTCGAATTATTAAACGGTGCGCCGTTTGCCAGGGAGGGCTCGAAACACTGAACAGCCAACTCGCCGCACCGCTCGGCCTATATAATAGAGCGCAGCTTCTTGAATGCTGAACGATATGTGACCCGGCGATGTGCATGCGGCGTCGTGGCGATCGAGTAAAACGCGGAAGGGAGAGTCACTCTATTAGGCGAGAGAAGACCGCCACCGCCCGGGCGTGAATGTTTAATTCCGAACGAAACGCCCAAATTCATCATCGCCGCAGCTTGTTTGCTCGGCGAATGCGCGTCTAAGGCTTACGTGGAGTTCGTTGCTGCCGGGAGCCGACACGGATGAACGCGCGTTCGGGGCGCACCTACCGCAAATGATCAGGAATTCTCTGATTACCTCTGGAAAGGCGGGAACCCAAGCGTTCGAAGCAGTGGCGGCAACAGTGGAGCTGTTAGGTGTGTTGGAGCGGCGCCGGTACAAGGCGTTGACCGTTAGAGCGCTGGCATTTGTTAATTACGCCGATATGATCACGTTTGCTTCCTCGAAATGGCGGTTATTATCTGCTCGTATCTTCCTGTTCTGTTCATATCTCGGAATAGACTAGTGAGCCACGGGGCAAGAGCTTTGGTATCACCACTGCAAGTTCTGTATACTTGTCGTCTATCTGCCTTTCACACGTGAAGTAGCCTTAGAAACACAAAGGAAGAAAGAAAAAGAGTTGACGATAATCTTAAGGCTCTATCCTGAAAACAGGAACTTCTGAAAGTTACGCTACAACCCGATTTCAACAAAAAATCCCGAAATGGTCGTTATTGAGAACAGTCTGGTTTGACTGATACCATGTCCCAGCCGCAGTCGTCGATAATTCAAAATGCGTGTTTTCACTGGTATCAATATAACGCGTAATTGCCCGAAGGTCATTTCTGCAGGGGATATTAGAGGACACATGATTAGAAAAGACAGCGGAACGACCCGAACAAGGAATCTCAACACGGTCGACGAGGAGAGGAGGCACAAAAGGCGCTGATGCAAAATAAAATACAACAGACGGCATATTCCTTGGAATTGGCGCAACTGCTCATTTCTCGCGTGCGAAACAGGACAACCAAAGAACCGAAATAACGATGTCGCCGTGCTGCTTTTCGCGTGGCTGCTTTTCGTAAAAAGAATAACGATGACATCTAGCAAGGTTTCAAACGGGAGAATTCTACCGATACAATTAGTATGCTATGAAACTAGGCGAACACATTGCAGCAGAGAAATATTCGGCGGAGACGAGGCAACGAAAACATACAGAATTTCTTCTTTCTCTCTCTCTTCAATAGACTCACAGGGCCCAGAGGCAAGCTCGGTTCCCGGGCGCCCGAGTTCTCTGGATCAATCGGATTACAAAGGGCTTCTTTACTTTCGTCTATCGTGTTCATTCGCACACTACTTTCGCATTGGTCCACAGTAATCGCCATTGCCTACATCGATAATAGTGAACATATTACCGTTCGGGCACAGTCGTTCTTGTATTTTCGCCTGGTTGTGCAATTTATAAACGTTGAAGGAAAGCCAGAAGCGCATTCTTTGATCATAATTGGCGTTACCTTCTTTCTTTTCCTAAAACGTCGAACTCCAGTTTGGATGTTTCATTTGTGGCGCATGAAAGTGCCGAGTTCGACGCGCAAAATCATAAAAGAACGAAAAGTGAATTAATATTCATGCATGCATCTGTGCATTTGAACGGCTCAATGCCATGCTCTGCGGGTTAAGTGCACCAAATCTTCAGTAGATGCGGGAATAGTGAGTATTGCGATACGCGAAAAATAAGAGAAAAGAAAAACAAGGGGGGAGGCTTAGCCTTCGCCTTTAAGAGTGAAACGCGGTAGCGCGGGCGCCATCTGGAAGATGTTTGCGCACCTAACTTACACGGGCGAACGCCTTCTCCGTAGAGATGGCACTGCCCAGGCACGCCCCTGTTGTTAGCAGGGCCGAAATGTTGGAAGAGTGGTTTGTATTTGAGTTCCCTCGTGACAGAAATGTTTCTTTTTTCGTACGTTCAAATTAAAGGTCAGAGTTATAATGTGTGTAGATTGTAGTTGAGCCGCACTTTTAAATTTTTGACGGAATTTATATTGAGAAATTCAAATTTATACCACTGAAGAAATCCTGCCTGGTCAGGGTGGTTCGGAATGACCTTTAACGCGAACGATGCCGACACCGGACTACTGCGTCGAAGCCTTGCTTTCAACGAGTGCTCTGATGTGAGCGCAAAGCAAGTCGCTCTCAGTATTCTCCATATTTTCTTTTTGCGAGAGAACCTGAGTCGACTGAAAAAAAAAATTCAAATGCATGATGATTTGACAAAACGCCGCAGTATGTCGTCACCCGCCCTAGCGATGCGGGCAAATGCTCCGGTAAAACGGCATTTGTAAACGCAAAGAAGTTTACGGACAAACTAAAATCTGCCAGCATTCGCACTCCGTGAAACGGTGTACAGCCCCGGAGTGCGGAATTTTTCAGTACAAGCATGTTTTTTTTTTCTAACTACCTCCGTGGGGAAGTCGACATCAATAGGAGCTTTACCAAGCAAAGATTACGCCAGCAGTAACATCATTTTAGATGCGAAGCATCTTATGGCGGGGGCCTTGTCCGTCCCTCCTTCCCTCCCGCGGCGTCCCACACCTCCACAGCGCATGCGCATCCCCTCCCACTCTCTCCTCGCCTACGCTCCCCCTTTTCTCTCCTCTAGGAATCCTCTACTCTACGGAGCGGCGCGCACGACAGGTGGTGCGACAGCGGCATACTCCGCTGGGGGCGCCACGGTAGTTCCGCGGTATGAAAATGACGGAGCGCGCACGCCTCATTCTTTCTTCTGTGCAGCGCCGCGATGAGCGCTCGGGCCATCACGCAACCACCGCGTTCTCTCTCTTCTCTCATACATTCTCATTCGTTCTATCAAGATAATTACACCATCTCCCGCTGCTTCGCATCCACACATGGTTCCCTTTAGCGGAAGATGGAGTAATTTGTTTTTTACTGTGCCTGCCTGCCTGCCTGTTTTTTACTGTTGACGTAATGACGCCACGCCTCGTGAGTATCATCTCCGTAAGGATCGCGTTCACGCTGGGACACAGGGCACTTGATTGTTGGACGCATGATCCATGTACGATGCTATCGAAATAGGAAAATTGCAAAACCAGCGAAATGAAGCGAACAAAAGGCACAAAACTGGCAGAAAACCTTTCGTGTTCAGCGCACACACGCACAGAAGCACAAGAGAGCGCTTACGAGCGCAAAGAGTGATCGCAGAACACGATATTGACGGATTGAACGCTGGAACGTACCCCACACGCCGGAGGAACGCACTCGCAGGTACACGACGCTTCAGAGAAAGCCAAGAGCATACATCAATAAAGCGAAAAGAGACGATTTCTTTCTCCCTACCATAAATAGTTTACAGCGCCTCAGGTTCCCCGTCCAGAGGTAGATTCTCGACGAAGAAAGCGCTTACGGGCGCTTCCCAATCTCAGTTCATATTTCGGTCGTATTTTTTCTTCCTTTTTTACCGTGTTCACTTACTTTAACTGCTGCCTTTCTCGTTCTCCCTTTTCAAGCTCCCGCATTCATACGCTGCATTCGGCGTCGTTGATTCTATCGACGTTCCAACGCTTTCTTTAGCGCCAGAAGTAAACAACCGAACAAAAACGAAAAAAAAAATCAGAGATACGTGCCTTTCTACTCACTCTTTAAAGGCAGCCGTAGCCCGGTTATTTCGGCTCAATTCATGTTCTTTTTTTTTTGTTACCGCTCTGCACAGAGGCGCTAGCGAAGAAAAGAAAAAGGAAAATGGGGGAGGGGGGGGAGGAAACGTGCGTCGATATGTACCTGCGCCATCCCAATGCGATTTGCCGTGCGGCTTTCGATTTTCCTCGTACCCGTTCGAACTTATAGGCACACATACAGCAACATCATGTACCGTACAATACGACCCGTGTTTCGCTACGTGTACACTTCGCTTCTCTCCCCCACGTGCGCGCCTCTCTCTTTATCTCGTTCCTCGAACGCCGTACGAGGGACGCGCCCCTCCCACAAACGGAGAGCACAAAGCGACTTTCATTCTCGTCCTTTTTGCTCCCCATTCTGCTTCCCCAGTCCCTACCCACTGGCTTGCAGCTCTAAGTGCATTCGGGTCGCTCATAACGATCAGCGAGACACGGAGCTCTGACTTCGATCCTCGCAAACCCACCTCGGCCCGAGTCGAGCATCGACGACTTCTCGCGCGGGGGCGCCTCCCCTCGTGCGAGTCGCGCGTAGGTCTGTTTCTCTCTCTCTCTCCCTCCTTTCCCCTCATTGTGCGAAAGGTGAACGCTCTTCCCTTCGGCGACGGCGCAAACGAAACGGAGTGGGCCCAGAGAAACGAAGCGGAATAAAATACACGACAATGGCGACAAGGCAAGAAAGTGACGTACGTACGTACGCATCGTGGCCCCTCAGTTGCGAGGCAGGAGTGCGCGCGCACCATCGAAAATCGATGGCCAAGAAAATATGGCACTCCCTCTTCTATCCTTTCGTGGCAACCTTCTATAAGGTCGGAACTTTTTTTTCTTTTTTTTGTTTTGGCTACCGAATTGTTGGTACCTCCCCTCTGTGTAGGCAGTCCGCAGAGTCTTTCTTTCGGCGCGTGTTCTCCACGACATAACGGATGGTTACCAGCAGAGCTGTCTCTTTTATTTATTTTTTGTGTTTCGTTATCGTTCACTTCGTTTGCAACAAAGGTGAGAACGAGGAATTTTCGTTCACCCACGGCCCTCCCGAGCGTGGGCGTTAGATTTTATACAATTTCGCGAAGAATGCGTTTTTCCGTGGAAATTATGCTTTTATTTCTCTCGACGCCGCCCGCTTTTTCACTGGATTAATAAATGTTTCAAAAAGCAGCATGTGCTAACCGCGTCTGCATATAGCTTTATTTCCTCTCTCTCTCTCTCTCTCTCGCTCTCTCCGAGATAATCCGAGAGAACAATTTTCACCGCAGCAAGGATTCAGCGGGCAGTTCCGCGCAGTTTGATTTTGCCCTCGTGTGTGTGTGTGTGTGTGTGTGTGTGTGTGTGTGTGTTTATCTGATGACCTCTTTCAACACGCAGTAGGAAAACCTCAGCGTGCGGTAGCCGACCACCAGCAACGCCGTCGGGCCGAAGCAAACGAAGCAGAGATATTAAATGCGGACTAAACATGCAGCCAAATGACAAGGTGTTTGCTCTACAGCTAGATATTAAACACAAGGCACGTACGTATTATTGCACACCGAGACGGATGCACGGTGCGCCTGTTTTAGGGGCGAAGCTCCTTAAGGTGTGGGTCGTTACTTCCTCTGTCGTAGTTCAGTTCAGTTCAGTTTATTAACCTTAAGGGTCTCCCGAAGGAGATATTACATAAGGGGTGGGTTAACAAACCTTTCACATGATTTATACATTAAATAGTTTCATATTGATTTTTTATACGTTGTTGGAACAAGGACGGGCAGGTGATGGCGGCAATGTCAGCAGGAAGGCCGTTCCAGTCTTTGGCAGTGCGTGGGATGAATGAGGCAGAGAAGTGAGCAGTTCGGGCACTTGGGCGTGCGACTTGTTGCGGATGACAGGTGCGGTGAGAAATGCGTGCAGCGGGAACGATGTATGGGGCTTGATTAAGGGTGCTGTAAAAGAACTTGTGAAAAAGAGCAAGACCAGAAGTGCGTCGACAATCAGGAAGCTGCGGCAAGCCGGATTCTGCCTTAAGTGCTGAAATGCTGATATTACATGAGTAGCTTGAGTGAATGAACCTAGTAGGGCGATTCTGCACAGCTTCAAGAGAATCGATAAGATATGATTGATGTGGGTTCCAGATGGCTGATGCATACTCCAGTTTTGGTCTTACGAGTGACTGATAGGCGAGCAATTTCACATTTCGGGGGGCCTGACGAAGATTACGTCTAAGAAAACCTAGGGTTCGGTTCGCTGATGATATGATATTAGAAATATGAGCATGCCAGGTCAGATCGTTGCAAAGAGTGATTCCTAGATATTTATAAGAATGTACATTCTCGAGAGGCGTGCTTTTAATTCTGTGAGAAGATTCTATGGGATTAGCACTGCGAGAAAATGATATAACTTTACATTTGTCTGCATTTAAGGTCATTAGCCAATCATCACACCAAGCAGCTATGTTATCTAGATCTTTTTGGAGAGGAATTTGATTGTGGGTGTTATATATAGTGCGATAAATAACACAGTCAACCGCGAACATTCTAATTTTACAAGAGACATATGAAGGTAGGTCATTAATATATATTAAGAATAGCAAAGGGCCGAGGACCGATCCTTGCGGAACGCCAGATGTTACTAGTACTGAGTTAGATAAGTGATTATTTATAATTACGGATTGGGAGCGGTTACTAAGACATTCACTAATCCACCTCAACACATCCGCATGCAAGTTAAGTTTTCCTAGCTTTAATAATAGGCGCTGGTGGGGAACCTTATCAAAGGCCTTGCAGAAGTCCAGGAAGATTACGTCACTCTGTGTATTAATATCAAGATTAGTATGAATGTCATGTAGAAAGATGGCAAGCTGTGTTTCACAAGAGAATCCTCTGCGGAATCCATGCTTAGCGGGATGAAAAAAGGTCGTTCGAGTCAAGAAAGTTTATGACAAGAGAGTAGATGACATGTTCCATGATTTTGCAAGGAATGCTTCTTAATGAGATCGGACGGTAGTTCAGCGGGGATGTTTTGTTACCGGTTTTGTGGACTGGAACGACCTTCCCAACCTCCCAGTCATCTGGAATAAGGCCTATACAAAGAGACTGGGTGAACAGCAAAGATAAATAGGCTGTAGTAGTAGTATGTATGTAGCCACCTCGCGCCGCCGGGAGGCTCGCGCTCGCCCTCGGCGCGTGCCTCCCGGCGCGCCAGCTCTCTCACTCTTCCATCTGCTGTCTTGTGAGAGAGAGAGAGAGACAGAGAGAGAGAGAGAGCGAAAGGCGCGCGTTGACTATGGAAACGCTCTTTCTCCGATGAACGCTGTACCAGCTCTCAAAGAAGGAGAACGCGCCCTCACCCGCGAGAGACAATGTTGGCGCAGGCAGCGTCTTCTAGCGAGTTTCTTGATTGAAAAATACCGACTGCTCGCGCTGGAGAACCGTTCACCGGCCACCCATATATATATATATATATATATATATAGGCACTGTATCTTGACTTGCAATGAAGTGCCGGTGGGAGATTTCACTTGTGCGTAGTTGAACCATAAGGATTCGTAGCGTGCGCGTTAGCTAAATTAATTCGGAACTCGGCACGATCTACGATGAACATCCGGAGCTTCGCCCACTCATCATCATTCACTCCGTGGATATGCTGTGAATTTTTTCTCGCTTTCATCACGTTCTTTAAACCTTGTTTCTGAGTGAAAAAGAAAAAAAAAGCGGGAAGAGGAAAAGAAACAGCGAATGTCACTCGTGAGGGAAGACAAAAAATACTTAGCAACGATGAAAGGAATGGAGAAACGGTGAGTTTAATGAAAGCGAAAGGGCAAGCGACAGAGAGGCAAGACAAATGTTTAAAAAAAAAAAGAGAACAGCACAGACGGCGTGCAAAGTCGGCCGGCGGGGTATTAGAAAAGTCGCGCAAACGCAATTCTCTCTATTTGGGCACCCGCATTCGCAGCCGCAGAGAGAGACAGGGAAGAGAGAGCCAACGTGAGCGCGTGAAAACAAATCTGTCGCTCGCCAGATGCGGGCGGAGGAACCACGGCGGCAACGGCAAGACGACGACCCGCGCGCCAGCGTCAAAAACGCGCGCTCGCGAAAGAGACTGGGGGGGGGGGGCAACAGAAAACGCGCGAGCGCACAACATCGAAAGGGCGCGCAACTTGGCTCCCTCTATACGTGTGTTTTGTGTGTGTGCATATATACACACACATGGAGTGAAGAGGGACCGACAGGACCGGACTCACCGACCGTGCCTGGGCGACGTGGTAACGCAAATGAGCTCCAGCCGCGCGCAGCATTTCTCCCGCGTTGCGCTGAGCTGTTTTCTTTCTTTTTTTTTCTTATTCGTTAGATTCCTCGTGGCGCGCAAGTTTCGGCTCGAAATGGAAATGCGATGCTAACTGTATTAGGGCGCTCGGCGGTGGCTTCGTGGCACGCGCGAACGAGAAAGTCAGCGCTAAGCGAGGGAGCAAACCGTGTCGTGGGAAACTTTTTTTTTTCTTATCCCCGAAGGAGAGCCGAGAAGGAGACAGAAAATAAAAGAGAAAAGAAGAAGGACGAGACGTAGAAGAGAGAACGCGATTACTGAAAGCCGAGCGCGGTATGTAAACGACTGGGGCAAAGGCAACGTTTCGCCTTCTGTCGACGGCATATACCTGGAGCGACCTCATAACGCCAGGTGGCGCGAGGAGCTTGTTCTTTCATTTTTCTTTAATTTTCGCTTGTTCCCAGATGAGAAGTTACTTTCAGTTGTTTGCGTTCATTTTTTTCTTGCTTTAGCGAAGAAAAGTTTCGTGACTAGTTACGCCTGTCGAATACCTACATCTCAAGGGACATTACGAGGTGGAACGCATTTGAATTGGCGAGCTAGTCGCGCTGTGGCATGGCGTGCGGCTGCCCATTTGTGAAACTTTTCAGAGAAAACTTTGCAACGCTGTATACAGTCGTAAAAAGAGAAAAAAGAAAGAAAAGAAGTTCGTGCGTTAAAAGTACATGGAAATATTGGATCATTCGATCTATGAGAATGTCAACAGCGCAAGCCTTTCGTGACTAGTGTGCTAGGCAAAGCTGTGCGCAAAGTGTGCTACGCAAAGTAGCTACCTTAGTCGGCAATGCCCGCGTGTGGTGCGTCTCGATGCGTACGGTAAGGTGAAGAAATGGTGATAGAGGTCTTGCAGACTGAAATAGCTGCAGGCCAACCAGGACGGCACGGCATTACTGTGCCTTCAGTAGGTAAACTAGCGCTGCTAAAAACGCCTTGTAACTTTCAGTTTTGATGAAAAAAGTAAACGATTCGCTCAAAAAAAAAAAAAAAAGGACTACAAAGCCATGCTACACCCATGTGTAATTAAGGCACTGACCCGATAACGTTTGTCTATCTGCCCAGTTCTGGGTCGCGCTGCAACCGCCCTGGTTTCGTTCGAACCTGATCGAGCATGTCAAGTGCAGCAGGATATCGAAATTAACGAAAAATCACGACAAGATCGCTGTAGGACCATTTTGAGATATGTCGTAAGCGCGTGGATCTCAAGGTACAGAATTGCCCAGATTGTTTAATAAGTACTCTATTCCCTCCCCTAGTTCGCCCGCAATATTTATAACGGTTTAGGCGAAAATGCGTTTTGAACGTGCAAGAACTACATGCAGTCCTTGTAAGGAATAATCGATCCTATTCCGGGACCAGAACCTTAAAGCAGAAGTGCAACAATGGGTAGTCACGATAACAAAATCAGAGGGAACGCGGCAATTTGCGCGTTCCACAAGGCCAGCCAGCGGAGGTTTCGCCAGATTGTGCAAAGAGGACTCATCGCAATGAGAAGCCAGACAGTGGGCAAAGCTAATCGACTTCATAGCCAGCCTAACCCGTGAACGGGCGTCGAATAAAGAGAATATTTGTGTTGTAACAAAAATATAACCGCCAATTTCGCAAACAGTACGTAGCGATTATTAGTCAGTTAGGTAACAATAGCCCCAAAACTAGCGAGCACTACTCGGTAATGGAAGTATTAGAACAACTACGCTACTTGAATTCGGGCAGAAGCTATATATGGCCGACGTACCGGTCTCGCTACAGGAACTGGCAACAAGAAAGCCAGGAAGACGCTGCCTTCAAAAAGCGTATACCGACACACCACTACAGAGCTTTTTGTTTCCTAATCCGCGGCGCCTCAGAGACAAAAACACCGCAGATCACTAATACTTGGAGTACAAGAGGCCTCAAGCATGGCATCAACCAGCACAATGTTTTCGCCGGTGATAAGGAAGCAGCCACAAGCGACAAATCCGTACACCAGAAAAGGGGGAAAAGAAAAAGCAGGGGACAAACGGATACGTATTACGGATGCAAATCCTCTTCTGGGAGCCACAAGGACAGACATATGCAGCAGAGAAGCCGAGTATTGAGGAACAGAGGGCCCCCCCTACGGCTCTTGTGCACATCACCGCTTCCAACCCTCCCGCATACACTTCCATTCCAGTCAAACTTGTCCCTCGCCATGCAGTCTTGCAGGGGCAGTCTGGCACGGGCGAACACCTCCTCCGGGACTAGTCGGCTCAGCAGTCAATGTTTCTTTTCCGGTACAGCGCACGCAGGGGCACTATAAAGCAAGCTTTCAGTGACAGAAAGATTCGTGGGCTTCCTTTTTGCTTCTTTTACGTATATTCAAGGTGGTTCGTTTTCGGGGTCTTCTTTTTTTTTTTTTTTTCACATGGTCAGGGGTGAAATGCGGGTGCTATTTCCCGAGGTGATATCCGGGGAGAAATCGGGCTTTTATTTTGGAGACATATTTACAAGTTTAAGTTAACAAATAACAGTAGTATAGCGTCCACAGTGCTGCGTGCAGCCTCTAAAATGAAACTATACACTTCATCGGGAGTTCACATCAAGCCAATAAGGACGAACGTATCACAAATGCTGTTTCATCATCTGCACGTACCCTCGTTAGGTAGCGTGTAAAAAAAAGCTTCCGGTACAGCGAGGTGAAAAGAGAACATAACACAACAACGAGAAAACAGAACACGCACAAAAGAAATTAGAAAACGTGTAGGATCGGCCGTGTTCGTATCGCTCTTCTTTGTAACGCTATGTTTTTGCGCTGTCAGTAAATTAGGGTTAGAGCATTAGCACGTAGCCCTAACGACATGCACGTAAATAGCGGAAACATTTTAGCGACAACAGCTATAAATGAACGCTTTAGAACGATGAGAATGCGCGGAAGCCGGTGATGACGCACTAGGTCGATCGTGCAACCGGATTCGACCGAGGACTCAAAGCCGTTGCATCATCCTTTCCGCGAGCCGCGGAAAACTCGACCTGAAATGTTTATCACCACAGTTTCGTTTTAGCAGGACGACTCGTTGAAATCGTCGCCAAAGCGGCGGCGTAGAAGGGTTTCCAGCCGGGGCTCGTGTCCACTAGTCGTGCTCCGGCTCTTGCCCCCGTATACGACAATTCCCCCTACAACACCCCCCTCTCCACTCTCTTATAAAAAGATAATGCAAGCAACGATCGAGCAACACGAAATGCTCGGCTCTTACGTCAGTGTCTTCAGCGGCGATCGTCTCGGACGCTACCGACGACGCTAAAAACGATTTAGTAAAGAGAATGTTGGGACTGCACCTACATAACTGGAAAACGACGAGAAAGAAAGAAAGAAAGAAAGAAAGAAAGAAAGAAGAAAGAAAGAAAGAAAGAAAGAAAGAAAGAAAGAAAGAAAGCAGGTAGACCGACAGTTGGGATAATGTACAGTGGCTGTTGCGACAGAGAGGGCGACAGGAGCGACAGGTATTGGAAAGGCGTGGGGGGCACAAGCCATCAGCCACGGGGGTTGGAGACAGCAGAAAAAAATAAAGAGGTAGAGAGAGAAGCAACAGACAGCCGTAATGACAAATCGGACGCAATGCGCAACAACGCCGCAGCAGCAGCGCGCATCGTCAGCTATAGAGCTCGCCCAACGAAAGATACGGGACAGAAAGAGCCGGCTGCCGGGAACTACACCGTCGCGTCCGCTGGAAAGCGTGTATCGATCACATCTACGTGGACGTTTCAGAAAAGAAAGAAAGGCCCGAAAGGCTAGAGAAGAAATGATGCAGTGAAAAGAAGCACACGAACTTTCGGAGGCAACCAAAGAAGCGAGACACATTGAGCTCGCGAACATCATGGCCCAAGGGGAGGCAGCGAGGCGTACGCGGCAGCAGCGAGTTCATAAAAATTGTAAGACGTGGTTATTTGTCAGGCTTTTTAATAATTAAGCGGTGCATTAAAGGGTCACGGTTATCTTATATGTACGCTGCAAAGTAGGAACTGTGTCTGAAAGTGCACGCTAGAGATGCCGGCTACTTAACTACCAAAGTAAATATTAATAGAAGGTGGCTTCGCTGGGGTTATGTGACGCCACGGTGGTTATGACACTCAACTGCTCATCTAAAGGTTGCGGGATGGAATGCCGACAGCAGCTTCGGCGTTTCGATAAAGGCGAAATGTTGAGGCCCGTGCGCGATGTCATTCGCACGTTAAAAAACCCCATGGTGGCCGAAATTTCCGGATTCTTCCACTACGGTGTTTCTCGTAATCATGTCTTGGTTCTGGGACGCAATAACCCAGAAATAAATCAATCGCTAGGGTTACATCCATTGAACTTTGGCGCGGCAGTAGTTCTTCGGCAACGGCCCGTTATCGACGTCTCAAACAATAAGTTTCGAATCACAACGTACGTAAATAACCCCTTGGCCTCAGAGCTGTGGTTGAAGTAAAATAAAAGGTGCGTCAACGTGGACTTAACAAATTGATTTTCGTTCATTTTCAATGGCCACGTGCCTTATGCGAAGCATACGAAAGAGTACGCACAGAAGAGAGAGAGAGAGAGTATCGGATGTCACTGCTTGCTCCTTTCTGTTACAGCCGGCGAAACTGCAGGTGCCGCGCGCCCCCTGGAATAATGAGACACACGCAGCCGCGGGTGGTTACGAGCGCCAAGTGAGTCGCAAGCCAATTACCGGCCGAAGCAGGAATACAGGCACGCACGAACAGAGGGGTCTCATTAGCCATCCACGTACGGCTAGCCTTTCAACGACGAGGATATGGCTGAAGCTCACGCGGAAGCACCGCCGACAGTAACACAAAGAGAGAGTACAAAGAAAGGAGAGAAGGTAAAAAGAAAATTAACGCGAAGGGCGGGATGTTCCGTGGAGATAAATCACAATGAAAACACAGGCAGGTCTGCCAGAACAGCGGGTTCACCTCTTCAGCGCCGAGTCGATATGCGGCTGAAGCTGTGCCGAATCCGCGCCACGGCTAGCAGCGAGAAAAAAAAAAAGAGCGGTTTAACAAATCCAGCCCACTTGACAAGGACGCACTCACGAAGCAATGAATGGAATGGAGGAGAAGGGCCCGAGTTTATAACGCGACTGCGGTGGGCGCACAATCGACTCCGGGCGCACTCTTGATACGGCGAAAGGAAAACAAGTTAGCCAAAGAAGGGCACCCCCCGAAGCGCCAGTCGCTGTAATCACTGCCCTTTCGCCGACCACCCCTCCTGCCCCCCGTCCCTTTTTCCCGGCGGCTTCTCTTTTTTTGCTCTCTCTCTCTCTCTTCCTCATTTAAGGAGAAGACAAAACGAAAGCGAAGCCCCGCGGGGCATTTCAGATGCGAGTCACAAAAACGGGTGTCATCAGGGAAGAAGGATGAATCGAAGATGAGGAAACGGAGCAGAAGAAGAACAAGAGGGACCACCGCTCCCCTTTTTTTCTCCCTGGCCAGCCAGTGCCGCAGGCCCGGTTTTGGGAATCGCAGGCAAACGGGAGGGGGGGGGGGGTATGTAACGGGAGATGACGAGAGAAGAGAAAGGGTAGAAGAGATACTCAGTATAAGTTATAACGCGAAGCGACGGGAAAGGAAGCGCATAAAGAGCGCGCAAACTGCATAAAAGAGAAAGAAGGAGGGATGAGGATGAATGAGGCCGGAGGGTGACAGGGACAACGCGCGCGCGATGATAGCCCAGTCAGGTTTAATTAAGCGAAAGTGTCTCCGACACAACGCGCCGGAGGAGATCCCCCGGTAAAAATTACCGCGGCGACGAGAGCGGCAGAGCCAGCTGAATGCGGGATGAAGTAGCGGTGTTTGTGGAGAGGATGCCGCTGAACGAAACGCCACGAAGAGTAATAACAAAAGGCGACAGGGAACGATAAGGAAGCGTGCGCGGCGCACCCGCGTGCGTATGTTTGGCGAGAGGATGTGAGTGCGAATGTTGTTTCGATGCTGGTACCAGCGATGTACGCACAACGAAAGGATAAACCTTTTTCCCTTTATTGTAGCGTGCCTGTTCCTTTCATTTTTTCTATTTTTCGTATTCGTGATCCTTTTACCGCGTATTCTCGCTACAAGTACTGTGTAGTCGTTGCATTATCTTCATTTTCTTTGTTATTATTCCTAGGGAGAGATGTCGTTCTCCCGACCGCGTTCGACATTTCCCCAAAACAGTCTTGTTAGAGCCTTTGCCCCCAGGTAAGGAAGGCGCTGCCGCGGTGAACGTGAGGCAAAATGTACGGCAAGAAGGCACGGGAGAAACAAGCACTATAGAAAGGCAACAAAATAAAACACTTTGAAATACTCTCGATGACTGATCGGCGAGGAGATCCGAGCGTGCGGAGAGTAACATACCATGCGGTGCCGCCAAGACCGCGGGGGTTTTTGGGGAGAAAGAACCCGCACGTAGCGTGCAGCTGACGCCTGAGCGAACCTTTTTCTGCGAAAGATCCTCAGCCATTGCCCTGCAATGTGTGCCCCTAAACACAAGGAGGAGAGGCGAAACGGACACGGGCTCATAAAGCAACCGGGGACGGTTAATTTGTAACGGGGAACCTCCGCCGAGAGCGCACACACGACCTATAGCGACTATGCGGCGACCATCAAAAGCGGCAATCTCGAATAGGCCCCGCTCACCGCTATTATCCTTTCTTTTTTTCGCTATTTCTTCAGTCCTCCACGCTATTATCCCCATTGCCTATTTGCCCCATGACTGCCTTTTCTCCCGGCTCTCCGCATCGTGCTCGCGGTCGTACCGTCGCTTCAACGGGCCAGCAACGATGGTCGCACAGGGAAGGAGTGCGACGCCGACCGACCCCCGTCAAAACTCGTCCCGACGTTTAATGAAGTCAATTTATTCCCCCCGCGGCCATGTTTCGTTCTTTGGGAATCTGTGCTCAGCGATCGACATGCAGGCAAGCGAACTAGCCCGGTCTTTCTTCCTATAACCCTACTCCCGCGAAGCTCGACACGTCATTTGTTGGTCATTCGATACAGTTTGATAAGACCGCGGGGCAGGAGGAGGAGGAGGAGGAGGAGGAGAGGAGAAGAAGAAGAAGAAGAAGAAGAAGAAGAAGAAGAAGAAGAAGAAGAAGAAGAGAAGAAGAAGAAGAAGAAGAAGTTGTAATAGAGAAATAGCGCGAAAAATACACGTTTAGAAGCTAGCGACCAAGTGCTGCGGAAACAAAAGGACTCGCGATGTTCGAGACGCAGCGTGAGGTCTGTGCACGTTGCAGCGATATGGAAACACACAGTGCGTACAGCGCAGTTAAAGTGGACAAACGAAGCAACGCATAAACGACGCGCGCAGCGCTGCACGCTTCGTTTATGTGTTATTTTGTTTGTACAGTTTTATTGCTCTTGCGTACCCAGTGAATTTACAAGCGATGTACCAACTAGCCCACGAGCGGATCTTTCTTATATGGAAAGGCATCGAAAGCTCCGGCTTTTCTCGAGTCTCACCGACAGGGCCTGAGTTCAAGTGAAAACTACTTAAAGCATTGTAGTCACCTTGATTAAAGGGGCACCAAAGCGAAAAACTAAGTTGAGCAAAGTCTAGTGATCAGGTTTTTGTAAAGAACAATCCGCTATTCGAGGAAGAGAGCACTTGCAAGCTAGAAAACAGCCAAATTGAGAAACAGCAGTGGCGTCCTCTGTGCCTACCTGCTGGTACGTTTCTCGAGCTGGCATCAGCTCACGTTTTCTCTATCCTCCATTACAGTTGAAGGTTATAAATGAAAAATGAATTGGATAAGCATGGACAACAATAAACTTGCAGGAGGCCACAGTTGTTGCATATTACGGACGTGGCGCTCACTGCACTGTAATGTCGGCAGGTAGATAGATAGATAGATAGATAGATAGATAGATAGATAGATAGATAGATAGATAGATAGATAGATACATAGATAGATAGATAGATAGATAGATAGATAGATAGATAGATAGATAGATAGATAGATAGATAGATAGATACGCTCAAACTCGCCGAAGTTCGCTAAGAAATGCTTCGCATTTTAAAAAATCGCTTATTGGCGCTCCGAAAGCGGTTCTGCACACTAACAGAGGTAAAGAAATCGATCTAGCGGAACTGAATGTTTTCCTTTAGCGCCCCTTTTACACAAACGTTGTGAAATTGCGCGTGCTGTGCGCGGCACGACATAACTGGAGCGATAGCGACAGTGCGCTTACCGGTAGTCTGTAATCGACGATTGTGTAGCGAACAATTTCATCCGCTAAGTCCCACATGTAATGGACGCTAACCCGAAATATCTTTCGCCACAACTGCCCTCCTAAAGAGTGTTTTACCGCAAGTACACACACTGTGCGGAGAAGCCCACATACTCGTCTTGTTTATTTTGCGTTAGGAAAGCATAGTGCACATTAGCTGAACATGCGTGTTTTGAAATGCGCAGACATACGCAAAACAAAACACAACAAAAATAATAAAGACAAAAAAGAGAAAGGCAGTGCTATCCTCTTCCGCGTCTCTCCTACTGGCATGTGTAAAAATGCCTGAACGGTAATTTTAAAGTCGTAGTGCGAGGGAAAGAAATCAGAGGCTTGAAAATGGAGGCTTCTTTCCCCTTTTATGTTTCTGCTTATCCTTGAATTAGAGCATCACTTTACTTTCGCGCCTTTTTTTTCTCTTTTCAAGGCATATTCTTTGTGTACTTTGTGTGTATTCTGCGTGACTATTCAGTGTGTACGTGTATTTTCATTGTTTCATTATTTGTTTGTCCTCCTGCAATAGTCCCAATTGAGACTGGCGGTAGGTACCAAATAAATAAATAAATAAATAAATAAATAAATAAATAAATAAATAAATATTGGGAACAAAGCATAAGAAAAAGAGTTCTCCCTTGCCTCGGCGACGTTCATGTGCGCCCAACATATCCGATTAGAGGCAGGCTCCTAGCAAATGTGGCTCAGCGTTAGTCCGGCCTTCTTCGGATTTTAAACGACATGCGATTACCATTGCTCCTCAAGCGTGCCGCCTAATTGTACCTAAGGTATCAGAAAACTTTCGTACAACACGGCGGTCCCGATGTGCCCCTAGACTGCCTGCACCGATGAAGGGAAAGTTCATCCTTTGGCATCGGTTAGCCCAAGACCCCCGCTTTGTTCACTATTCTCTCGCCCCCCCCCCCCCCTTTTTTTTTTTCTTTTGAACGCCTGCGTTTCCTAAACTAATAGGAACGTTAGGCGAGTTGGCAAACGTGCACTACCAAAACAATGCCAGTTAGAGAGGAACGAATATTCGTTCCTCCCTAGCTGGTATTCCACCCCCCCCACCCCCCTCCCCTTAGCATGCTGCCATTTATCCTCAAACTTCATTTCGACACCTCCACGCACCCACCTTAAACAGGAAAGGAAAAGAAAGAAAAGAGTACAACTATGAAGTACCATTCTTGAAACACAAATGAAGGAAGGGAGACGGTGTGTATCATAATGGGCGCACTATAAGGCAAGGCTGGCACTTGAGCGTTAAGAGGTTAGCGCATGCCTCTGCAGAATGACGGAGAGCGGTTTTTCAAGAATCACTCGCTCCCGGCACTGGCCGGGCGAGCAGGGCAGCTGTGCCTAATGTCGCTTATCTGCACTACGCCCGCCGGCGCGCACAACCGGGGCCGTTATTGCGGCAAGCGAATGAGGGGCCCCCTTTTCGCCGCGAATTCAAATTCACCCTCGCCACTCTATCTCGCTAAGTACACCTCCTGTATGCAGCCGTTCTAATGAAGCACTCGGAATGCCAGTCACGCGATTTATTGCCGTCACCTTTAAACGTTCACGAACAATTTTCCATTGACCAGTGGTTGAAACACCGCCATCACTCGCATTATAACGCCCCTAACGTCAGTCATTGCAAACGCGAGAGAAGCAATGGAGGGGAAAACAAGCGCGAGCAAAGGGCTAAGAATTGCGTTCGGCAACGCAGGTGTAATGTAGACGGCGATGACGTCAGCAGATTATCGCGGGAGCAATAATAATAATAATAATAATAATAATAATAATAATAATAATAATAATAATAATAATAATAATAACGTCGCAGTTTCGCCAGAAGGGCGAACCAACGAATACGATAGCGACGTATGGAGTAACAGGTGGAGTAAAACAAGCGAATTTAGGGATGACGCGCTTCCGCTTTGTACAGTCTAACTACGGGATCGTAGCCGGCATTCAGTTGCAATGTACCTAACACGCAGTTCCTGCTAGAGGAGCGTGCAAACGCTTGAAAGCCCGCTTTTAATTCAGCGCGGCTAGCTTTTCGCCGAAGCGCTTCGGCCGGCAGTCAGATCGACGCAGCGCTATGCAGCAACCGCGACCCACGCGACCCAACACCGTCCGCGAACAACGCGGCGAAAGGACTGCCGCCATCTCGTGATTGGGGTGCAAACGCGGGCCTCCTCAACGGACGGCAGCTCAGAGATTCCGGCACGTCGCCCATTTCAACACCTCCTGCGTATTATAACCTCGCCGCTTGCGCTGTAGTACGAACCGCTTCTGTGGCCGGAGCTGTCTGAGGTGCGCGCCTCCTGACCGAGAGCTCACACATTCCTTTCCCAGTTGTGTGTGTGTGTGTGTGTGTGTGTGTGTGTGTGTGTGTGTGTGTGTGTGTGTGTGTGTGTGTGTGTGTGTGTGTGTGTGTGTGTGTGTGTGTGTGTGTGTGTGTGTGTCGGGCATGACGGGCGAAGGGCGAGGCGACGCCGACGGCAACAATCGGTTCAGTTGTCCATCTAAGTGCCATCACACTAATACCACAACCAAGAAGGCTAGAAACACACGGGTCGAGTAAGACAATGTTCCTCTTCCTTGCTACGTGAAGGGAGGTATCGCAGAAAAGCATGCTTGCTTGGCTGAGCTTGGTGCGTTAGCACGAAGCTGGGCCAAGCAAGACTACAGGACTAAGCGCAAGACTACAAATTCCGCACGAAGCACGCAGGGAACGATCACTTTTATAGATCCCTAATGTGCCTTGAACGCTGTCCACGCGCTCCATAATAGCCACCTAAACTCTGTTCTTCTCTTATTTCATCGCTTCAATGTGCGCCCGCGTATATGAGGTAGAATACCGAACCGCGTGCGCGCACACACACACACACCTAAACTCCGCATCGCAAGCGAGGCAAGGGAATCTAAGCCCAAGAAAAGCCCTATATACGCATCCATTTTTCTTCCTGATCACCGCCGTTTCGCACATCACGGTCTTAATATTTCGCGGCAACGTTCGCGGCGTCTTTGCCGCTTTTTAACAAAAAACATATTTCCCCCGAATATATAGGCCCGATCGTGAAAAAAAAAAGAAAAGAGATCGAGTCGCGCATACTAAAACACGTGCCAGCTTTCGCTAAGCGTCAATTTCATAGGCCGCGCGGTTCTTGTAAATTTTCTTTTTGTTCAGTCCTCGATACCTATTTAGCCCACAGGCGCGCCTCTTTTTTTTTTTTTTCTTCGATTTTCGGTCATCTCGTCTCCGCATCGCGTATATTAAAGAGCACCTGTCAGAGCCTCTCGTCGTCGGCTGCTCGGGTTGCGACCCCGAACGCGGGAAGAATTTCCGCTTCCTTTTCCTCCGCTTATTTCCGCTCTTTATCATTATTTTTATTCCTCTTTTGCGACGAAACTCAGTTGAAGAGGAGATCCTCGAGCAGGGAAGCAAGCAAGCGCTTGAGGCGACGTAAATATATGGAGAAGAAGACGGCACTTCGACTCGATCAATCTCTATATGATGTGCACCGAGTCTCCGACGCTATCAATAACGATCGTTCCGCTGGGTTCCCCCCCCCCCCCCCCTCCCCTCTCTCTCTCGATTGCGCACGAGCGCTTGATACGGTGTGACGCGGTCCTACGCGCGTCTGTAGCAAGCTTGGTTGCCTCGAGCCAATTCGCATTATTTCCCTGCAGTCTTTCGGCGAAGCACGAAGCTTCTATGCTGACGTTGTCTGCATTACGGCGTTAAAACAGCCGCACGCGCAACCTACGCCACGGTTAGACCGAACACGCAGTCTTTACTTTCGGCATTGATATGATATATAGCTTGGGAGAAGGCGGGTGGAAGTGGGGGAGAAGTGGCGTGCCAGAACGTGCTAGCCTAATGCGACTTCCCCAGAGATGATCGGATGTTTGCTTCTAGTCCGTACAAAACAGTGTTTTGCGAAAGGTATACATTCTACGGCTTTATAAAATACCGCGAACTGCACATGATCCCCCTTGCCCCATTTTGACAGTGGAGACACCCAAATCATCCTTTCCCAACAAGCGTGCACACACATGTGTTCATCTCTTTATACCTTTCCCGAGATTCGGGTAGCGCCCCGCCACGGTAGTCTAGTGGTTATGGCACTGGGCTGCTGATCCGAAGGTCGCGGGATCGAATCCCGGCCGCGGCGGCTGCATTTCGATGGAGGCGAAATGTTGAGGCCCGTGTGCTGTGCGATGTCAGTGCGCGTTAAAGAACCCCGGTTGGTCGAAATTCCCGGTGACCTCCACTACGGCGTCTCTCATAATCAGAGCTGGTTTTGGGACGTTAAACCCCGCAAATCAAGCATCAATAGAGATTCGGGTAGCAAACCAGACACGCCCCTGCCTGACCTTTCTGCACTTATTTATTCATTTACGCTATACTCACAGCGCCATCAGAGACATTACAGTGAGGGGGAACACAATATACGCGGGTTTACACATCACATATAGACAGCAGAGATCAAAAAGTAGGAAAAAATTGGGGGACCCTTAAGCTTCGCCTTTAAGAGTTGAACGCGATAGCGAAATCCGGCCCCTAGTGTGCACTTCAACCACTTAGTGCATACTTATTAATGTGTTGCTACACACACGCACAAACACACAAACACACGCGTGCGCGCGCGCACACACCGTATCTATAGTAATGGTAGAGGTTTTCAATCTATTTAACAGCACTTTTATATCAACTTCATGAAAATATTGTACAGTGATGTAGGCACATGGTCCTGTATTATGAACTGCGCGGAGGCGTGACACTTTTATTCGTAAATGGTCACATTCTGTCGTCCTTCTTGCGTTAACTATCTGGCAGCTGTTCGATTTGTTCTTCTGGAGAGCTCTTCCGGCCAACCGCAACGAGCATCGCCTTATGGTCGGTGAAATGGCAAACAGCACGTTGTCTAATAATATTTGCTGTTTGCTTGATATGATATGTTCCCTGTCCTAGAACGGCGGAACCATATAGGCTCTGCTGTAGTCGCATGGCCTCCGAGATGGCGGGCGCGCCGCCGTCTCGGAGGCCATGGTAGTCGAGACATGTTTTTCACAATATCTCACAGATGGCAGCACATTATCTAATGTTTGTTTGATAAGTTCAGTAAAGTTTATTCCTCCTACACATCGCCGAATGAGCCTAGAAATCGCCGAATGGGCTCATTTTCGTCGTGACACCTGCCGAACAAAATGCGTTAAGGAGACTCCTTCCACTACATGACATTTATGTAGTGTTTCTTTTTCTGAAGCAGTTGCAAGTAACATCGTGGCTTTGTGGTAGGACATCTGCTTGCCACGCAAACGGCCCGGGTTCGATTCTCAATGAAACCGAAAATTTTTATTCTGTATTTTGTTTGCATCTTTCTCGATTTTTCGGTCACGGACGATTTTTCGCTCACAAGCGACGCCGACATCGACGGCGGAATTTCTGCGAAACGAGCTCTCTAACGCTATCGCGTTAAAATAATAAATACATTACATACGCTGCCAGTATGCAAAGAAACACATAACGAGAAGTCATAAAGCACTAAGTTAACAAGGCATAAAACGTATCATTTGATATTTCATTAACTACAGCAGCAGGTAATCCATTCCACTCCCATATTGTTCTTGGAAAGAACGAGATTCTGAAGGATTCCGTGTTGGAAAACATTTCACGTACCTTATGTGAATGATCGCCCAGTGTGGATGTATAATAGGGTTCTATTACATACTACTGCCGATCAATGCGAACTTTTGAGTGTACAATGTTATGAAAAAGTTTTAAACGATGTTTGTTCCTGCGATTTTCTAGTGACTCCCATTTCAGATCCGCCTTCGCTTGCGTAGCGCTAAAAGTAAGTGTGTAGTTGTGAGTAACGAACCTTCTTCTTCTCCTTATTATTATTCTTCTTCTTTACGCCGACCAATTCAGTTCTTTTCCTGCATGGTCGATCGGCCGTGCTCAGACATTTCGATTCTACAGAAATTGTCCAATAATCGCCCTTCAGTGCGTTCTATTTCATCGAAGAACCTGATGGATCATTTCCGGACTTTTCTTTTTTCTTCATGTGATCGGCGGACCCACCGATGGCGGGATGCACTTCTCACGGCGCAATCGACATTGAAAAAAAAAAAAAAAGTGAGCCCGAAAGCCTCCCCCCGGAACAACTGTCTCCACGTACATAAGGCACTGCGTCGAAAGCAATGCTGCATTCCATTCGTGCCAGAAAGGATTTGCACTCCGGTCACCGCTCACTCTCACGCCACCCGTCGACGTTTCTATATATACACGATGGAGACACACACACACACATATATCCACCGAGAGCGGCCGCCTCGAATCGGAACCGCTCTGTTTCAATCACTTCTCTTGTGTTCCTCAATTTTCGCCGCTTCCGTCGGTCATCCATTTCGGCGCTTTCATTAGGGACAGGCAAAAAAAAAAAAAAAAAAAACGATCGAAAGGGGGAAAAGAAAAGAAGAAAGCAAATAAGAATAATGGTACGGAGGACCACGGCCCAGTGCGGCAACGCTGGCGTTATTGCGTACGATTCTGTCCAGAGAATTAGAGATATGTGCAGAAAGTAGAAGAGGCAGAGAGATAGAAAGACAGAAAGAGAGAAGTATGGCCAGTGCGTTCTTTGATACAGTGTGGAGGCTATACCGCGGGGGAGATGGTCCGGGTAAATGATGGCCGGTCGGATTGACAGACAGACGGAAACGGCGTCCGCCGCCCTATTTATAGAGAGGCAGAGGGAAAAGAAAGAAGAAAGATAGAGAGAGAGAGAGAGTTTGGCGATCGCGGATGCCATCAATCTTTGCGGAGCGCAGTGGCCACCACCGCCGCTTTCGTGAAACAATTCAATCTGTACAACGCCGAGAGCCGCCGGGCGATATGTGAGCGGCCGCTTTTTTAACGAGTGTCCGGCGACTGTCGCCGTGGGGAGCCTGTATGTAGAAGAGTCGATATGGCCGACTCAATAAGGCCCGCTTTGTTAGGTACATGGTGAATCACAAACAAAAGATGGACGACGCAAATGACATAGCTGATAACCGGCATAGACACTGGGCCACGATAAGGTAACGATATTGGCGCTGTTCGTTTTATCTATCCACTTGCCCCTATTTGATAAGCCACCCCGGTGGTTGACGCGCTTTCCTCTGCAGCGTCACTTTACAGCAGAACTGAACGATCGAAGATTATTATTGAGACGCCCGTACAGGTTCCACAGCCTCGCTTTCTGTAATTTCATTGCCCTTTTACTTTTTGGCTCGTCATATGGAATAATTAAAAAAGAAAGAAAGAAAGAAAGAAAGAAAGAAAGAAAGAAAGAAAGAAAGAAAGAAAGAAAGAAAGAAAGAAAGAAAGAAAGAAAGAAAGAAAGAAGAAGACCTCACCGAGCTCAACAACAAATTCAGAGCCCATAATATCCAAAACAGAGATAGTTGCCAAAAGCACCCATCGGCTGCGTTTGGCTGTGCAGTTCATCTCATCGATAGAAAAGAAATACATGTTCAACTACGCGTCTATCTGCCAACGACGCGCCCGTCAGGCTGCCCCAGAATTAAGTGCCTTCTCTATCGACGACCATCAATTCATACCGGAGGCTTGCGATATCGGCGAAGCCTGGCGGTGGTGTCTTGCAACCGCTATGGCGGACGTCTCGTACGATCTTTTCTCTGGCATCCGCTTCGCTCAACTAACTGGGCCCGTATTCACGCAATGAGAGAGAGAGACATCTTACGTTAAAAATGCCCTTAAGAGAATATTTCTGCCAATACCGATGCTGGACATATTATTAGCGCAGCCTGCCAGCCAATGGCAAAAAAAAGGCACTTACGAAAGAGAACTTTTGTGAACACGGCTCCTGTTTCTCAAAACCAACAAAAGCGGTGACGAGTCAACGCTCGAGGGTCAGACACACGGGAGACACATAAAACGGGGCGCTACGATGTGTCGCAGAAGCCATTCAAAGAAATGTACGCACGCACGAACACGGATGCACCTTCACTTAGGGGCAGAAAAAAAACTAAAGGTGAGCAGAAACGCCAGACTCAAGTAAAACGCGACGCCGAAATATATATGTGTGTGTGTGTGTGTGTGTGTGTGTGTGTGTGTGTGTGTGTGTGTGTGTGTGTGAGAGAGAGAGAGAGAGAGAGAGAGAGAGAGAGAGAGAGAGAGAGCAGCGGTCTCTTTAGACATGGAGGCAGTTCCATCTTCGTGGACCGCCGCATAAAACAAAAGAAAGAGAAGTAACGAAAGATGAGGGTCAAAGTGAGCAAAGAAAGAAAAGGTAGCGACGGTGCTTCATTACACCCCCCGGTCCGCGGTGACGATTGGCACCGCACACCGAATGGAGGATTCGCCATTTCCGTTTATTGCCCGACGAACGACGCAGGGGGGCAGGCGCCGCCTCCGCTCCCGAGTTTGCGAGGCGACGGCCGTATCATCTCTGCTCGAAGAAAACTGCAGGTGCCCGACAAAGACGCCCTTCTTGCGGAATTCATTTCCTAGTTTTATTCCTCGCGGTATAGCTCTTTCTTTGTCGCAGTAAAGAGGACGACCCCAGGCGCCGCGTAAAGCGAGTTAGTTGCGGCGACCTGGCACGAAGAAATTAAAATAAACGGACTGACCAGGCACGGAATCCCGCCTGTTTTATAGTGCTGAGGACGATACAAAAAGACTTTGATTCCACTGTCTAGAGCGTAGTCATCAAACGGCGAGGAGACAGGACATGCTTCCAGCGTCACTTCTGAGATCTCTGGCGACCGCGGTCCCTGAAGTATTATGATCAAGGAATTCTAGTGCCGAAACTGAACGAGACTTATAGAACTGAAATATAGCGAGATTTTCTGGGATTTTATAACTGCCCGGAAGTTTGAAAAATTTGTCGAATTCGTCGAGTCGTGCATACGTACAAGACCGAAGTTAGTCCAAGACCGAAACTAGCCTTCACCAGTGACAAAGGCGCACGTAAATTAAGCATCGTTGTCAGTACATGTCGCATTCGCTGCATTGTAAGAAGAGCACCGCAACCGATCACTTGCTACTCGGAAACTACAGACGACAATTTTAATTTCGGTTGGCCACTGTCTTCCTCCAAACGTGAGCGACTTTTCGGCTTTTCCACCACAACAAATGTATCTCCTTTCATGTCGAATTACATCAAGCATGCCGTTGTTCAAGTGGCGACCGAAAGTGAAAAGGTTCTTTTTTTCACTACGTCGACAGTGTGCTTCAATTAAGGTACTGCATTAGAGCGTTGCTGGTGTGCAGCCTTTAGCACACCTGCAGTGCGTGTTAAGAAATGAAAATTGTACGCGAGACAACAAATAGCTAAAAAAATGGTAATTCACTCTATATAGGAAGATAGACGGCCCAGATTCCAAATGTACAATGAGGGATTGCGATAAAACGGGTAATACAAACAGGAGCACATCTCGAAATTATTACGTACGGCCCATTTCATTCAAAAATAATCGGTATCTAATGGTTCTAGACCACGGGAATCGAGGAGCAAAGAGCGCTCCATCTGATTATCTAAGCAGCTGCGTAAGGAACCACGCAGTCTCCTCAATAGGGCCGGAAGGATTAACTTCGCACGAGAAGCATAGTGCAGCGATGTCACGACAGTATTCGACTTCACTCTCGCCGAGTGTATCACGGGCGGTGCAAAAAAAAAGGGGTACGCCTCTTTCGCTTCTTCAGCATTTCTAACTACTGGCACTCGACGGATCTTATCTGAGGTAAACAAGCACAGCAGCTCAAAAGTATGACAGCCGGCACGCGTAACCGCTTGACAGGTGGCGCTACTATTCCTTAGGATTGGCAGATAAGTTGTGTGTCTTCTTTTTCGCCTCTGTGCTGATAGACGGCGTTCGTGTTGTCCACATTTCTCCCCTTGTGTCAGTGCCTGTTCTTTTCGTTATGAACCACAGTCGCTCTCCAGACAATGGAGGCCAGGGCGGCGCTTATGTTGCTCGCAACTTGAGTGCACTCAGGCTTGCAACTTGCATATTGCCTTGTAACTTGGGTCGAGCACGTGTATGTAACTATGTTGCGTCGATTCCCATTATTGCGGCAGCGGATACGAGAAAACTTAATTTGGGCGTGCCATTGGCATACCTCCCAGAGAATGAATTGTTTCACAGTATCATTTCTCGCAGGGATCGTGATAATACGGTGGGAGACTTTGACCGGACAGTCATTCACAAATGAGCATCGGCTCACAAAGAACGCATTTCGCATGCCATTGTAACGAGCGTGAAGACGCGAGACGAGCCTTCACGCATTTAATTTGAGCTGCACATTGCAGCTCGCGGGAACGAGCGGAAAGAAAACCAAAGGAAACAGAAATCGCGCCCAGCAACCGCGAATGACAATCGCTACGCTGCGGATTGCGATCAAACAGCGGCAAGAACTAGAACGAAGATTAAACGACAAAAACAAGATAAGAAACAAGCGAGTAACCGAGTTTCTCGTCGCTACTGAATTATACACTGAATCAGGCGTTCGTTGCTTGATTGTACCCGGCCAGCGCACGAACGCCCTCAATAGCCGGGGTGAGCGAGCTCGGGGTGTTCCTATAACTGCGTATAGGGGCGGCGCCCCGGAGCATCGTAAACCTGCCCCAATAAACTAAAGGGAAGAGGCTCGAGTGAGGAACAACGAAATGGCACAAACACAACGCGAGCACCGCGACAGTCGTAAACCCCCCGAGCGGCGCCCCAACGAACCAGAGCGCCTCCCTCCATTCGGCCGGCTGCAGAGACAACGCTCGCGAGGCGGCGATCAGCGGCCATCGGTGCGCCTGGCGAGAACGGGGTGGGAATTAGTTAATTCGCCCGGGCCGCAAATAAAAACGGAACGAACGGAAAGACAGTAACGGCTCCTAGACGCCCAGTGTTTAGCCCGTTTATTCGGCTCAGCCGGGGCGGGCATCGTCGATACTCGCCTGTTTTTTGTCTCGCCCTGGCAGCCGGCTCGCCACTTTGTGCTTCCTTCACACACTCCGGCGGCCGGAGAGAGCTAAAGGCCGCGCTCCCCCCCTTTATCGCAACTGCGCGAAGTTGTTGCACCCCGTACCGTGTTATTAGAACGGTGCAGCGGTTATGCGGCCGGGAAAGGCGCGTTCGGGAATCCCGGGCCAATATTGCGCGGATTTTCACGCGTTCGACTATAACCTGTAGCCGACTATATAGCGAGTGAATCGTGTTAGGTTTTTACTTGTACGCTTATGAAAAGCAGGTTTCGGCCTTTTAGGTGGTACCAACTTTGTCGTTCGATTAACCGCGGTAGCTTTGTCATTGCAGTATTGCACTGCTTAAGACGCGGATTACATCGTGGCGGCACTTCAACCAAACGAAAGTACTAGCGCACTCATTTATGCTCAGATTTAGGCACACATTGACGAACGACATGTAATCACAATGGACGCGCAGTGTTTCCTCGTGAGATTATAGCGATGACATAGTCACATTGTAGAATGACAGCTTCATAAGAAATGCTTATGTACAAGCACAAGCCAAGCTTTAAAGAAAGAAAATGACGAAGAAAAAAATTACCCGAGGAGCACACATGAAGAGATAGCGAATTCTGTAACCTTTCGGACGCAGCTGCGCATATTTTCGAAGATACCTCTGGCTGATTCCGCATACTCAATGACTCATGAGCGCTGACAGCTTCATCAAAGGCGTGCACCACAGTTTATTAATATTACACACGATCCGACATAACCAGCTCAGAATTTCAATGAAAACGGTAGTTGTCATAAATAATGGGATGCCAGCACACAGCGGAAGCAAGGGGAGACAGAGAAAAAAAAATCAACAAACACAGTGCAACGCGCCGTGTGCTTCGACTCTGTTACCGTCTTCCCTGGCTAACAAGATCTGACATATTCTCGATAGCGTGGCTATACGGATTACTCTGCAAAAGGCTGCATTTCTTATTTGGACTAGTTCCTTTCTCCGATTTCAGCGTCCATATTGGTCCGCATTTCCGGAAGTCGAGTTGTATAGCGGTGGGAGAAGGTCGAGTGTACCAGCGGACATCGCAGTGCCGAATAACTGCAGCAGTACGCGAATGACCTGGTGCAGCGCTTCAACCTGCCTTATCGAAGGAGCGCTTTCCACTGACGTCACGGCCAAAGCGTATAGAGCTAAGGCGCGGGATATAAGCACCGTTACCGTCATCTCTTTTAAGGCTTGCTTTGTAACACGGAATTCCTCCTACCCTGTACAACTCGTTAGTAGAGCAGTTCAGTATAGGCAGCGTTACGCAGCCATATCTACAAAATGAATGTCACACTTCCCCATCGAGACAAAAGGAGCATTTATATGCGTTTGCTACTAGCAACGAAATTAAATTAATAAAATAAAATAAAAGCTTGCACAATTTCTCGTGTCGTGGCATGCATAGTCCATCTTTCAGCCAAGGCGATTGTGGAGTGTTAAATATGCCACGTAAAACGCGGCTCCTCATGATAGGAAATTCAGCTACGCAATGAAACGATGTTGTCATTTGATCGTTCGCTTCCCCGACTCGTCGCACCTTAAGAGCCCTGGATTATCATGTATTTCTTATAGAACAAAAACAGAAGTTCAGCCGTAGACCGAGGAAAGAAGCTACGAGCAGATCGTTGAAAACTATAAAAGAACAGGGACAGTCGCTACAGCTTACGTTTCGACACGTGGACTCGTCTTAGGCTCAGCCACTATAGAATAATGCATAGGCTAAGCTATCGGTACCTTACCCAGCGGTGCACGCAATTAGCGAGGCCGCGGAGAACAGATCAAGCCGAAACAAACGAAGGCCACAAAAAAAAAGTGCTAAAAGAAAGCGGCAGAGAATGCGGGGTTATGAGGTGGCGAGCGGCGAGATATCCAATTAAGGAGATGCGCCGATTGGATGCTACGCTCTCTCCCTTTCTGGGCACACTGTTTATAGGCGCCCTCGTTTCGTTCGCACTCCGTTCGCCATTTCATATCCAGCCGGGGCGAAAACGTGCGAACGAACTCTCGCTGTCTTACGACTGTCGTAAACGGAGGGACTCCCACACACGGAGCGCCACCGAATGAGCCTCGCCACGTCGGCCCTCCTCGTATAAGGGGAACGCAGCGATATATTAATTACGTGATGGTCGTACGGAGTTATTGGGCGAGAACTCGTCTGAGGTGCGGCTTGTCCCTTTTTTTATTGCCTCTCCCAATCTAGTTATTCAGAAAGGAAAAGAAATGAAAGGTAAAAAAAAAGGATTAACCCGTTAACGAGAAGAGACGTCGGTACTACGGCGCCGAAAAGAACAATGTCATTTCGGAGACGGTTTGTCCAACTGTGTAGTCACTGACGACTTTCCGACGGCTACTATCATGTAAGAGAAGAAGACTGGCCAACGCCAAATATATGCGCCAACTAACACTCTAAACACCCTAAATACATTTTTCTTTTGAAAAAAAGAACACTTCGCTTGAGCTTACACCTTGCTCCAGAAAAAGAAACAAGAAAAACCTAAATTCAGTTTCACCCAGCGTGAAATCCGCTGAAACGGCGGAGCTGTGGGTTTCCCGTGTTCGCGTTGTCTGTCTGTCTGTCTGTCTGTCTGTCTGTCTGTCTGTCTGTCTGTCTGTCTTTGCATTCGCACGATCGCTATCACGTAGGAGTGGGCTCAGGGCGAGAGTGGGCATAGCCTTCTTGGCCTTCACACAATCACTAACAAGTAGCAACGGGCTGAGCACAAATCGACGAGACGATACCGATGTACAGCTGTTTGTCGGTCATCGCAGAAGTTTATTATCACAGACATACAAAAAGAAAGCGGCCCGTGGTACCAAGTATGCGTACAACCATTCACAACTAAAGGCACAGCCACGGTAAACTTGATAAGAACAGATCAGGGCTGGCCACCTCACCCTTCTTTTATCGCTTTTTGCTTACGACCACCCATAACTTGACACTTCTCTTTCCCAAGGTATAGTGTTTGGAGAACAAAAGAAATAAATAAAGGAAGAATATAAACAACCGACCGTCTAGCACACGCTACCTATTTAGTCGGGTATTTCTTCTATTCCAAATGTGATGATGTAAAGCATGTCACGCAAGCCAATAAATTTTTGATTGCTCCTAGGAGTTGGCTTCTCCCTAAGCGCCGAAGCTTAACAGCAAAGAGCTAACTTACGTGGCTCTCACCGGAAGGGATTATTTGTTTGAGGAATATTACTTCCAGGGACAATCAGAATGTGCAATGACAGAAGAAACAGACTACAAATTGTTCAAAAAGACACAGGAAAAAAAGAAAAATATACACGGCTAAGGATGCTTCATTGCAGCAGCAGTAACGTACTGCAAGTGATCTGTTTAGTCTAAACATACTGCCATAAATACACTGACAAAGCTATAAATAAATAAATAAATAAATAAATAAATAAATAAATAAATAAATTCAGTCTGCCAGAGCACGGCATTTTTAAATACGTTTCGGCAGGTGCCTAATCCGTCCAAATAAATGTGACAGCTTTCCAAACGACAACTCACAGCTCAGCACACACGTCATATTCTGCAGGGCGTGAAAAGTGATGACGCAATCGCTAGTTCACAGTCGCCTATTTACATGATCTCAGGGTCACGTCAGAGTACGATCGCTTTTCGTCAGCGCAGAACCATCAACCTGACTGTCTTTGATAAAGCGACGTCAACACTAGCGCGTCTCGCAGAAGCTCTTTGCCAGGGCTTCACAAACACACACAGACCGCTACCGGTTAGAAAGCACACACACAGACAGGCAGAAAATTCAAGCGCACTGAATCTAACATGGCCCTTACGAAAGAGCATAAGCGATCTCCCCGAACACCAAACATGACTCGAACTAACCTGAATGAAGCATGAGCAAGGGCGTCGAAAACTCACCCGTTGCGACGGTCTCGTTCGCATTCTGCTTGCCTCTGTCTGACGACGCCAAATGACGGTGCACGTTGCTCTACAATAGAGCGGCTTCCCACCAGACGTTCAATCACACGAAACAGTCCAACGCACACACACGCACAGTGGTCCCACCAGCTGAGCTCCTCTACGTGTTTCTTGTTTTGACCTTACAAGCGTCCGTCCTCTCCGGAAATAAACCGCACGACGAAAAGTCCGGGCAACATCGAATCCAGCTCAACGACGCGCTCTGTATCCCCTTCTTTCTCATGCTTCGACCCCCCGACGTTGGCGAGGCGCAAAAGCGACCCGTTGTTGAGAGCGAGCGCCGAGATCACGCGCTCTGCACTGTACTGCAGCCGTCGACGGGCGCTACCGACGGCGGCAGGAAACCGGTAATTTCGTTCCCGCGAGACAACCGCCGCTTTCGCTACACGGAAAGGCGTTCGCCAGCCACGTCAATCCATAGAGCTCGCACAACGGCTCGCAACACATCAGGCGAGAAGCACATAACCTTTCATCAACACGGCCGCCGGCGCAGCATCCAGTCGAGCAGACGAAAAAAAGAAGAAGCGCCGAGCAGACGACGGCCCGCGAGATGCGCGGACGCTCGTGCCGTTCGAGAAGGCGCGTGAACGGGAGGGAAAGGTATATAGCAGACGCCCGGCTGCTTGAGCTGCTTGAGCAAGCATGCAGACGACGACGTTTGCGGGGTGGAGAAGCGTGCGCGCAGTGGCGCCGAATATGCGGAGATGAACGCCGGCGCCGAGCGCTTGGCGCAGGGCAAACACAATAAGCCTTCCTTCCCCCTTTCTTTTCTTCTTTGAAGCCGCGTGGCAGAGAAAAGCTGACAGGCCTTTCAACGCCGCGAACGCATTCTTTTCGGCTCACACGTTATATGGGGGCGCATCGAACGCGATCGACGGACGGTTCGCTGAAGCTGTACAAGAGCGTGCACTTCCCGCAGTACACGGCAGGCGCCCGCGGTGAAGAATTAGACGACGTGAAGAAGAAAGAGAGATAAAAAAAGCAAAAAAACAAAGAAGGCTCTCATCTGCCTCTACAGGAGAGTTCCCGGCGTGAGATATTCACGTCGCCGTGGCAGGTGGGCTTCGAAGACGCATCACGCTTTTGTGACGTGCACTGTTCCAGGATACTATAGATCGCGCACACAGACAACACAGGTGGGAGAAGCGCACATACAAGCGCCCAATATGCGCTGAGGAGTGTGCGTGCTTCTCGAATGTGTCTCTCGCCCGTGCTCGCACTCCGCTGTACAGTGTTCTGCGCCAACGCGGCAAATTTTCAACCCAAGCTACACTAGGGTCAAATTTCGGGCAAGGATATGGTGGTTTCGGCCGCAGTTATATTTCATTATGCAAATAAAAGGGCGTGCAAACACGTGCACTGTGGACGCTTCTACGTTGGACAAACAGCGCGTTGTATTAATCAGAGATTAATTGAGCATAAAAGGCGATCAACCGTGGGAAGCCTTCTAATCTTTCTTTACACTGCTGCGATCCTAACTGCGGCCCAAGCTAGATGAATGCGCGATCCTATACGGGCACAGGAGTGAGGAAACGCGCTTGAATGGATGAGACCTGGAACATCAATAATAGCGGAAACGTGTGAGTTAGTCCGGCTTCGATTATCTTTCACAGAAAAAAAACCACGCATATCCACGGAGTGAATGATGATGAATGGGCGAAGCTCCGGAGGTTCATCGGTAAAAACCGTGAATCTTGCCCAGTACATCATCAAAGACGTGACAAACACTGTGTGTCGCCATCTAGCGCTCTCCTATCACACTAGAGCACGCAGCGAGCGCCTCCGCGCCATCTATTGATCAATTCACATACTAGCTAAGCAGCACCGCAGCGCTCGGACGGACGGACAGACAGACAGACTCCCGTGCTACGCGTTCCCATACATCTGAATGAAGCGAGCACCGCGGCGCATTCACGCCATCTAGTGAGCACTTCATAAAACTACAGGTGGCTACATACTATACCGGAGGAAGGACAGACCCACGCCCTAAGGAGCTTCGCCCCTAAAAGATAGAGTGCCTTAACAGTTATCTCTCGCATAGACCGGTACGTGTAGTCGTTTGACAAGTGGCGCTGCTGTTCTCGAGTACTTATGTCTTTCTTCTTTATTTCGCCTCGGTGCTCTCCTTCAGTTGATAACAGCCGTTCGTATTGTCCACTCCTCTACACTTGTGGGTGTGTTCTGCACGCCCTTTTCTTAGCATTGTGAACCGTCACCAACTCGCTCAGCTTTCAGCCGTTATATTTCAATATTAGACGACAGGCAGTTCTCCCTAACACATGACTTGCGGCCATAGGCCGATATGAGAAAAACCCGTTACTGGAAGACGAAGCAAAACTTGGAGGAGGAGCGACGAAAGGAAACTCGCGTACTTTTTTTTTTCCATTTATTGTTCCCGAGGGACACAGCAACTTCGCAGACAGCTGGAAATCATGGCCAGTAAAATTATGAACAGATCTCTCGAAACAACGAAAAGCAGGAATTGTGGCTAGAGCCAGCTTTTCGACCAGAGTGGTCTTCTTTTCGTCAGGAATCTCTCCATCGCATCAAGCATCCACACTGTCCCAACTCCTATTCTCGCCATGAAAACTTGTACTCGTAAATGTAGCGTGAACGCGCGAGCTCTTGATGAAGGTACAAAATATGCTGGGTGCTGGAGATGGTCGTCCCGTCCCACTCTTGATATACTTAACTGCATAAAAACAGTCGCGAAGCAAACATGTCGGTTTATGAGGAATGCGAGATTTTTTTCGCGACTATAACCAGTGTCCCGCAGAAATTTCAGTCAAAATCCAGAAAATCTTAGCAGGTCTCGAAATCAGTACATTTCAGGAAAAATTAGGAAGAGTGCGCATGTACGCTGTCTACGTATTGAAGACCAGAACTGCAATGAAATATTATTTGAGGAGTTTGTAGCCTTTATGGTACATTTGTAAGCATTGTTATGTAACCACAAGTAAATGGAATACTTTTTAGAAGACTTTATCCTTGCTCTTCCAATGCTGCGGCTGCTTCGTCGTCATTTCTGTGTAAGGAAAGCTAAAGGTAATCTAATCGGATTAGACTGACGAAGTCTTCTACTTTGACTTTATACATTTATTGGCCGCATGAAAGGTCAGTTACCATGCGAGAAACAGAATGCCACAATCTCGCGTCGTTGAACCTCGAACGCAAACATCCGCAGTGGTGCGTCAGTGTGACGTCAGAAATATCAAGTTACTGTCCCGCGTTCGGGCAGTGACCGCTGATGAAAGAGCAGGCGTAGTATTTTCAATTCTTTCAAAACACTCGGCAATTATTTTTAGAGCTGGAGAAACGAACGGTTCCATACAGGCTTTGTCCGGTTTAATGAAGTCGTCGGGAGGAATTGTGGGAACCTCTTAGCTCAAAAGGGACACTAAAATGAAAAGGTGAAGTGGTTTGGAATGATAACTTATAGTTCAAGAACCAGATTCTCAATAATTTCACCAATTTATGTTCAATATTATAAGAAAGAAATGAATGTCAATATTTTAGTTTTGAAATTCGCGCCGGAACTTAGGCCTCATTATGTCAGAAGCCCGATTTCTTTTTTCCGTATTCTCGTCAGATTCCGTCCATCAAATATTTTGATACTCTTTGTCTTAAGTCTTCGGTTTCCTTAGAACACAATGCATGTCTTTCTATCCGATAAATAGCTACCCTAGCTGACGTCATCAAAGATCTGTGACGTCACGCGTATCTGCTGGAACTTCAAAGTAGTGTCGGCATCCTTATTTTCATTCTGCGTCTTTTATAGCTTGCTAAGGGTCTTCTCGTCGCAAGATTGGCGTTTTTCGTATTGTTAAAAGCTTATGTAGTTGTGCGAGAAACATTGTTTTGCACATTAGTGTCCACTTAACGAACGATACACCTCGTGATAAGAATAGCCGCCCTGCAGAATGAATTGTGTACCTCTAGTACCACTCTCTCCCTTTTCTTCTTCCGACCAGTTTTACAGCGATATCACTTCACTTCTCTCTATGCCTTGAAAAAGACCGGACCCGCGGTCGAAACAGTTGGCAATAAACGATAACTGCGAAGTCGTGTCTATTTCACTCTCTCTCTCTCTCTCTCCCTTCATATATATATATATATATATATATATATATATATATATATATATATATATATATATAGAAGAGACGTAGAAGATATTCCATCTATTGGTCGACGTTTCGGACAGAGCCTGGTAAACGTCAGGCTCTGGCCGAAACGTCGACCAATAAATGGAATATTGTTGGAGTGCTACGTCGCATACTTATATTCATGCGGCAGCCGAAGCTACCTACTTCGCCAAACAATATCAGCTAACAGTGGATATACAGAAAATACAAACGGAGAAAGAGTTAGAGAAAATAGCGGAAATAGTTGAGGTGAAAATCAGCTTGGTGTAGAAGAAATAAATACTTGGTTTGCATGTAAAATGACGCTTTAATGGTTTCTTTGCGTCTGTGTGGCTTATATAGCGGACGATAAGTTACATGTTCCTTTGCTCAAAAGAATCAGCTCTTTGCTTAGCTTTGCAAAGCTATGCCAAGCCCTCACCGCAACGCTGGTCACGGGTGCTCGCGATAGCAGAGCCATATTCCTACTTTACAAGAAAGCTATGCCTCGCTTACCTTGGCCCGACTCTCAGACGCGCAGGTTAGCCGGCAACAGCAATACGGCGCAGCTGCGGTCAGACTGGGCGCGTTGTAACTTCACGCAAAGCTGGGCAGTTGAAACAAAACCTTATTATGCATCACGAGCTAGAAAGGCAGGCGCAAAAAAGCAACACTTGCGTGGATGCCCGGACGAGGCCGCGGTGAAGCTGTTACCTGACCGGAGTGATTACCTGGCAACTAAATCATACGCTGCAGATAGGCACAAAATAAGCTGCCCGTGGAACCGTATAATTAACGAGGAGTAACTGCTGGCCTTGCGTAATTGTAAAACAGAACGAGCGCCAAAAGAAACAGGATGGTGGGAACCCGGGTCCGTCCAACCCGGGTCCTTTGGGTTCTTTTTTCTTTCTTTTTTTATATAATGCTGATTTCGGTAAACGACTAAAACCACAGCAATTTGGGCTCAGGATGCTAGACGCATGCCTGGCTGGTTAGTGCATCCGCGTTCCGCGCACTGCAGCCACTACACCAGCTTGTGCAGTGAAGAACAGATTTTTACGGCTCAATTATTAAAAACAATAGTTAACGCAATAAGAACTATATATATATATATATATATATATATATATATATATATATATATATATATATATATAGTCGTGGCCTTGTATATATATATATATATAGTCATGGTGGTGAATAGGCCGGAGGCGTGAAGGCAGAGATGAGTAGTAGACCCTCGGAATTGGCAGCAAAAATGCGGAAAGCGTTTATTCAACGTTTCAGCCGGAGACCGGCCTTCATCAGGCCTTCATCATGAATATATATATATATATATATATATATATATATATATATATATATATATATATATATATATATATATATATATAGTCGTGGCCTTGTGGTAAAGTGTCCGCTTCGGCTGCGGGAGGTCGTGGGTTCGATTCCCACCGCCGCTGGTCACCCACCGGCTAAATGGGCACAAGCGTTCCCCCGGCCTGACACTTGGCTCTCATTTGGGGTGATAACGCTTGGGAAAGGAGCCTGCGCTCTGAAAGCCCGTCGAAATGACTCGTGAGCGCAGCGTTACGTACGTGTGCCAACTCGGGCTGAGTGGACCGAGTGTGTGTGTGTCGGTCGGTCAGTGTTTGGCCTAGGTCCCGTGGGCCATGACGACGACAGTGCTATATATATATATATATATATATATATATATATATATATACGGGACTGCTATTTAATGAACGTTTTTGTAATTAACTAGCTCATTTTAGGTGTCGTGATTCATCAATCATTTTGAAGCTCAGTAGTCATCACAGCACCTCTCTATTGCAGTAACACGCGTTTATTTTCACTCGTCCACTGGAACAATTTCGGTGCATTACGAAGTCACGCTTTCGCACTAGCCCGATCATGACCGTTACAGTAATATAAGACTTGGTGTAAGGGCCACAGAAAGAGCAAAACCCAAGGACTCTTGGTCATGCCAGTTTTAACTTTCCGCTACAACGGCGCGGCTCGGTTAACTGCCTGCCACCGCGCCTGATGCCGATGAAAAAGTAATTCTAAAATGTATTGAAAAAAAAATCACAGCATATCCACGGGGTGAATGATGATGAGTGGGCGAAGCTCCGGAGGGAATCATCGGTAAACCGTGAATCTTTCGCGTAAATCGCCCAGTCGATCATCATGTAAAGGCGTGAGAAACACTGTATTCGTACGCTGGGATCTCGCGTTTAAGGGGGATATGCTGTGCTAGAGCCAGGCCTGCAAGGAACTGCAGGACAGTGACAGCGTAAGCAGGAGGAGCTACTTTCTTAGAGGCCACTTTAAACGCTTGAGGAAAGTAGTGCAAGTAGAAGTGGTAGGTATCTCCTGCGCCATAACTTATCATTTTGCCAAGTAGGGAAGTACCCACTACGCCATAATTACCAGTGCCTCCGTAATGGGTTCAAAGCTACAAAGCACGCAGCTCTGTGTACTTTCAAATGATGCCTCGACCTCGTTATACAATACATTTTCGCGTCGTGTAGCGGTGTATTACTATTTTTCAACGTAACATTACGGTTGTTAATGCGATTCCGCGGGAGACATTATACCTGTTTAGGTCTTTTAGCGATAATTTTTCAACCACAGGCGTAGCTCAGTGGTAGAACGCTCGACTGCCACGCCGAGAGCCTGGGTTCGAATCCAGGCAGAGGACACACCTTTCGGAATTTTTTTTCATAGAACTGGACGTGGCTACGTAAATCGCCAACAACGAACACCACGGGATGTACAGACCCACGCCCTAAGGAGCTTCGCCCCTAAAACGTTCCTTGCGGCGCTAATGTGAGCTAAAATACTGCGGTTGCATCGAATGTCGCAGTGAAGCCGAACAGTCAAGGAAAAGGGAGGATGAAGTTCGTATGGCTGGTGACGCCCATGCCATGTTTCGATAATACCTTTCTACGCTGGTTGAGCGCTCACATATGTGAACGGTCTTAGAGGTAACTTCAACCTCGTCAAGGTATATCATCATGTGCCAAGGGTAATTTTCGACATTATCTTCAATGAAATAGAGCTTGCCCTTCAATTTGCCCAAGGAAGCAACCAGAAGGATTGAACGGAAAAAAAATCATAGTTTCTTTAGAAGGGGTCTTTGTGGGGGTCTTTGACATTGGTTTGCATTGGTAGTTTGTATTAGATGATTTGTACATATATGGTACGGAATATTCCGCTTATGTATACAACCTTCTGTTTTTGTACGGTAACGCTCGCCCATGTTGTTTGTAATATTTGATTAACTAGCATTAGTGGTGCTGTATAAAGTGATTAATGTGTGGTTTATGTATGCCTATGTGTCTTGTTATCTTTTGTTTAATTTTTATATTTGCTTATCCAGTATGTTTTTGTTCTCTTTTCAAGTGTTTCTTTTCTTTTCATGCAATGTACGACTTGCAGCAGTGTTGCTATTGACCCGCCCTGTAACGGCCGACAGGCCAACAGTATGTGTAAATAAATAAAAAAAATGCGATAGCAATGTATCATATAATAGACGAAGTAAGACTAGCAGTTTAGGGGCAATTTCATTTGTAGTGAACGTGGGCTTCTTAATTAAGCGGCCAGTTGCGTAATGTACCATGTGACGGTCGAGAAGCAGAAACAACGGTCCAGCAGAGCTGCGAGATAAGTCATGTTGCTTTGATGTCTTCTGGCACGCGCTTCACAACGCCCGACCGCGCTAAGCAGCGTGCACTTTGCACCATCGAGAAACTTGACCCAGCACAGCCGCATCAAGCCAGCGCGTTCCTTCCGCACTCGTAGACACATTCGCGTGAGCGCTATGTGACGAGGACATTGCTGGTGTTGCGGCGATATGCGAGGCGCCTGGAACAGAGCACGTGATCAAGGCGCTGCTCCGCAGTACGCAGCACGTCTGATGGCGACCGCGCGAAACCCACAGTTGCTGCTCGAGCGACACCCACCCCCACCACCTCGCGTCTTTTCATGCTCGTTAAAGAAGGGCGAGGCGTATCCTCCCCGCTTCGACGGAGGCCTCCCGAGCGGGGTGATGTCACCGCATGCGCCCTCCGAGCGACGGAAATGGGCCGGGCTCGTTGGTCACTGCTTCAGCCGCGTTCGTCGCCCCCGCTCGCGAGCTTTTACCCGCGGGTAGAACGTACGATGCGTGGGGGGGGGGGGGGGTGTTATCAATTTGGACTTTATACGGGACATGGCGGCGACAGCGAAAGCCCGTCGAGACTGACCATATATTTATGTCGCAATAATAAAATTTAAAAAAAAGAAGTGTTTGCAGCCTAACATCATTTACGGTTTCTCTCTAATGGACTGGTTCAGCGCACGCCGCTGGTTAGTCGATCTCGTAAGCAAAGAGCGCAAATGCGGACAATGGCAGGTAGACAGCGGCAGTCTTGCCCTTGCATTCTAAAATGTTCGTCGTGCCTATTTCTAGTCGTGCCTAGTTCCTACCGTCTACCCATCTTGGCTCGATAGATGGATAGACGGTAGGAACATCCCCTTTGAATCGGGGCGGCGGCTTGTGCCACCACGCTCTTTATTAGCCCTCCCTATGCACTGTATGTAGTTCCTGCTAAAATGTTGTCAACTTCCCCTTCCTATGACTTTTCGTCGTTACTGCAAAATACTTCCATTCCGCGTGTTGCAGTTTTCGGCTTCCAGTGTACCAGCCTCTACTTGTACGTCTCGACACTAGACAGACTTGTGTTCCGAACGCAGACCGTTAGACCCAAAGTCTCGGGCAGACTTACTTCTTCCCTTATTACTGAATGAACAACTCGATATTCGACAAAAGTGTACTCCACGTTTTCGAGAATATGGATTGTGGTGCCACAGCTATGCGCATAAGGAGTGAGTTATAATCAGCAGCAATTCAAGAGAATCGGGGCATCACCTTCAGTCAAGCAGCAGCGCTGTGGTCAATACGGCCGCGCGAAGGACGAACATAGTGTCCAGGACTGTGTGAGAATACGGTAGTTGGCCTTGCTTACATACTATACACACGCGTTCCTTCGTGAGACACGGGGCTCACCAGCGTCTGGAGACACACCCCCTGCTAACAACGCGTGAGAGGCTCAGGTGGAACATTTGCTGGCCACGTACATGCTAGGCTAAATCCGAATGCAGCAACATCGCCAACGGCACCAGCTTACTTCCCTTACTAAGATGACCTTCATTTCCTCCATGAATGTTTTCCTACGCAGCGCGAGTACAAGAACAAGTAGTGTTTGCATTCGTTAAGTGTTCACCATTTCTTCTTCTTTTCACCACGTTCCACTACGCCGCGCGTGAGTGATATCGGCATTCATAAAGAAGACTCGCACGCGGCGCAAGACAAGCTAGCAGCCCTGACTAGCTCGTAAGCGTGAGGCACGATCACGGCATGACTCTGGTTTGGCGTGGTTCCTGCTTACGCGTCTCTACACGAGTGAGTCGTGTTGGCGGTGCAGCGTCACTCGCGCTTGAATGCCATCAGAAAAAAAAGAAAAAAAAAGACAAAGAAAACTAGCGGCAAGGGGGCACGCAAGAAAAACTAAACCGAAATACGCTGCGAGCCGTGTCGAAAGAGGAGTCGTGAGACCACCAACACAACAGCTCTGCCGCATGGGGGGAAAAATTAAAGAAAAAAGAAGCACGCACACAAGAGACGCACACGCTCGGTCGTGCACCTGCGCGCTCGCGTGGTCAGCGCATGCGCGTGCGTGAGAGCGTGAATGTAGTAAAGTGTCCGTGTCTGCAATCCCGCGTGGTGCAGACGAACGCGGGAGAAGGCAAGGACGACAGCTCATCCTTTCCTTGCGCTGTTTTGTCTACCGCCGCAAGATGTCGAGAGACGTATACACCATAGGCGAGAGAGAAAATATCAGAACCAACTCAGCTTTTCATAATCGTAGCTCGGCGACGCGCAGTGATCATGGACAGCAAAATGAGCTTGCCTATCATTATACTGTATCGTATCAGATTGTTGTCTATGTGCACGCGACAGCTTCAGTTCGAGACTTCGCGAAGAGAGAAGAGAGAGAGAGAGAGGCATAAAGGAGAGGTGCCTAGAACTGCACTACTAATGCATTGAGAGGGTTTTTCCGTTATAATAGCGGATACCCGACATCATTAAGCAACATTCCCTACAGTTCAGCCAACATAAGCTGAGAGCAGCCAAGAATAGGGAGATTTACCGTACCGTTGTGGTGTGCACGTAGAAAATTGAGCTTCTGAGGGTGTTACCGGCAAGTTTTATCATCCTGCGACGTTTCCGTACTCACCGAGCAACTAGTGGAAGTCTTTGCGACTAAAATAGCCCCATGACGGTACGGTATTACCGTCATTACCGTAGGGTAAGCCGGCGCTGCTAAAACTCCCTATTAGCCATTAAAACCAGCGTTCTTCGTATTCCAGTAAATGCGGTAGGCCAAAACCCCGACGCGCTCACTGTTCAGCGACCGCACTGGGTTGCGTTCAAATATGATCGATTTCCGGGTTTTTAGGTCCTAAGACCACGATGTGATTATGATAGACGCCGCAGTGGAGGTCTTTGGAAATTTCGACCAACTGGGATGCTTTAACATGAACTGACACGGCACAGTACACGGCCCTCAACATTTCGCATCCATCGAAATACATCCGAAGCGGCCGGGATTCAACCCCGCGACGTTTGGATATGCAGCCGAGTGTCATAGCCACTAGACCACCGTGGCGGGGCTCTGCATAATATGCCTAAGTAAGCCACTACATCCGGATCTCAAAAGACACTAGCGCCAGATTTCCCCCTACCCGACGTAGTGCTTTTGTTGGCAACTCTAAATGCACCGTGCCGAACAGGAAACGGAGTTAAACACTAGAAGGGGTCTCGGCCGTTTGCAGAAGGGACGAGCGTATCTACACGCTGCTGCTCGACCTTTGGCCCTGCAGTGCGCATGCGCACAGCGATACGTGGCCTACGCTCCGTAGTTGCCCTTGCCTGTCAATTGGGGTCGACATCGAAGGTCGCGCACCTGCCGCAGCGCCGTGATACGGCGGTCGTGCTCACACAGCACGGGTGCCGAATACTGCGTGACCCTGGTGGGGCCAACACGATCCCCCGAACGCTTCTTCCGCGATGGATCCGTGAAAGGTGCATTTTTTGGCCACGTCACGGCGGTAGTGTTGCGAAAGTAGTAAAAGAAGACCTACAGCGAAATTGTTTGTTTTGTGGGGTTTTACGTCCCAAAACCAGTTCTGATTATGAGAGACGCCGTAGTGGAGGGCTCCGGAAATTTCGACCACCTGGGGTTCTTTAACGTGCACTGACATCGCACAGCACACGGGCCTCAACGTTTCGCCTCCATCGAAATGCAGCCGCCGTGGCCGGAATTCGATCCCGCGACCCTCGGATCAGCAGCCGAGTACCTTAGCCACTAGACCACCGTGGCGGGGCCTACAGCGAAATTGAGATACAATGGAAAAAAGAAAGGAACTGGTAGGTGTCGTAGGCTTATGTGTGTCCAGGTGGCAGTCGCACGACGCGCAAACGCTTCGCACTTTCCATTTTTTCCACCGTCTTCCATAATTTTCATCAGTTTCATCCCGCTGGTTAAATGTCTGTTCGCAATAAAATCCCTATAACCTTAAATATCTTATCTATCAACCCCTAACATGCCTCCTATGCTGGAGTTCACGTATTTATGCTTTAATTTCGTAAGGCATTTCGAAGCGCGTTTTGAAGTCGGAGATAAGTGGCACGTGCTGCGTCAGAAACGAGTTTGTAACTCGGTGCCCGTGCCATTGGAAACCGCCCATCGCGATAATGATGCAATGCGCAAGAGTATCGCATCTATCATCCTAAAGCATTGCATGTTTACTCCTTAGGGTCCACTGTTGCCAATGTTTAGGTCACTGTCGAATCTTCTCTGTGGCTCGACAGGCATGTCCTGGCGGCGGCTCAGTAGGTGTGCACGTCACATAATAGTACCAACGAATAATAGTACAGAATAGCACCACACCTTCCGAAACTGTTTGTAGAGCTAGTCCAACGTTTCCCAATCTCTATTATGCACACTCTTGCTGAGAGGGCTGGCAGCGACCTCACCGACCAACGGCTCAGAAGAAAATGAAAGCGCTTTTGGGCTTCTAAAAACATCTGGCCTTACCGAGCGCCTATTATATTATATAGGACTGTCCTGTAGGCGTTACCCCTCTCTCTTTCTCTTTACTTTTCGTCCCCTTTTCCCCAGTGCAGGGTAGCAAACCGGACTGCTGACTGGTTAACAACCCTGCCTTCCCTTCCTTATTTCTCTCTCTCTCTGACAGCGACGGCAAGAGCCTAAACGCAATGAGGTGCAACGAGAAAAAGGAGTATTTCTTTATGCATCTCGCTGGATCACTACGATAAAATACCGGGCTAATAGAGAGTAACCTGAAGCAGAACTGTGAGAACTAGTTTGAACAGATCCATTAAAAAAAGAAAAGAAACATTGAGCGCGCAAATACACAAGGACGAAGAAAGAGGAGAAACAGGGACGATGGCTTTCTAACATCTATACCAACAACTACCAGGTAGTTAGTGCTCGGCCCTTGTGTCTCGTTTTTCTTCGTCCTTGTTTGTTCGCGCTAATTTTTTTTAAGTGAATAACCATTCTACACACGCGATAATCTTGGGTCAACTGTCACTTTAATGAGCACCTGACACGATGTGCTTGTGTGAACAAGATGCATTTAGAAGTTCTTGTCGGCCTATCGCCATTACGTAGAGCTCGCTCTCAAAAGCAGTCTGCAAACTAGTACTCATTCACGCGCGATTTCACTGCGGGTGTGCAGCCCTCTCGCTTGGTTTTTACTAGCTGCGAAAGTTCGGCTTCAGTACAGATATTCTTACGAATATAGCATCATCAATATTGGTGATACGAGTGCTTCGTACAATATATATCAACATTATTTTTATTATATGGACTGACGGCTTACCACCCAACTTAAGCTAAAAAGAAATGATAGACAGGGATACACGATAACCTTTTGAATATTCATTCTACAAATGAGGTGGTCAACGCTACTGTTACAAATGACTTGTTCAATAGCATTAGTGTTTTTTATTCATGTCAAGGGACCAGAGTGTCAAAGTACTCCCTACTAGTTTGCCCGTTCCACTGGTTAAGTGCGCACGCGCACAGCCATACACGCTCTGTAGTTGCCCCTGCCTGTCAATTGGGGTCGACATCGAAGGTCGCGCACCTGCCGCAGCGCCGTGATACGGCGGTCGTGCTCACACAGCACGGGTGCCGAATACTGCGTGACCCTGGTGGGGCCAACACGATCCCCCGAACGCTTCTTCCGCGATGGACCCGTGAAAGGTGCATTTTTTGGCCACGTCACGGCGGTAGTGTTGCGAAAGTAGTAAAAGAAGACCTACAGCGAAATGTTTGTTTTGTGGGGTTTTACGTCCCAAAACCAGTTCTGATTATGAGAGACGCCGTAGTGGAGGGCTCCGGAAATTTCGACCACCTGGGGTTCTTTAACGTGCACTGACATCGCACAGCACACGGGCCTCAACATTTCGCCTCCACCGAAATGCAGCCGCCGCGGCCGGGATTCGATCCCGCGACCCTCGGATCAGCAGCCGAGTACCTTAGCCACTAGACCACCGTGGCGGGGCCTACAGCGAAATTGAGATACAATGGAAAAAAGAAAGGAACTGGTAGGTGTCGTAGGCTTATGTGTGTCCAGGTGGCAGTCGCACGACGCGCAAACGCTTCGCACTTTCCATTCTTCCCACCGTCTTCCATAATTTTCACCAGTTTCATCTCGCTGGTTGAATGTCTGTTCGCAATAAAATCCCTACAACCTTAAACATCTTATCTATCAACCCCTAACATGCCTCCTGTGCTGGAGTTAACGTATCTTATGGTTTAATTTCGTAAGGCATTTCGAAGCGCATTTTGAAGTCGGAGATAAGTGGCACGTGCTGCGTCAGAAACGAGTTTGTGACTCGGAGTCCGTGCCATTGGAAACCGCCCATCGCGATAATGATGCAATGCGCAAGAGTATCGCATCTATCATCCTAAAGCATTGCATGTTTACTCCTTAGGGTCGTCCACTGGCGCCAATGTTTAGGTCACTGTCGAATCTTCTCTGTGGCTCGACAGGCATGTCCTGGCGGCGGCTCAGTAGGTGTGCACGGCACATAATATTACCAACGAATAATAGTACAGAATAGCACCCGCACCTTCCGAAAGTGTTTGTAGAGCCAGTCCAACGTTTCCCAATCTCTGTTATGCACACTCTTGCTGAGAGGGCTGGCAGCGACCTCACCGACCAACGGCTCAGAAGAAAATGAAAGCGCTTTTGGGCTTCTAAAAACATCTGGCCTTACCGAGCGCCTATGATATTATATAGGACTGTCCTGTAGGCGTTCCCCCTCTCTCTTTCTCTTTACTTTTCGTCCCCTTTTCCCCAGTGCAGGGTAGCAAACCGGACTGCTGACTGGTTAACAACCCTGCCTTCCCTTCCTTATTTCTCTCTCTCTCTCTGACAGCGACGGCAAAAGCGTAAACGCAATAAAGGAGTATTTCTTTATGCATCTCGCTGGATCACTACGATGAAATACCGGGCTAATAGAGAGTAACCTGAAGCAGAACTGTGAGAACTAGTTTGAACAGATCCATTAAAAAAGAAAAAAAACATTGAGCGCGCAAATACACAAGGACGAAGAAAGAGGAGAAACAGGGACGATGGCTTTCTAACATCTATACCAACAACTACCAGGTAGTTGTTAGTGCTCGGCCCTTGTGTCTCGTTTTTCTTCGTCCTTGTTTGTTCGCGCTAATTTTTTTTAAGTGAATAACCATTCTACACACGCGATAATCTTGGGTCAGCTGTAACTCTAATGAGCACCTGACACGATGTGCTTGTGTGAACAAGATGCATTTAGAAGTTCTTGTCGGCCTATCGCCATTACGTAGAGCTCGCTCTCAAAAGCAGTCTGCAAACTAGTACTCATTCACGCGCGATTTTCACTGTGGGTGTGCAGCTCTTTCGCTTGGTTTTTACTAACTGCGAAAGTTCGGCTTCAGTACAGATATTCTTACGAATATAGAATCATCAATCTTGGCCATACGAGTGCTTCGTACAATATATATCAACATTGTTTTTATTATACGGACTGACGGCGTCCCACCCAACTTCAGCTAAAAAGAAATAATAGATAGGGATACATGATAACCTTTTGAATATTCATTCTACAAATGAGGTGGTCAACGCTACTGTTACAAATGACTTGTTCAATAGCATTAGAGTGTTTTATATTCATGTCGAGGGACCAGAGTGTCAAAGTACTCCCTACTAGTTTGCCCGTTCCACTGGTTAAGTTCACAGGTGCAATACGGCGCGTTGAGAAAGATAAACCAAGCTATGTAGCTATGGTAAACGTGTTACCGCTCTTTTCTCTTATTTTCGCTGTTCTCGAGATATCTGAATCATTACGGCGGTAAAAAAACAGTAGCAGTTTAACCACCACTGAGCTCTCAGCTATACTACTTTTATTTCATAACAAGCATGTAATAACAGCTAGGCAACAAGAAAAGAAGTCTGACTAAGCGGAACAAGTGAAAAAATAAAAAGGAGGATGGAATGGTCCACTCCGTGCAGAGGAACTTAGTGTCTTACAGAAAAAGATCAATAAGGTAAAAATATAGATATGACTTGAAACGACGACCATTAGGACTTCGTTTCTTTTTTCTTTTATCTCTCTGTTTTCCCTCCCATAATACACGGCCGATCCATTCACGTGACCGTTTAGGACGGAGAATTACGCCCGAGGGTGGGTCATTAGCTGGTGTATGTCATTAGAGATACGCGGAACGCAGTGCACGTAGCAGAAAAGCAAGGTACGTTGCGCGGCTGCGACGGACTATTCTCGTCGAATAGTATAATATACGGGGAGACAAGGGGCAGTTTGAAAGAGGCACCCTATTGAGGAGGCGCTGCAGCAGCAACACACACACACACACACGCACACACACACACACACACACACACACACACACACACACACACACACACACACACACACACACACACACACACACACACACTTATTTGCTTGCCGAGTGCTCGTCCACACGTTCGTACATCTGTGGTACTGTAGTACGCTTGTGCGTCTACCTTTATTTTCTGTGTGCGTGCCAGATCGCCTGCATGTGGCTCGGCCATAAATTATGACCATATCACGAGTGGGAAACGGTCGCAGGCCGTGATACACAAATGTGGTACCACGTAAACGTTTGTGTCACTGCGTCTTAATACCGGGCGATAGAGGTTCCCGGACGCGGATGGCGAATGCATTTAACGATACCCGGCCGAGCGTGACGACGCGGAGTGCAGCAAAACAATGCAGCGTCAAGAACTACGGAGAATAGCCGAGAACAGTCTAGGGGCAGCGAGCACCCCGAATTAACCGTCTTTGCGAACGGCGTATACATCACGAATGACAGTCGGCCACGCTGGCCCGTTCACATCGTTCGATTCTTATACAAGGAAAGGTCGAACACCTGCTCGCTCTGAAAGTACCTTCCCTTTGCACCTGCTCCGATAAGCTCCCGCAGACATTCCGGTTGAGCGCCATAAGTTTACCTGCGCACGCACAATTGCAGGTGGACGAGCATGCGCAGACGCCTATGGAAGGTCAGGGTCACGGCCTATAGGCCAGGCAGTGCTGCAACCCTTGTATATCTACGATGTATATGAAACCGTTGATATTAAGTGCGAACTATAGGCCTGCCACGAATAAGAGCCCGCTGCCATCAAAGCGTGCGGTTGAAATAACCAGGGACTTACAGGTGCGCTCAGTGGACTGTACGGCGTGTTTCTACCATCGTTGGCTGCGATCCTATTAATACACATGCAGTGGAGATTCGTCCTGGCGATAGCGTTCCTCCTAAACATAACACCCGAGGCCACGTTGGGACTTAACAGGAAACGAGAAATAAAATAACGAAAAAAAAAAGGAACACGAAGAAAGTTTAGATGGAGTCAAGGGTGACGATGAGCGTTTCCAGAACTCAGCGTACCAAAAGCTAGATTACAATTGCTAAGTCTTACTTCCTCAAATCTTGGACAGCGGCTGACAGCGATGTCCTGGCCTCTCACGTGCGAAAATAAACGCCACTGTTTAATGTGAGAGTGGTACAAAGCATACGCGGTTGCCTGCGGAAAGACTCCATTGAGAAACTACGACAAATCGTCAGAATTTGCACAGATGCGACACAAGGACACGCAGACAGCGACGAGCAGTTTGGAATTTTGGAACGTTTTGCGTAACCCCACACATTTATTTATTTATTTATTTATTTATTTATTTATTTATTTATTTATTTATTTATTTATTTATTTATTACTCTTTCTCTCTCTATCTTTCTTACGTTCTTTATCTATTTCTATGACGTCTTTCGCATAATCATTATCATGTGGCAGGGTGGGTACTGGGCGACGGGCAACCGCGGGACCGCTCTTTCCCTTCTGTGTGACAGCTCCCCTGTTAACTGCGAACATCGCTGCCTGCGGATCAACCTCAACCCTAAGCAGATGAGCTATTAATGTAGAAAGTATAGCACCAAAGAGCAGCCCGGTATTTCCTCGGCTCGACGAAGATTACCCGCGTCTCGTTTCATCAATGAAACGGACGGCTATGAAAGAGACGTACAGTAATTGAGGAGGCAGACCGTAAATGGCCGCGCCATTATCGTGGTCAAATGTAGGTACGCGCGCACGCACGAGGCATACATAGCAGCAGGTGCACGGAAGAGCGCCGCTCGAATCCGCCGTGTTTCCAGCGGCAACATTTCATTGCGTGACAGCAAAATAGCCGGGCCATTCAGGAAGCGGTCACGAAGAACGCACGCCAGCCGATGCACGCGCCCCCTGGAGACGAGCGGAGGCAGCGGCTGCACGCGCCACCGCACGAACACGACAGAACCAACCAACCAACCGCAGAAGAGAAAGAAAGAGAGAGGATGCCACGCCCCGGCTGAGATTTACGGCGGCGTCGAGTCGCAATGCGCGGCGAAACTTAACACTAATTGGATAGAGGATAAATTGCCGGTTACGCAGTGAAGTCAACGTAGTCGTGTCGAGCGCTATTAGCACGTTGTATTTCCTAGCGAGGCAGTTATACAATTACGAGCCAAATTTATCAGCTTGTATAACAAGGTGTGTGCTTTATACGAGAGAAATTCCGCCAAGTGCAGGGCGGCTGTTCATTTTAAGGCTTGTACTACTTTATAGGCCCCAGTAAGGCAAAAATATTTATTGACGGGACTTTCCAAGTTTTTGTTTTTTGAAATCTCCCTTCTTTTTATTTGCCGGAAGCGTAAACTGGCAGTGGGGCAAGCCTTCGGCATAGGCCAATACATCCATACATTGCTTTAACCACGCGAATAAATCATTACGTAGCTGTCGACCACATCGGCACGCAGTGGCACTCACGGTAACCACGCTACCAAGCACTTGTCCGTAAATTGTTAATACCAAGGTACCAGCAATCACTCGAGCGCCGCAAAACAGCGCTTGAGATCTGGCCGATGTCCTGTTTGCTGTGTCTGTTTTGTTTGTGTGTGTGTGTGGGGGGGGGGGGGTGATAAAAACAAATAACTACAGTGAGAGAGAAGAAGCGAGAAAAATAAAAAAAAGAAAAACACTGGGCAATCACAGGTGCGTGCGCAGCTACAGCACCACCTTCGCCTCTAAATACTGTATGCATCTGGAATCCCACCTCGGCAATCGCCCAACTCATTCACTGGGCAATAATGAGCACGGGAATGCCGCGTACGCGAGCACAAACAAGCCGACGGCTTAAAGCGCGCCCCGACCGAAGCGAGCGTTGCCAGATGAAGTGCAAAGGCACAGCCCGTCCAGCGCGAGCGGCAGCGCCATCACTCTCCATCAGCGGCTCCTTTGCATTCGTAATGAACGAGGCGTCTATCTTTATTTCCTTCTCGACTCGAAGGCCACACGACGAAGAAGAGGACGACGGGGGACCCCGAGATCCGGCTACCGCGAATCAATATTGCAGCGCCCGGCAACCTGCGCCTGCTTTTGGACCACGAAGAAGCACGACGCGCATTTCTCATGTTGCATGTTCGGCGCCCATACATAAGCCTTCTCTGTCTCTCTCTCTCTCTCTTTTCTGCCTTGATGCTTTGCACAAGAGTGCTTTGCGGATATATGTTGGCACGCACAAGCACCCGTGCGAGTCTACTATCCATTCAATGCTCGAAACCTTTACAACAAGGTCAGTGATGCCGAGAAAAGCGCGTACGTGTGCGTACAAGGCCTGTGCCTCGTGGCGTCGGGTGCGAGAGCAGGGTCACGCGAAGGCAAAGGTCCATGAGCCAGTTGATGAAATGCACGCTACTGCGTCGCGAAGCGTTGCATATAGAAGATCGGGCGCCCTTGCCAGTAGAAAAAAGCGCTGAGTCCAGAATACAGAACAGCAACCGGACTAATTTACATGCATCGCATTCAGCGTAACGAAGATGCCTTTAGGGACAGTCAATACCCAAAACCGCAGAAAATATATGGAGAAAAGTATCCGTTATACCCGTGCAGGCGTGCAGGCGCTTTAGACTGCTTCCCAGGCATATTACCATCCCAACTGTGCCACAAGATTGCCAATGAAAAGTAAACAAAGATGGCTGCCTCTCTCACGTCTGGAAACGATGTTGCACTCATAGCCGTGGCGGCCACCACCCTCTCAATTGAACCTGAGGCAACGCCACATCTGCGCCGCACCTTCAGGTTCAATCGCGTTGTGGCCAAAATGGCCTCAGTGGAAGGAGGCTCGGAGGAGGAGGGGTGCTGCAATAATCCCTTGCACCTTCGCCCCCCTTCCATATGGCAAAGCTTGCGCGCGCCTATGGTTTCGCCATTCTGAAGCTCTTACAGTGCACAGGCAAAATTGCCAATTTTACATTCCCGAAACAATGTGCTATTGAGGCGGAATTAAGTAATTATGGACTATATCCACGTTCGATGGCCTCTGCTAGTCCAAAAAAGAATGCTTAGACTACAATATGCATGCGCCCCAATGGGTGCTTCACTTGACATCCTCATAACATGTGTTCTAACGTAGCCCTATAGCAGTCGCAGTGCTTGCAGTTGTTCGAATAAAATTCTGGGTAGCGTACAACCCAGAGCACCGGATTGGGAAAGGTTCCTGTTTGGCGCTGTTGCAGGGCGACTGTTCTGCCGCTTATCAAGAGCCTGGAGAGACGTAGGGTGACATCGCCTATGCGGTCTATAACGCAGAGAAGTTCCTCTGTTGCTCGTTCACCGGTACCGTGCCGCGTGCGGCGGGAGGCCGCGCCACTCAGCCCGGCCCACGAAGATCAGCTCTGGGCGGTCCAGCAGTCCGACGACACCGCCAGAGCCCAAGGTATCATGGCCGACGCCTAGGTCGGCTACAATAACACACCCCTCAAACTTAGCGGACCCCAAATAAGGTTGCTTCTCCCTCTCTCTAGACTACACTAGAACCTGCGTTCGTCGAGCAGTAGCCAGTAACCTTACGGTGCACGTCTGCGGACTCAAAGGGCACCGGTTCAAAACCGGCCGTTACCATCGCATGTTTGATTAAGCCGAGAATGCACGAGGCCCGTTTACTAATGTGCGGTATCAGAGCACGTTGAAGAGGCCGAGTTGGGGAAATCTTCCGCAGCCTCTCCACTACGCGTTCCTCTCATTTCTACTCTTTCATTCCGCTACCCCATCCCCGAAATTATTATTAATTTCTGTCCCTGCAGAAATTCAGTAAGCGTCCTTCCCTTAACCGAAACACAATTATTGTTATTATTTATGCGAGGCGGATTCATCAGCTCACGGGGCTATTGCGGGGTTCGTAACATCCAAGCCGCAGCAACTTCTCCAAAAGCTTGGGCGTAGCGCGTTGTGGCAGAGAAGTTCCATTGTTGCCCAACGGAGATTACGAAAGGTCCTGTGCATTCGCCATATACAACACGGAGAAGCCCGATAGATGGCGGAGAGACGCTGCACAGTCCAGACGACGGTGCAACAATGCGCTTGAGAATAGTATGATTGCCGTCACAATAATTTCATGATCGCAATCGTTTAGTTAACATTTATTTGATATTGTGAACATTAAGAGAACCGCAACTAAAAAACTGATAGTCAAATAAAAAATGATGGAAGGGAGGCTGCTGTCGGTGCAGTAAGCTTCTACACATTTAGGAGAATATGTACAGCTTTGTGTAGTTATCTTGACGCCATTTGTTTTAGCTTGGACAGACTTCGCGACTAGCCGGTGTGATATACATGTATATGTAGCTATATGGGCTAAGACGGCGCACAGCTAAGATCAAAGGCGCGGGTTCGAACCACGGCAGCCGCATTTCCATGGGGGCGAAATGCGACAACATAGACGTAGTAATATTAAGGTGCGCACCAAAGAAATCAAGATATTCACACTTTATCCATAGTGCCCTCCGAACTTGTAATCATATGTAGGTTATGGCATGAAGAACAGAAAGAGATTAAGCTTAGTTTAGTAGAGGCCAATACGTATGACCAACGCTGTGCTCGGTTCCGATACTGTAACCCTGCAACAAAATTCACTCCACTGAAAAGTACACGAGATGTTTGCAGTATTAGAGGTAGGACAGAATTTACTTGAAGCACAAGGGTGTGTTTTGGGTCGCGCGTTCCAAGGCAAGTAGAGTGGGCCGTGGCGTGGTTCTTACCTGCGAAAAAGAGGAGAAGAGGGTAGAGAATGATTAATATTGCCACAGGAATTTCTGTGCGAGGTCCTTAATAAATTGATGGCAGCGAATATGCGGTTATCCCTGCGTAATATGTACACAGCGAAAGAACCATGAGGTTTTGAGCGGCGAAGGTTCGATCAGTGCAGTACATAGAGGGTGTGCCAAAAACCATAAAGCAAGCTTTTAAAGATATCTAAGCGCTGTAGCGAAATCATCTCAATTATATCTTTGTAGCAGCCACTTGCTACCAGTATTTTTCATAACTATATATCAATAAAATTACTGACTAATTAATCAGTTTTCTTTAAATATTGCATTGATCGCTTACATGTCAGTGAGAAAGTTGCAAGCCGCCTCAAATTATCACTCGGAAACAAGCATTTGTTTCATGTTGAAATGGGTCCATTGCATCTTTTTCTGATTTTTTTTTTAGAAAAAGATAGGAACCCGCGAAATACGAAATAAATGCACGCTTCGTTTTGGTCGACAAGTTTGAGATATATGCACACAATATTGCAGCGCCCGGCAACCTGCGCCTGCTTTTGGACCACGAAGAAGACGACGCGCATTTCTCATGTTGCATGTTCGGCGCCCATACATAAGCCTTCTCTGTCTCTCTCGCTCCTTTCTGCCTTGATGCTTTGCACAAGAGTGCTTTGCGGATATATGTTGGCACGCACCCGTGCGCGTCTACTATCCATTCAATGCTCGAAACCTTTACAACAAGGTCAGTGATGCCGAGAAAAGCGCGTACGTGTGCGAACAAGGCCTGTGCCTCGTGGCGTCGGGTGCGAGAGCAGGGTCACGCGAAGGCAAGGTCCATGAGCCAGTTGATGAAATGCACGCTACTGCGTCGCGAAGCGTTGCATATCAGGCGCCCTTGCCAGTACAAAAAAAGCACTGAGTCCAGAATACAGAACAGCAACCGGACTAATTTACATGCATCGCATTCAGCGTAACGAAGATGCCTTTAGGGACAGTCAATACCCAAAACCGCAGAAATATATATGGAGAAAAGTATCCGTTATACCCGTGCAGGCGCTTTAGACTGCTTCCCAGGCATATTACCTTCCCAACTGTGCCACAAGATTGCCAATGAAAAGTAAACAAAGATGGCTGCCTCTCTCACGTCTGGAAACGATGTTGCACTCATAGCCGCGGCGGCCACACCCTCTCAATTTACCTGAGGCAAGCCACATCTGCGCCGCACCTTGAGGTTCAATCGCGTTGTGGCCAAAATGGCCTCAGTGGAAGAAGGTTCGGAGGAGGAGGGGTGCTGCAATAATCCCTTGCACCTTCGCCCCCCTTCTATATGGCAAAGCTTGCGCGCGCCTATGGTTTCGGCATTCTGAAGCTTTTACAGTGCACAGGCAAAATTTCCAATTTTACATTCCCGAAACAATGTGCTACTGAGGCGGAATTAAGTAATTATGGACTATATCCACGTTCGATGGCCTCTGCTAGTCCAAAAAAGAATGCTTATAGTACAATATGCATGCGCCCCAATGGGTGCTTCACTGACATCGTCATAACATGTGTTCTAACGTAGCCCTATAGCAGTCGCAGCGCTTGCAGTTGCTCGAATAAAATTCTGGGTAGCGTACAACCCAGAGCACAGGATTGGGAAAGGTTCCTGTTTGGCGCTGTTGCAGGGCGACTGTTCGCCGCTTATCAAGAGCCTGGAGAGACGTAGGGTGACATCGCCTATCCGGTCTATAACGCCGAGAAGTTCCTCTGTTGCTCGTTCCATGGTACCGTGCCGCGTGCGGTGGGAGGCCGCGCCACTCAGCCCGGCCCACGAAGATCAGCTCTGGGCGGTCCAGCAGTCCGACGACACAGCCAGAGCCCAAGGTATCATGGCCGACGCCTAGGTCGGCTACAATAACACACCCCTCAAACTTAGCGGACCCCAAATAAGGTTGCTTCTCCCTCTGTCTAGACTACACTAGAACCTGCGTTCGTCGAGCAGTAGCCAGTAACCTTACGGTGCACGTCTGCGGACTCAAAGGTCACCGGTTCAAAACCGGCCGTTACCATCGCATGTTTGATTAAGCCGAGAATGCACGAGGCCCGTTCACTATGTGCGCTATCACAGCACGTTGAAGAGGCCAAGTTGGGGAAATCTTCCGCAGCTCTCCACTACGCGTTCCTCTCCTTTCTACTCTTTCATTCCGCTGCCACATCCCCGAAATTATTATTAAATTCTGTCCCTGTAGAAATTCAGTAAGCGTCCTTCCCTTAACCGAAACACAATTATTGTTATTATTTATGCGAGGCGGATTCATCAGCTCACGGGGCTATTGCGGGGTTCGTAACATCCAAGCCGCAGCAACTTCTCCGAAAGCTTGGGCGTAGCGCGTTGTGGCAGAGAAGTTCCATTGTTGCCCAACGGAGATTACGAAAGGTCCTGTGCATTCGCCATATACAGCACGGAGAAGCCCGATAGATGGCGGAGAGACGCTGCACGGTTCAGACGACGGTGCAATATTGCGCTTGAGAATAGTATGATTGCCGTCACAATAATTTCATGATCGCAATCATTTAGTTAACATTTATTTGATATTGTGAACATTAAGAGAACCGCAACTAACAAAACTGATAGTCAAATAAAAAATGATGGAAGAGGCTGCTGTCGGTGCAGTAAGCGTCTACACATTTAGGAGAATATGTACAGCTTTGTGTAGTTATCTTGACGCCATTTGTTTTAGCTTGGACAGACTTCGCGACTAGCCGGTGTGATATACATGTATATGTAGCTATATAGGCTAAGACGGCGCACAGCTAAGATCAAAGGCGCGAGTTCGAACCACGGCAGCCGCATTTCCATGGGGGCGAAATGCGACAACATAGACGTAGTAATATCAAGGTGCGCACCAAAGAAATCAAGATATTCACACTTTATCCATAGTGCCCTCCTACCTCGTAATCATATCAAGGTTATGGCATGTAGAACAGGAAAATATTAAGCTTAATAATTTAGTAGAGGCCAATACGTATGACCAACGCTGTGCTCAGTTCCGTACTGTAACCCTGCAACCAAACTGCAACTGAAAAGTACACGAGATGTTTGCAGTATTAGAAGTAGAACAGAATTTACTTGAAGCACAAGGGTGTGTTTTGGGTCGCGCGTTCCAAGGCAAGTAGAGTGGGCCGTGGCGTGGTTCTTACCTGCGAAAAAGAGGAGAAGAGGGTAGAGAATGATTAATATTGCCACAGGAATTTCTGTGCGAGGTCCTTAATAAATTGATGGCAGCGAATATGCGGCTATCCCTGCGTAATATGTACACAGCGAAAGAACCATGAGGTTTTGAGCGGCGAAGGTTCGATCAGTGCAGTACATAGAGGGTGTGCCAAAAACCATAAAGCAAGCTTTTAAAGATATCTAAGCGCTGTAGCGAAATCATCTCAATTATATCTTTGTAGCAGCCACTTGCTACCAGTATTTTTCATAACTATATATCAATAAAATTACTGACTAATTAATCAGTTTTCTTTAAGTATTGCATTGATCGCTTACATGTCAGTGAGAAAGTTGCAAGCCGCCTCAAATTATCACTCGGAAACAAGCATTTGTTTCATGTTGAAATGGGTCCATTGTATCTGTTTTTCTGTTTTTTTTTTAGAAAAGGATAGGAACCCGCGAAATACGAAATAAATGCACGCGTCGTTTTGGTCGACAAGTTTGAGATACATGAACAACAATAGCGCACACAAAACAAGCATTCAGGTTATCAGGTACAGAAAGAGAAACAAAAAAAAAACACGCATTTGAAAGAAACGACGTCTAAGGCACACACGGCAGTACGTCAACGAATCCTAGCGCAGCTATGCGCCTACGCAAAGGACCAAAAGCCAAAGTTCAATTCGTGGCTTCGTATCCTTTCCTCAGGCACTAACTTAGCTACATAAACATCGGGGGCTAGTGCATCGTATAACATTGCTTCAAATTCTGGAGGTGTTCCCGTACACTGATTGCCCAAGCGAGCTCGCCAAGCCGTGCTCGCTTGGGCAATCGCAATGGCGGCAGCGCAAGCTCATTTCGGAGCACGGCCGTGATGAAAGCGCACTTGGCAACGCAGTCAAATATGCAGTTCCTAAGTAACTCATGCGTAGGTGTCAATTTCCCACGGCACAGGATAAAGCAGTGTGGCAGTTAGGGCAGAAAGTTGGGCTCTTAGTAAAGGGAATGATAATAATCAGTAAGTTGCGGGCTTTTACTGGTCGAAACCAGGATACGATTGTTAGGCACGCCACTGCGGAGAACTCCTAAATAACTTTAACCAGCTGGGTTTCCTTAACGTGCTCGTAAAGCTAAGCACGCGCATGTTCTTTCTTTTTGTTTATTTTGCCGCCATGATAATGAAAGAAATAAAAGAATAAGAAAGAAAGTGAAGCAACTTCCACGCTCTTGAAATCAGAGTAAACTGCGGAGCTGGCATAAGGGTGTCAACCTCACTATCCCTATCATGTGACGCTATCATTATAACGGTAATTATCCCTTAGCAGTGGGCTGGAGTCGAGGATTTGGGTAGTGGGCCGAGGGCAGGCGTGGGTCTGCTTTTCCTTTCTGCAGAACCTGAAACTTTTCTTTCTTTCTTTCTTTCTTTCTTTCTTTCTTTCTTTCTTTCTTTCTTTCTTTCTTTCTTTCTTTCTTTCTTTCTTTCTTTCTTTCTTTCTTCTTTCTTTCTTTTTTCTTTATTTCTTTCTTTTTTTCTTTCTTTCTTTCTTTACTTCACTTTCTTTACCTCATTCTATCTTTCCTTCGCATACTTACTACCATGCGGCAGCGTGGGTAGTCGGTCAAAGGCAAAAGCCATTCCCTGCTCCTGTGTTAGTTTCGCTGTTACCTGTCAACGTTCCTTACCGGTTTACCTCGACCATGAACAACCCGGCGGTTAAAATGAACACGCAGTAATGCGACAAGTTATTTTAGATGATAAGCTATCACGGCAGGTAAAGGGCACAACAAGACATGGTTTCGTTAGGCTAGTAGCGATGTCTATGTAAGTGGCGTTTTCTGCGATGCCTATCTGAGTAGCCTTGCAGATAGAAGAAAAAAGAAGCGGAAAAGAAACGGTGCAGAAGTCGGTTAAATGCCGCTGCCCTTAAGTGCAAGCCCATTTCGCAATTAAAAAAAAAAAGAAAGGAATGCCACTGCTACTCCCTTGGTTGCAACGTTTCGAACGCGGAAAGTCACGATGCCAAGGCGTAGATGAGTATTATGGAAAGATGTGGAATACATCGCACCTGGGCTTGCCTTTTCGCAGTCGTTTATTGGCGCGCGAGTAATCCTCATGTAACGCGTCATCATCATCATCATCATCATCATCATCATCATCAGCGGTTGATCTCTACGCCATCAGGTGCCGCCTTACCCTAGGCAACTCGCGTTTGCTCCTGCCGCACAAATGGGCCTTGCAATGGAGCGAGATAAGTCGCACGAGTGACGTCACATAGCCACGTGACGTCCCAAATCCAGGGGCGGCTGACAACTCGGTTTGGCAGCGCCGCTGCAACGCGCACTGAAAAACTGACAAGTTGTGCATTCTTCGGAGATCGTGTAAATCAGTCCGCTTGCGATCCGCGGCCCTTACATGCTACTGACTCAACGAATTTAGACCCAATTTCCCTTAACGTTTCAGGGTTCCGTAGTTAGATGTCAAAGCACCTCTCCCGAAACTTCGAAGAGGTGCATCTTGCGGTTACGCAAATCAAGAAAACATTTTTCTTTTCTGAGTAACTATTGGGATGCAGTATTTTTCTTGCTTCAACCTCACGGTCAGGACACGTGCTCTAAACTGTTCAGTTACAATGTTGCCAAGTGAGAGTTTGCTATTAGCCAGCATGACTCGTCGACAAGTCCCGTACAAGCACAGCGTCAGCTTATCCAGATCATCCAGCCATGACATTTTCCCATTTCGGATACAACGACACCACGGACACGTCGAAATACAAACTGACAGAGAGCAGTCTGAAACAGCACGAGGAAACTAAAAAAAAGAAATGCGTTGAAAATTTGAATTTCCGTTCATCAAATTAGAGTACTTTGACAACTGCGCGTTTTTTTCTTATTCAATGAAACACCAAAAAACCGTATATTTGCGCCTCTACTTCGTTTCGAGAGTAATAGCGACACGGAAGACCTGTCCGCATTCCTCGCTCGCCCGTCGACATGGCAGCCACCCGCGACAGGGATTCCATTTCCTTTTCGTCAGGTACGCGGCGCTTACGACACCGCACGTTGCAAAAGAGCAGGTGGGGCGACCGTGCGAGTTCAACTGTCAGTCCCTGCTTCCTTTCTTCTGCTCTTGCTCGCTCGCTCTATACTATGCACACGGGTTTAACCCCGTCCGTGTCCCCATGCATCCACGGGCATCATCCTCCTCGTTACTATATCCAGGCGCACGTCATCGGACGTTCGGCTCTGGATTCCCTCCAATCCTTCCTGTTTTTCCCCCATCTTTTCACCCGCGATGTCGCCTATGTGTGTATAGCATTCTCACATGCTGCCGTGTTCGGTACGGCGACCCTTTCGAAACAGCCGCCTGGCGCGGCGTGTCCTTCCGCTTGCGAGACAAGCGGAAATGGTACAAGATTGAAACGCGGATCTGGGTGTCGCGCTTTTCTCGACAGCGACCGTCAGGGAAGCGCGTGTCATTTCCGCACGGGCGACGTTTCGCGAAATTACGAAGCCTTAATTGAAGTGGCGTCGCGTCGCGCTCCCGTCGTGTGGCAAGAGGAAGTTCGCGCCAGTCGGGGGTACATGCGGTTCAAGCGGAACGACGCGGCGGAGCATGCGGAGAGCGAAACGAATGAAATACGGATGCTGCGTCTACTGTGCAGCGTTCGTTTCGAAACCCTGCCATGTATATGATCTCGCGTAAACAAGACTAGCAACGTCGGCAGCGAGACCGTGCGAGGTCGTATGGAGAAATGTGCGAGTCGAGCGTAAACGAATGTTTCTTTGATGTTTTACACGTAATTTCAGATCATTTCTATTTGTGAACGTCTCTGTAGGTCAGCGTACATACATCCATGTTACTCTCATCCGGAGCACACTCTCTCCCTTCTCTAGAGCCTCCCCTGCCGCAATTTCATCCCTATATGTATAAACACACTAGACAAGAGATGCAACCGCCGCGGCCTGGACTCGATCCCGCAACCTTCGGACCAGCAGCCGAGTGCCATAGCCACTAGAAGGATGCGGAGCATTCACAGATGGACGTCTTGCCATCATATTATCTGTTTTCTCGGCTCACTAGGCCGTGTGTCGTGGCGCTGTTATCACGACAGAAAGCCTCAGTAAAAAAGATTAGAGCTGAGTTCGGCAGTCACATCCCAGCAAGACGTAGTGGCACGTCCTTCTTCTAGAGCGATATAGAAGTTTTCGGGTTCGTTTGCGCTCAATTCCTAACCTGAAGTCGTGAACAGGTAAGCTTTTATGTCACAATACGAATCCATTTAGGAAGACCTCTCCGAACGTCCCTTGGGTACAGACGAAATAATTTCATCCCATTCGTTCGCCGCTTTGATAAGACAGACGAGCCTTACGTAAACCCTCTGTCAAAGAAGGCTACGCGCGTTCAGACGATGTATAGAAGGTTCGTCGAAAGAACATCCCGCCACGTGGGAAGCAAATCCTGAGGGAAGTCGTCCTTCAACCGGAGCCGCTCCCGGCCAACGGCCGGTCGTCCCAATTCCTTCCTCTTCCTGCCAAGAGGACAACCGGAAGGGCGGACGGACAGGAAGACGGACAGCCCTTTTCCTCCGCGTCGGGTCCGTAGGGGGAGAGAGTGCTCGTGGCACGTTAGAGTACAAGACCACCTCCTGACGGCAACGGCCTGTCCGTCAGGAACTCCCCAACACCAAGAACGGGATCACCACTGTGCTTCTGCAGAAGGCGCAATGGAACAGAAAAGATAAAGAAATAGGAGGCCCTTCTAGGTCCCTACAAGAAAGGGGAAGAGGCGCGGGGAACACCGGCGCGACAACATCGTTCCGGTGCTTCCTTCCGGGAAGGAAGTTTGCGCGCCACTTGGCCCCGGAAGCCGAACATTCCGGGCGCACCGCGGACGCTGGCTCCCAGAGAACCACTGCTAGCTTCCGTTCGCGCCATGTTTATTATTGCGTTGTTGCTTTTTTTTCCCCCCCTACACCACGGGGCCACGTACGGCCACGAACTGCAAAGGGAGCACGAAGAAGCTTTGCATATACGATGTCGGCGCATATCCTAAACTTTTCGCCGCGTACAACTCGTGCAGCGGCGGTGGAGATTTGTGCAGCCTGTTTGAGTGCTATCTTTCGGCGCTGCATGCGGACGGCGATAAGTAGGCGGGTCTTAACAGCGCTCAGGAGGCGCCGTGCATAGGGGACCTCGCTTCCTTCCTCTATCTCGCGTGTATATAAGGGATGCGCGTGCACATTCGAGACGTTTTCTAATCTCTCAACCCGACGTCTTATTTCGCTCTCAAACTTGCCGTCGTCGGCGAAGCTCGTATGCGTAAGCATCGCGCGCTTAGAGGGGAAAAAGAAAAGTGTGCCAAATCAGCGGAAATGTCGAGTGCCGGAGCGAAGCTCGGCCCTGTTTTACTTCTGCGCACAAAGAACTGTATGAGGAATGGTAATCGGCGAACGCGATAAGGAACTTTCAAATGTGCAGAGGAAGCGGGAACGTCAGCGGTGTGAAATGGTATACCGCGCCGCAGCTTTTGCTGAAACGCTGTGGATATCTATAAGAAAAAATATTTTATTTATTTATTTATTTATTTATTTATTTATTTATTTATTTATATCTATAATTATAACAGTTTAGCCGTAACGATTGGACAGTTAAGACGGTACTTTTACGACATCGCAAAAGTGAAACCACGAAACCGAAGTAATATTAATTCATGCGGTTTTACGTGCTAGAACCAGCTACGATGATTACACAAGCGCCGTATCGCGGAGGGCTCTGGAGTAATTTTGACGACCTTTAATGTGTTCCTTAATGCGCACTTAAATATAAGTGCACGGGCGCTTCGTACATTTCGCTCCCGTCGAAATGCGGTCACACGGGCCGGCATCCGGTCCCGTGACGTCAAACTTCCCGAGCCAATAGCTAGCCTCTAAGCTACCTACCATAGCGGGTCACAAACAATGTAGGCTTAGATGCAGTGTCTAAAACCAAGTTTTACGCAGAAATAAACGTTGATGTTTATTTATGCCTTTATGTAAAGACTGATGTTTTTTTTTTTTTTCTTTAATGTCACGCCGGCCGCAATTTCGGGCGTCGGCCTGGAATTGTCTTAACGAGCACTCGTTATCTGGTTCATCATCACGAAGTTTTCTTTTTTTAATGCCCGACTTTTCGCGTTGACCATCCAGGTAACAAAATGCGTTCTAGGAAAAAAGATCTTTTACAGTGAACTCAATTAACCGTGTGGTGCTTCAACGAAAGCAGCGCAATACCCTCTAATTACACCCTCCTCACCCCGTGTTACTCTTTGCCGCCCTTAGCTGCACTTGCACTCTCTTGGCAAACATCGTCTGATAGACCACCCATCACCGTGTGCTCCGCGCACTATATGAGCTTCACACGTCCGTGCTTAATGACAACGGCGCTAGAACCTACCACCGCACTATGTTTAATGTATTGTGCTGCCTTTCTGTTCATTAGCGCAGCACTTCTACACCTCCTTTCCAGCACTCGTTAAAAACGGCTACAGAGCTCGTCATCTCGGTATAGGCCCCCATTCTGCTTGCAATTAACTATCATTTGTCTTGCGAAACCTTTTGACGACCCGGTGTATTGGACATCGGAAGGCGCAGCGCCAACAAACAAAATCACGAGGCAACGTATACACAACGAAATCACCGTTCATTTTCTTGTGCCATTGCTTTTGATTGCATTTATATTGCGCTTATTTTTATTCCACTATTCCTCATCGAATTCTTTCTCTCGACCTAACAATTTCGCGTGCGATCATTTGGAGCGAGTTACACCAAACCTTACCTCTTTAACCTCTCTCCAGGGGACGTGGGCCCCTCCCGCATTCCCAAATATTTTTCAGAAGCGATTTGTGCCTCGAGTAACTAGGATTCCTCACGAATTATATAGTATAAGTGAACAAGGAAGCTGATCCATTATGAAAGGAGGTAAAGCGTGCAAGCACGTACGCAGTCGGAGAGGACAAGACAACGCAATCGCTGTGTTGCGCGCCTCAGCTTATTTCATAACGTCACCTTTTGCGTCAGAATTCGCACGCCTTGCGTTGTTTTATAATCACCACTTCACAGCCAGCTCATCTTTCTGACGTCGCGAAGACGCTAGTGTCGTACGTGCGCTATAGTACGAGAGGTGACGCAATGCCTCCGACGTCAGCGCCACATGACAGTGCGAGTACCCGTGTGCACACTTGCTTCCTGTGATTGGACAAAGAGGAAAACAGACAGAAATATACGTTTTGTTAATTAGACGCATTAGTGTGCTGCCGTTTCCTTTCCAAGATGGCTCGAGACAGCACAACTTTCCTCAAAGCGTCACTGAAATGCATTATCTCTTCCGCAGCGTGTCCAAGGAGCAAGCGGACCCAGTCGACCCATCCCAGGTGGGCCCTTCGCTCACCTACAGCCAGTGTTTCACCATCGTGTAAGATTCCGCAATCGTAGTCTTGGGACGTTAAACCTGAGAAAACAATTATCTAAGATTCCGCACTCCTGCGCAAGATCCTTTAAGTCACTGCGACGATGATATATGAGCGACATGACAATTCCAGGGAACGAACTGCGGAGGACAACCAGCTGACCCGGGGCATCACAAAAGGCCTTCTTTTGGTTTTGTTGCTTTTACAATGATCAGATTTTCCTGGTAGTTTTCAGGTGCAGCCTGCGGTGTCTAGCTAGTGTCGGCGTAGTTGTGGTCGTCACGCCGAAACCAGCAGCTTCCAGAATAATAGAAACACCAAAACATACAGGCCTGTATGAAGTGGTGGAAGAAACTAAAGCAACAGTTTCTTCCACCAGTTCACAGAGGGCGCAATGTTTTTGACGCGGTTTTGAGCTGCCGAACTAAAAGTGGTTTGGTTGAATACGATAAGCCTAGTTTACATGAACAACAGCTTATCGATATGTTAGAAAGGAAATGTACATTATCAAGTGACTCTGCAAGAAACCCCTTTGAGGTGCAACATCAACACGCGAAAGAAACCTACACGACAAGAGCACCACGATCTATGTTCCAGCAAGCGTAAGGCTCAACTTTGCGAATAAGGGTTTCCTCTGTCTTGAACTTGGAGGCAAACGCATGTACGCGCGACTTATAGTACACTGTTCAACAATAGGATGAATGACCGGTGTAAGACAGGTAGCCTCATAGGCACAAGAGACAGGCGCTTGCGTTTATCTGAATTGGTAGCGAGCAAATGGAAGGCACAGGATCAGGTAGTGCAAACGTGAATGAACACACTTTTTAGGAAACGGTATCGCGGGGCTGATCCCGCTTCTTCAGATTAAGAAATTTACAAGGATACAGCAGTGGTGAAGACACAGATCGACGCCGAAATAGGAAAATAAAATTTGCTCACATTTCAGGAGCATTGTTCATTATAAACGCGGTCCCAATATGGGATCCGAAACGTCAGTAAGCTTGATTTTCCTTGGTCAACGTCCATCTATGTTTTTACCATTGTTTCATCCCGACCAGACGACATTTCGTCAGACCGTCGACTTGAGGGATACGACATGATCGGCTCACCCATGGTGCCTTGGGTCACGTACGGTATGTTGTTATGCTTTCTTGAATGAATAATAAACATGCTCATGACAAGAAGTTAGCAGATGATACGCAAATACGAGAATCTTACGTGTTGCGCCATACAGAGGATGATGCATCTCCATTTAGCAAGAAATAAAACATTCGGTATATAGGTGCGGTCGAATTCGAGACGTGATTCAGTGTTCCTCTAGCATCCACGATAAGTTAAAATGGCATTGAAGCATGCAAGCCCGATGCAATGACGTCCATCTCTCGCTATTTGCTTGTAATATGCAATTCCTTGTACCGATGCTACTCGTTTCAGGCTTTGACATTTGTTTGTACTGTGAGGAAGAAAAGGAAAGGGTGCTCTGAAAACCGTACAAACGAAACTGCTGAACAAAACGAAAGCAAAACCGAGGCAACTAAATACACATCGAACTCAGTGGCCGAATAACCACGCCGTCTCTGCGAAGAAATATGTAGCCGGAAAGAAAACTAGCAAAGCGGCGAACAGGAAGGTTTTCTTCGACGCAGGGGCGGCACAAAGTGATCTCTCTCCAAACGGAGCGCGAGCCGCGTAGAATGTACGGCTCAGAAGTGCATGGAAGGCGTCCCGGGAAAAAGGCATACACGTCGCCGAGTGCCTAATGGAATTCCACATCCTCTTTCGCGTTGTAACCGCGCGCAGCCAACGACGGTGGCCAGACAAGCACAAAGGCGAAAAAAAAAAACTTTTTTTTTCCTTCGCTTGCTCATTCGCGAGGTATACGATTCGCATCGAAAAGTATACACACCACCGGGAGGTATACGGCGACACACAAAAAGCCTCAGCGCAGCCGTAGAAGAGAAGCGACAGGCGATACGATAAAGGAGGAAGAAGACGGGGAGAAGGATGGGGAAGAGGAGCAAGACGAAGATGGTTAGGCGATCTGGCGAGCCTGCGAGCAGGAGTGCGCGGTAAACCGTAGCACAGAGGCGCTCAAGCTGCCGGCGACGAGGCCGCAGTAGATGAAAGCAGCGTCACAAAGCGAGATCGCGAGAGATGACGACGGAGAGACACGGAGTGAAATCAGCGCGCTGAAGGATACTGGCCGAGAAAAGTGGAAGGAGTATTAGAGGCAACAAGATATCGAAAAACCCGAAATAAGCTCCCTTTTTATTCCCCTCCTCCCCGCAGTATTTTCGAAGCGGGCAAGATGTGGTAGAGAGGATAGGAGGAGGGAGAGCGGAGAGAAAGGGCACTCGCCCGAGTCATACCTTTTTGGCGCAAGTCGCACGGAACACGGGGGCCCCGTTTCATGCCATTTCAGTTGCGACAAAGACGGGAAGAGAGAGAGAGAGAGATAAGAAGCGCACAGACTCGGGCTTCGAGAGAGGAAAGAGAGAGCGGTGGATCTGAGAATCGAAATAAAGCGAGAAGACGAGGTAGCGCACGGCGTTACGCAACACCCACCATAGAACACTTTCGCGCAGCCGAAAGCAAAAGCAGAGGGAGAGAGAGAGAGAAAGAGAAGAGCGAATAAATGGCAAGTGAAGGCGCTACGGAGGCTGATGTTACCAGAGCAGCGGTACAAGAACGTACATTACAAAGAAGGCTCGAGATACACGAGGCTTGGGAAATGGCGTCGAATGTGGTTTGATAAAGAGAAAAAAGAAAGAAAGGCGCAGGTACGAGAGGACAGGTAAGGGCAGCAAAGCGCGAACTGAATGACTCTTTCTAGCGGCTCGTCTTGATAAGGCAGTGGGTGGCACTGTAGCGCCGAAAAGAAAAAAAAAAAGACGTTTTCTTGAGTACGTGTATAATAAGGAAGAGAAGATACAAAAGAAAAAAGGCGGGCAACGGTGTAAGTGAAATAAGAGCAGTGTCTTCGAATGGAAACGGGAAGAAAAAGCAGCCATGCGCGGCCGCAATAAGTGTAAACATCGAGGCAAAGAGAAAGAGAGAGAGAGAAAGGAGAAAGGGAAGACGAAGCGGCGGTGTGAAAAAAAAGGGGGGAAGTCAATTCAATGCGCGCGAGGCAAACGAAACCGCTTTTTGAAATTCGTCCTCTAATGCGTTTCCCCCAGCGCTCAACGGGCCCCGCAGTTATACGCCAGAGTTCGCGATAGAAATATTAACAAAAAAAAATGAAGCGAGCAAGAGGGGAAAGAAAGGAGGAGCAACAGTCAGATGCTGCTCCTCGGAAAGGAAGGAAGCGTGGGTGGAACAGGCTGCGGACATGGAGGGGAAAAAAGAAAGAAGGTTTAGCACAAAGCATGCAGAACGGGAGAACACAATCTGCCGCTTCATACTCGTCCAAGGAGAAGGAGACGGCTGCGCGGTGCGACTTGATGCAGAAATGTAATCTTAGCGACAGCGCCGGCTTTTCAATCGCCCTTCTCTTGGCGCACTGAGAATAGAAATAAGCGCCCGCGCGAACACGGATAGGAGACGCAACGGGAGATCGGTATACAGAACGAAGAAAGAGAAAAGAGCGGTGCGTTGGAAAGAAAAATGACGAGGTGTCTATTACATGTATATATACTCGAAGCCTCGCAAGAATTTACAGGCAAGGTTCTGCAATGATCGCGCGCCACTGACGCGCCCACGCTACACTTGGGATCCAACTCTAAACCTGCTTTATAACTTCGTAGTGTACCGAATGATTTAGTTCTTGATCGGTCTCTTTGATGGACCTATACAAAGAGGTATTTGCGATCAGTCAAATTCATTATACTGTGATTTTCGTAGGATGCACAGCTCGACAAAATCCCTTTCACGTCCATTCTCAACAACAGGAGATATGCTATTGGCTATTGTAAACGAACAGTGGAGTAGGCGCACCAATTCTCCGCCAGTCGGAGACGAACAGAGGTTTGCCTTGATGGATAAACATCAGCTAGCATTCTAGCTTGCTTATCAAGTGAATGGGTATAAGCATCTACCTCTGAACGCCCCTTTCCCAGTGCAGAGTAGACTACCGGGCTCAGCCTCGGTTAACCTCCCGGTCCTCCTCCTCCTTTCCACGCGTAATTAAGCTTTCGAATTCCAATCCTGGTAACATTCGCTCCTTACGCCCAAAAGATATCATAGTTGCACCTGAAAAACATTTCACTGATCTGTAAACTAGTTCATTTTAGCTCTCTTATGCGCGTATTTGCTTTACCAATTGCACTCTTTTCCTTCGCTTTTTTTTTTTTGCTTCTTCTCAAGCATTATATTGACGCGTGCATTCGGTGAAGAAGACGATGAGGGTTTTAGCGCATTCCTACTAGTGGGCAAGTGCACAGCGGAGTTTTTGGAAGAAGAAGAAGACGTTTTTGGTACAGAGCTCGAACAAGCTGTCCTGTACGTTACCGATTCCTTACTCTTCCTTTGTTTTAGCTCAATTTTCTTCCTTTTTTATATTAACCGCCGGCTTCATGGCCAATCCCCCGTAGTGGGCAAGAGCCAAATATCAAGGAAAAAAGAAAGAAAAGAAAGCTGTGCTGCGTTCAAGAACTGTCCGTTTCTTGTCGTGTTGTAACGCGACACTGGTGGAAGCGCGATCGGGACAAGCAGTCCCGGCGCAATACAACGTCCCATTCCTGCTATACCCATAAAAAGCACTGCAGTATAAATAAATTTAAAAAAAATGGCAAATCCCACGTGCAGTGGGAATCAAGGAAATGCGAAGCACGTATCAGTAAAGCAAAATGGATGTGCATTGTTGTCTCGCTATACCGATATTGGTAGATACGAAGTTAACGAAACGGCCGCAAGAGCAGTAAGACTGTGGCATGTAAACCATGCCGCTCATGACACGCATGTCATGATTGTAATGTTATGACCTGCCATTTATGTTCGTCATGCAGTCGTGTTGTGCCACAGAAATTTTGGTATACACCCCACTGACGAAACGCGTGGCATGTAAATCATGCCACTCATGACATGCGTGTCATGATTTCCATGTTATGACCTGTCACTTATGTTCGCAATGCAGTGATGTTGTGGCACACCAATTTTCGTATACATCCCATTACGAAATGGTCAGGAGAGCACCAAGACCGTGGCATGTAAATCATGCCGCTCACGGCATGCATGTCATGATGTTCATGTTACGACCTGTGATTTATGCTCGTCATGCAGTCATATTATGCCATACCAATTTTCGTATACATCCAATTAACGAACCGGCCAGGAGAGCACAAAGTCCTAGGCGGCTAGATAGATAGCTAGAGACACTTAAAGTCGCCGAAGTTCGCTAAGAAATGCTTCGCATTTAAAATAAATAAATAAATAAATAAATAAATAAATAAATAAATAAATACGTTCAGGCAGAAACGGTTCTGCCTGAATACGTTCAGGCAGAAACGACCCCAAAGATATCACTCTGCAAAGAAACATTCATTTGTCGATACGTTAAGACAAGAAAGGAAACATACATAAACAAAAAGAAACATCAACAATAAAGTTATTATTGTTGATGTTTCTTTTTGTGAAGGTGTCGCAATAAGACCTTTGTCAACTTCTGAGTATAACGGAGCTCCTCGAGGAAGAGGAAGTAGGTTAACAGCTTGCCCCGAACAGTGACTACATTAATGTTTCACTTCGCCGAGTGCGGCTGCTGTAACTCTAGAGCGTCGCGAAATGCATCCACTTTTGATCACACTTTCGTTTTTGGGAATTATGAAGCTTGTCGTAAAAGCAGCCCTATTGCTATTCTGAAAAGGAACTTCAATGCACGAACCTATCGGTTGTCATGTCTTTATTTTTTTTTTTGCAAGTTGGATCGCATGGTATACATTTTGCTTCTTATAATTTTTGTATAGCGTGCCTTTCTTAGTTTTGTATGCTGCCGGGCGAGTTGGTGTACGCAGTGTAAGATTATTTGATTACCGCAAAAGCGAAAACAACGACGAACTACCTAAGACTCGGAGTGTGCGTGTTCGCGTCTCGTGTGCTTTTTGTTTCACTTGGTTTTTGTCCCGATCAGTTCAACTGATGCCAGCCCTTGTTGCAACACCCTAGCATGGCCTACGAAACCATTACACGCTGCATAAAACGCATCATCAATTAATTTTTGATCGACAATTAGGCCATATGCTCGTCGACTTCAGCAGCAACAGCTCGTATCTCAGGCGAGAAGCAAATCAATTTCTCGTGATTAGTCTCGCTCCGTATTATGCAGATGCATGGCTGTCTCCCATGGTGATGACTACCGCAACCTGGTTTAGAGTGCCTGTGTTATTGCGACGCCGTCAGCGGACAGCGCCTGGGGAATACACGTACCGCGGGCCCCCAATATTTGCGGTTAATATTTTAAGCCAATGAGGGCACAGATTCCTCATGAGTTATGCATGAGCTACACACGGTATCGGCAAATAAGCGAGACCGCTATGAAAACAAGCTGACAGATATTCACTGCCAACATTTGTCCAGAAGTGCCTCGGCGAGTCTAATATGGCTATTTCTGCCTTTGGGCTAGATTACACCTACATAAAGGTGAGGCGGATGCGACATAAAGTGAAATCGATGCCGGTTCAATGACCTCCATGGTGTTTTTTTTTAGTACAATCATTGTTTCGGCCGAACAAGAGTGATGCCGACCATAATCAAGAAGCTGAACGCAGCTTTTATCACGCTGCTAGGATTCTATGTGCGAATGCATCAATTCTCAAAACTGAATGTTTCGTAGGCTGCCTGCACGTTTGATTGATTTCTTGGCTTTTACGTCCCAAAGCCACGACTTGATTATGAGAGACGCTGTAGAGGAGGGCTCCGGAAATTTACACCGCCTGCGGTTCTTTAACGTGCACTGGCATCGCACATCGCATCTCAACAGTTCGCCTCCATCGAAATGCCGCCGCTTCGGCCGGGATTCGATTCCGGTACCTTTGGATAAGCATCTTCTTCCCCTGCACAGGGTAGCCAGCCGGTCTCAGCACCGGCTAACATCCCTGTCTTTCCTCCTTTCTCTTCCTCCTCCTCCTCCTTTGGATAAGCATCCGAGTGCTATAGCCACTAGACCACCGTGGCGAGGCTGCTCGCAAGCTTGCCTTAGTTTAATAATGACACCTAGAGAGCGCGGCCCACAGGAGGCGTCAATGCAGCGTTCACGGTGTGGTCAGCACGATACCCAATTTGAGGTTAGCAGGTATCACACAGTGCGATGCAGAGCGCGCACTAATTTTCACTCATTTACAAATTAAGTAACATTGGTACAGGTTAAAAGTAAGATTATTCGAACGGCTTCTAGTACATCTGCAAAGAAAGCAAGAAACGGGCATCCAATTCAATATACGAAAGGGAATTTTTTTTTTAACCCCATATTCCTGTTGCGTTTCAAAACGTGTATGTATTCCCAGGCACGTCCGTACCACTGTCGCTGTTGCTACCCACATCGAGAGCACGATAGCGATTTCAGACGACGACGTTTCTCAGGGAGGCCCTTCATTAGGCTACGGCGAACATCAAGTCAATCTTCGCTATCGTAATCCTCCTTCGGGAGCTGCAGACAATTAATGTGCAGCCGCAGCACTGAGACTTCTCGTCCGCGCGCTCTTTCATTGAAATCATTTCGCCAGGGAGGCATACCGTAACGCCTTCTTGCATCAGGATATTAGTACTTACACACCGCACGCAGCGACCGAGGAAGGACGCGGCGATAAGCGGCATGCACGAAAAGACCGCGAATTCAGCACTGCGCACCAGCGACAGCGGTAACCAACGGTAACTAGAGGAGCAGTAAAACGCGCGGTAACTAGACAGAAGAACGGGAAAAAAAGCAACAAGACAAGCGCAATAGAAATGAGGGAGAGTTGAGGGTTAGGGTCACGAGTGAGTGTCTATGAACAAAACCATAGTAACCCGACTGGCGTATCACGCGGCGCAAAACGTCACTGCCGCACGTATATCCACGGTACGGAAAGGTACCCGTAGTGCGGCGAAAGAGAACGGGCGAGAGGACGATCGGCAAAGGCAAACAAAGGGAAATTTCACGTGGGCGATCGAAGCAATAGAGCGCACATGTGCGGCAAGACAAGCGTTGGCGAGGCATATCCTCCTGTCCGAAGCGGCCGCGCCAGACGCGGCATCAAAGAGGAGGTCCACGCACGTTCCGCGAATACGTGACCGAGATAAGAAGGGATACACTCCGACTAATTAGCCCGCTCGATGCAGAGAGAGAGAGAGAGAGAGAGAGAAAGAGAGAGGGGGGTCGACGACGACGACGGGCAGCTGCAAGGTTTCCACTGCAGCCTGACGGCGAAACAATCGAGAGACGTGAGTTCCGGGGCTCGCTGCCGCTACCACGCTATAGCGGTGGCCGATCGGAGTGCAGGAACGGCAGCCGTATTGCATGCGGGGCTGCGTGGTGCTCGGCAGGCCAACGAAAAAAATGAACATACAAATAGAACAAAGCAATGCATGACGGCAGAGAGATAAGAGAGCGTGACGGCGTTGGAACGCAGAAAGGCCGCGCGGCAGCCTTCCGGATCTTTTGTCAGAGCCTCCGTTACGCACGGCTTCCTCGTCTCGTCACCGTGATCGTCTCGATAGCGCTCGAAGTCGCCGCATTCCGCAAGCTTTTGCTTATAGCGGATGTACGTGAGAACGGGGCCAACCAACACTTTCTGAACGAAGTATAGAAAACGGCGCCGATCTGTCGTGGAGGCTCCTGAGAGCAGCATGTGAGCCAAATATTACTGCATTGCACGTACCAGGGAATTATTCGCCACTTGGTTTCAGACACGACTGGAAAGCGCTCGCTCTAATTTCAACAAATGAAGTCACTGGGGGCACGGCTTAGGTTGCTTGAGGCAGAAATAGCATTGGTTATTTAATGATTGCAGAAAGATAACCAGTCATGGTCTCTGTGTTCATTTCGAATTCAAAAAAGGGAAGATGTGCGTAGAGTAAAGCGACATAGCCGGTGCCGACAGTGACGTCATTTGTTATAAGCAGAGTGGGCGCATTCCAGCGGGGTTTGAAACCGAAATGCGAATTCTCTGCAGCGTGCAGCGCAATAATATTTGGCTCAAGTGTTCACCAGAGCTTACACGATTGATCGGCACCGCTTTCTCTGTTCAAAAATTGTTGCCGAACCCCCTTGAAGAAAACAAGAAACGCTGAGCACTCACTCACTCACTCACTCACTCACTCACTCACTCACTCACTCACTCACTCACTCACTCACTCACTCACTCACTCACTCACTCACTCACTCACTCACTCACTCACTCACTCACTCACTCACTCACTCACTCAAACTGCCAAATGAAAACCGGCGCATTCCGTAGATGAACACCAACTCTGCGTCCAAGGTCTGGCAGGAGTGAGCGTATGCAGCGCTTCCCTACAACAATGGCCAGGAACCAATCTTTGATCCATACCAGATTAGGCGGTTCGCGTTTAAGTTGAAACGCACCCGTTCTTCTCTAAGGAAATGCGTCTTAAGGGACTTTATGGACGTGGCGCTTGAAAGATAAAACATTAAGACCAACCTACACCACCACAGAATTAAGAAACAGAGAACAGTAGTTGAACAGTACAGCAGACTTTCTTTTCTCTCCTCCTCAGCCATGTATTTTTTTTTATGCAAATCTGAAATGAAAACTCAGAGTCAGCGTAGTAGTCAATGTCCGTCCAGAGTCCACGCCGACCGCTAAAGACGACGCTCAGTCCATATGCGGCAGCGGTCGCTTTGGCACAGCTGCGCACGCCTCGCTGACCAGCCGTCGCAGGCCCCGGCGCTGCTCTCGGCATCCGCGCCCGTTTGCGACGCGTGCGTGCGCATTAGCGCGGCCTGCATCGGTGCCAGGAGGGCGCCCCCGGTAAACAGCGGCGGCAACCGGCGTCGCTCACTACGCTGAGCAGCCAGACGGAGCCGCGCGACGCCTCGTTTACCCCCGGAGGATGTAATCGCATTAACGACACCCGGGGAATCGGACGAACGAGGAGGGGGACCAAATGTTTGGCGAAAATGTCACCGCCGTCAGTTGCATGCCACCGGGAACGTAGAAGGCTTCGCGACGGCGGCGCGCCGTAATGGGCGCGCGTCTCTTCAGCGGGGCACGTTGTCTGCAGCCGTTCGGCTGTCGAAACCAGGGCAAAACCCGGGTTTAATCTGAACGAATTCGAAGGAGACGCTACGTGTAGCCGCTACACGAAACTTCCACGAGCGCATCGCTCAGTGCCCATTACTGTTTTCTAATACGTAGACTTCACGGTGGCGGTAGCAAAACTTTATCCTTCAAAGCGGGCCAGGGTCTTTAAGGAGAGGGAGGGTGGCTGGTCCTTTCTTCCCGCAATTTTGCACAGGAATTAGTGTTAATAACATAGTGTAGTGCTAGCAATATGAAACTCAAGCCTATTAATAACGTTGCATTTAAAAAGTCTCTTAACGCACCTACTGCGATTTTTACCGAGAATAAATAATTAAACGACGTGTTTTTCTCGGATAGTAGAGGCGTTCGGCAAGTGGGCTTCCCCTTCTCTCCCCCCAAACACACTACAGCGCAGAACCCGTCTATAGTCAGGGTGCACTGATGCAGCAAAAGCCACAATCGACGGATTAATGCGACTGTCGTTATACTAGCGAAAAGCCAATATATGCTGGGTAACCTTCTCGACACGGAGCTTCGCAGTGGACGCTTTCTCGAGCCTACCTTCATGGCTCCAGAAGATACCTCGTCCACAGCTGATGCAGCGCCCACCCGAACACCTGCTGCCAATACGACCTACATCACTGTCGCCCCTCCTCGTGACCCTGGCATTTTCTCTGGCACCAATGGGCAAGATGTCGAGAAGTGGCTCAACCTCTACGAGCGTATCAGCACAACGAACCGGTGGGACCCTACCATCATGCTCACGAACGTCATATTTTACCTCGGCGGCACCCCTCGTGTCTGGTTCGAAACGCACGACAGCTTACTAGTTGGGATGCGTTCAAGGACAAGAATCGGGAGCTGTTCGGCAACTCTCACGGTGACCAACTTGCCGCGAAACAGGCGTTATCCACCCGTGTACAGACGTCAAGCGAGCCTTACGTGATGTACATTCAGGACGTTTTGGCCCTCTGCCAGAAAGCTGACGCGCACATGACGGAACAAGGGAAGGTTGCCCATATCCTCAAGGGAATTGCAGATGACGCCTTCAACCTGCTTGTGTTTAACAACGTGTCGACGGTTGATGCAGCGATCAAGGAATGCCGGCGCCTGGAACTCGCAAAAAGCCGGCGAATTCCTCAACAATTTGCCCGCTTGCCCAGCATTTCCACCAAAGATGTTACGAGGAAAGACGCAAGAGGCGAAGCTATGTACAGATGTATTTAGAAAGGAACGCTGAGGCGCTTGGCCATGAGCAAGCAGCCCGAGCAAGCCTCGCTAGAACGTCCTCCTCGTCGTCTTTCTCTATTCGCCTCTTGACGGTCGGTGGCACGGGTCCGTAGCAATATATTGAGATTAGTCAGTTTGTCAACATACGCACATACCCGCCATCATTTAGCCAATATCACACACAACCATCAGGAGTTATTAGGTAGCGGTGGTAGTGTGCGAATAAAAACGGCAGGCAAGCATACCGCCGTTTACAAAAATGGCGCGATGGTTAGGTAGTGATATCTTCTCAACATGAACGAAAGACGTTCGCCAGAGATACAGAACAGCAAAGGTAAGACTGGAAGAGAAAGGGCAGAAGAAAAGTAGGGAAAGTGACACAAGCGAAACGCAAGCCCGTGTTTTTTCGGCGCATAATCTAGAGGGCACGGCACCTCTGCGCGATATCAGAGTGAGTGTCCGTGGCGGCCAAATGTACTTTGAATAATCTCGGCGCCTTCTTTAAGAGACCTTCATCACAGCGACGGCCATAAAGTGCATCTGTCGCCTCCCCCTAACAGGCGGTCTAGCAAAATGAACTACATAACTACGAACAGCTGCCCTTGGCTGCGACTGGTCATCAAAAGAGTGCAACGACCCACCGTGCAGCTGAATACACAAACCACGCTGCAAATATTGCCTTTACGCCAGCGACAACGCCTCAAATCAACCTTCGCCTCCACAAAGTGCATGGCGTACGAGCGAAGAAGTACCCGTCTTGTAGCTTGTACCTAGGCGTCTGAATTTCCGCGCTGTCAAGTTAGGTGGACAGGCGAGACGGAGATGTTTGCGGGGATAAATTGGTTGCGGTTAGCACAGGACTGGGATAATTGGAGATCTATGAGAGATACTTTTGCCTTGCAGTGGGCGCAGACATGATGATGATGATGATGATAAGGATGAAAAAGAATAAGAAGTTCAAGGACGTGGGCTTCGATTCTCGCTCACAGTGGTCACGTTTCGGTGGGGCAGAAATGTAAAAGGAACCGTTTAATTACTTTTCAGTTCTCGCGAAAAAACCCTCAGCAGTCCATATCGACATACACTCGATCATTATGGTGCGCAGCATAATCACATCGTAGCTTTCTACGCGTTATACACCAGTATTTATTACGTAAACGCGCTGCAGGGACACAACACATTGTTGTCCACCATGCACCCAAACATAAGTACACATCGCTTAGACGCTACCGTTTAAGTAGAAATGCGGCCTCTGCGGACAAAAATAGAACCGTGATGAATTCGCACGCACTAGATGAACACTACAGCATGTGAGCTCCTGTACATGACTCTGCTGCGAGGCTTTGAAACCTAATTAAAAGAAGGACAGCAATACAGATTCGATATAATGAGCGCAATTTACACATACGTGGTTAACACATTTTCGTACCAAAGCCTCCGACCAATTAGTCTTAAAAAGGCCCTGCAACATTTTTCTTAAGCACAGTCCCAAAATATTGCGAATCAGTCGAGCAGGCTTCCGTGAACACGTGAGCGAAATATTGTTGCACCGCACGCACCAGGCATTTCGCAATTTGGTTTGAAATAGCACTAGGAAGCGGCTCCGCTTCTTTCAACAAAGGACGTCACTGTGGGCACCGAATGCTCCACTTGAGGCAGAAGTAGCATTGGATGATCTCATGATCGTAGAAGGATCATTTGCCATGTTTTATTCGTTCATTTCGAGCTTAACAAGTAGAGGCGCGGTGTATGCATCTCTCTTTAAGAGGACCAGAGGCCTACAGTCGCTGCTGCCAGTGACGGCATTTGTTAGAAGGAAACCAGGCGATTTCGAACTGCACTTGAAACCGAACTGCAAGTTCCCTGTGGCGAGCGGCACAATAATGATTGACTCACATTTGCACGGGAGTCTCAACGTTTGATTGGCACCGTTTACTGGCTCTGTTAGAAGCGCGAAAGAGTGCTGCGGCACCTCTTTAAGCAAACCTTCAGCGGTACTAGAGCTTGTTCCACGAGCCGATGTTTGTACAAAGAACGAGTAAAAAAGAAATAAAAAGAAAAGAAAAACGCAGATATAGAGACTGCCCAGAGCCCCTGTTCTTGCTTTTAGTCCACTTAAGTGGGATGTGTCCTTATTGGAACGCGCTTGTACATAACAAAGTTGGAAGAATAACATGTTTTCGGCCATCTTCTATCTCACATGCTCTCGCAATGTCCCGCGTAGATTTCAACCATCAAGAACATTGTAACGCCCTTAAAAGAGGCGATTTCTCCGAGCAACTACGGGCTGTCCAGGGCGACTGCGAAAGGGCATGGTCTCCCTCTTCCTGCGCAGGCGCGGTCCGCTGCTACCCAGGACCATCCGTGATGGAGGCGGCCCCGACGTAGTTTCTTAAGACTCTATAAAATTCTGTCTGTCCGTCTTCTCTATACTGACATGGCGCTACGGCGGTCTAAACTCACTCCGAAGAAAAGCTTTACGCACACTATCCGTACAAATGTCTCCAGTGCTACAGCAGCAAATATACCTCGGCTAACTTGACCTGCTAACGCTTTTCAACTTCGCTGTGTTATTCCTAGGTTCACGTATACTCCTTAACGGGGCAGCAGAAGGGAAGTAAAAAAATAGCATTGGCAAAGGACACTACTGTAACAACGCTAGAAACGTCGCTCTAGCTCCGCGTGTGCTTAAGATTAGATAGATAGATAGATAGATAGATAGATAGATAGATAGATAGATAGATAGATAGATAGATAGATAGATAGATAGATAGATAGATAGATAGATAGATAGATTTGCTTCAAGTTATCTAGCTACAGCGCGTCAGACCCGATAACATGGCTTGGACAGCGTCAGCGGTGCATCTACACGTAGTTCGCGAGCGACAAATGACACTTAAGGAACTGCGCATTCAATCCCACATGCTTTGACGATAAGAACGACCGAAGCACGCGGAGGTACAGTGGATTTCGCAACGTCAAAGTTGATTAGCATCGTTGCGGCTAGAAAGGGAATTCCAGAAAGGGAAAAAAAGAGAAAACGTTGCCCTCGATTTTCCGCGCTAATAATCCCCGTTTTCTCGTCGACCAAACCAACCCAAAATAAGTACTTAATGTCAACAAAGCTTCGGCTTCATTACGGCTTATCATTGGGCAACTGTGACTTTCCAATGACACAAAATAAGATATACGGAACGGATGAATCCCCATAACAGGCGCGCAGAACAACAGCAGACGGGAGCCAGATATGAATCCGCGGTTCAAGGCTCCGCGGCCTTCGCGTGTCGTTCAATCAGAGTTTGCATCAAATGAGAGAAAGCAGGAGACGGCTGGGCGGCCGCTGCGCTCTAGGAGGCGATGATAAATCGATACAGTGTACCGAAGCGAAAAGGCGGGCGTTCGGGGCTGAACTTATTGAGCCCCGAACGTGAAGAACCACGGGCACGGCAGCGACGCAGTTAGTGGCGGCGCAAAAAAGGAAGGGGTTACATTTTCATGCACCGCGACGCCCAGATGGATTAGCGAAGCGAGCAGAACGGCGTGACGCCCAACGAACGTGCCTTTTCTGTTTAGTCTCTTAATATTTATTTATTAGCACAAGGCGCTGCAGCGAGGAGGCATAAAAGTTTGAGAGAGATCAAATGAAGCGATAAGCAGGTGTGCCGAGGCTCGAAGGTATCAGGCCGCTGATTGCTTTTGGGTTTTTGAATGATTTAATGTTGCGATAAAGGTATGGAACTAATCAGCCACTGCTGATGTTGCAAGGTTTCTCCTGGTAGGTACTGAATATCACTAAAATGCCCGGAAACAAAGTAAATAAAGTCGACTAGCGACTTGAGGGATTAGGCGCGAGCTAGTTTGTTTTGCGAGGTTCAATTACACATGCGCGGGAAAGTTATCAACGCTGATAATCGCGCCATGCCACGATAGAGTAAGTATACGTCAGAGGCTCTGCAATACAACCAGCATTGCCGTCCATCTGGTCGGCTAATCAGTGCCGCAATAGACTTCTGAGACAATGTAGCGGCACGTACAAAAATTTCGTTTGGAGCGATGCCCTGCATTGTATACAGACCTATCAGACAAAAGAATCGCAATTATATATAAAATAGTAGCGTCAGTACTACACTGACATTGCAAGTCCGTGTGTTGAAGTGGCAAATAGAAGAAGTTGAATAAACTGCCTACAAATGGAAAAATAAAAGAAAAAAGGAAAGGAAAAGAAGGAAATTGAAGTAACTTCAATGAACTAACGGAGCGGACAGTGGCCGCACAGCTGAGCTAGAGGCACCACCTTGCTTGCCGGTCTCAGACCTTTGCTTATCAATCTCTTATCTGATGGAGAGGAGCGTATTTGCGACACATGGTACGGCGTGCGTTGCTATGTATCGTGTTCGTAGTCGTCTCATGCATCCTATACTCTGTCCTTCGTGTTCTTCTTCATGGCCTAGTTGTATGGTCACTGTCACTCACGATACCACTATCATGACATCGCTGTCATGTAGCCCCATCGCTATCATTGCCGATATCATGCTATCATGTAGCGGTGGGCTCAGGGCAACGATGTGGGTTGGGCAAGGGTCCTTAGTTCCTTTCTGCGCAAACCAAGACTTTTCTTTCTCTCTTTCGTTCTTTCTTGTAGTGGGTCGAGGACAAGCACAGGTCCCGTTTACGCAACCCGGGACATGTGCTCCTTTCCTTACTTCTCTCTCTCTCTCTTTCTCCCCCCCTCTAAATGCGAAGCATATCTTGCCGCACTTTCCCTGTACCTGTGTGTCCACTTACATAGTCGCCTACGTTTCGGTACTATCATAGTCATCTATGACATATCGCTTGGTATACACCAATATTGTGAAGGCAGGGTATGAATGCACGGTAAACGCAATTAATTTTCACAACGCTAAAACGATATGCCTGCTATCTACACCACGATTAACGAAGAAACACAACGCCTGACCCATACACACAGCGCTTGGCCAAGGCAATGCGGATACGTGCCACAGTTTGAATTTTGACATTATTGAGGAACAGAAATGGACATTCAAAATCCCACAAGAATACGCTTTGCGTGGGTCAAACAAGAGAAAGCGATACCATCTGTACAGGTTGCGACCGTAATGCAGACAACAGGCAAACATGCTACAATGTCTGAAGGCAGCACCGCACCCGGTAAGAATCGAACTTGAGAGGCTGAGGTGCGAAGCAAGCACGCCACCAATCGTTTCACGGCCGTTTTTGTCACGCGATACATACCAACGGCATCAGCAGTTGTGGCCATGATGCTTGTCTAGTGTTAACCGCTCCTCCAGCGATGTATTAAAAAATACAGATCTATTACTGTTGCTCGCTGTTTTTAAGGAAGAGGAACTTAAAATCAACAATGAACCCTTACAATGTGTAAACGAATACGTATACCTGGGACAGTTAATAACAGGAACTCCTAATCATGAAAAAGAAATTCTCCGTAGAATAAGGATGGGCTGGAGCGCATTCGGAAGGCATTACGAAATCATGACTGGAAACTTACCGCTCTCACTAAAGCGAAAAGTATTCAATCACTGCATTCTACCGGTACTAACGTACGGCGCAAAAACGTGGAGCATAACGAAAAAACTAGAGATGAAACTAAGGAGCGCACAACGTGCAATGGAAAGAAAAATGACAAGGGTAACGCTAAGAGATAAAAAAATGAGCGGAATGGATCAGAGAACAGACAGGAGTAGCCGATATTATTATATTAACTAAAAAAAAGAAGTGGACCTGGGAACGACATGTCATGAGGAGGAAAGATAACAGATGGACAGTAAGAGCGACGCAATGGATACCAAGAGAGCGAAAACGCAAGAGAGGCAGGCAGAAGGTTAGATGGAGCGATGAAATTAAAGTGTTTGCGGGCATAAAGTGGAACCAACTCGCTCAGGATACGGTGGATTGGAAATCGTTGGGAGAGGCCTTCGTCCTGAAGTGGACCTAAACAGGCTGCTGCTGCTGCTGCTGCTGCTGCTGCTGCTGCTGCTGCTGCTGCTGCTGATGATGATGATGATGACTGTTACTCAGCACGCCCTTGTCCTGCTTCTCTCTACCAAATGAATCTATTCCCACAATCCGTGGGATCTGTCGCATTTTTTTTTTCTTTCTCCTGCGCCAATAGCAGGTTCTGTTGCAATCGTCGGAAAACACAGCCAAATGGTGGCCATGAATGGACGTTCCGCCAGCGCGAGTGTAAAGCCTGGTGGTTGTGACGACCTCCTTCGGAACGTCGGTACCGCGTTCGAATCCCGTGTTGAATATTGTGCGCGTCGCGGTGAAGACGACGAGGAACTAGGGGAGTGTAGTGGGTATTGGGCTTGCTGGCCTTGGGTTTCTTCTTGGACGCCATGTTCGAACGGCATCGCGCTCTGCGACAGTAAAGGCTGCAGGAAGGACTTTTCCACGTCCCGCCTCACAAAGAACTGCATATATCGCTACGTTCGAGTCTGCGAACGACGACGGCTACTACTAAGCATCAACCTACATCCCAAACAGCTCAGCTGTTAAAAGCAACGACAAACGCAAGAAGCGGGCGTAAACAGACGCAATCGTAGGTGTAACGAAGGCCATGTCGCCGTTGCGAAAGTCGGTCGAACGTAAGCACACGTCGACACGGCCCAGTTGTGTGATGCTGTTCCTTAATAGTGGTTCTAGTGTCGGCCCGGTGTCAGCGTTGGCTGGAATTTATTACTGAGAAGAAGCCTAGCGTAACAAGTTCATCAGTAAATGCGAACTTAGGAGTTAAATATAGGGTCACAGGCTGAATGGAACTATGATGTGCCATGCTTCCAAACAGCGACAGGACTGAGGCACGCCACAGTAGGAGGACGCCGGATTAATTTATTTACAGCCTGCGTTTTCTTAACGTTCACCAAACTAGCCCGAAGGCGATTTCGTATTTACGCCCTATCAAAATAAAGCAACCATAGACAGAATTTAGGTTAACTGCAAATGGGTACTGCTTCAAGTTAAACACTATAACACAAGAGCACGTGACGCTGGGCAGGGAATACATTAGGACGAAACGTTGATGTTTAATTTTCCCTTGTAGACATACAGTATAGTGTAAACTTGCGGGTAATGGAGAGGAAGGAGGGCATCGAAAGAACCACTATACAATATGAGAGATACAGGGGCAGCACAGCAAATAATAAAAGTGAGTGAGTGAGTGAGTGAGTGAGTGAGTGAGTGTGAGTGAGTGAGTGAGTGAGTGAGTGAGTGAGTGAGTGAGTGAGTGAGTGAGTGAGTGAGTGAGTGAGTGAGTGTCTTCCAGTAATGTGAACTAGTGAAAAATCCTTCCTTTGAAGGTAACAGTTTTTCGTGCGTGACCAATCATAACTTCTGTGGTAAGACATAACAAGCTTGTTATGTCGTTATTGTATATGACTACAATTAAACGAGCCGGAAATGAAGAAGTATGCTGTGAAGTACGACCATTTCTCACAGCGCCCTTCATTCAAAACAAGCCAGGAGATAAAATTTGAAGCCAGTTTCACGACACGAAAACGAAACTGTTTCGTTTTCTTTTAATCGTGGAATAACTGAAAAGGGTGTGAAGTTGTCGATGTCACGACCTATAGCTTACGTTGGTCACAACACTTAAACCCCGCCAAAACTTTAAGCCCTTTATCACATGGCGTCGTCTCGATACTCTCCATTTCATCATTATCTACTGAGCGCAACTGATCCTTCAACATGCACCCATGCACATCTTTCTGTCTTTCCTTCTTTCTTTCTTCCTTTCTTTCTTTCTTGCGTTATTTCTCTCTCTGCATAACGCGCGATGAATACGCAGCCGCGGCTGCGGGGATTGAACCCGCAACTTCGAGATAAATATTATGCAAAGAAAAGCAACCTGAACTGAACAGGGACGCAAGAGAAGAAGAGTAAAGAGCTCGAAATCCTTTTCGAGCTACACTTTTTCCGCATTTTAGCGCGCACCGGCCTTCACATACTTACTACCACGTAGCTTGGGTCGAGCGGAAGAGATGCAGCTGCGTTTTAACGCACACTGACCTCACAATTACTATCACATAGCAGTGTGCTGAAGGCGAGGAACGAAAAAAGAAAAAAAGCGCGCCATTCCCACGCATCGAGATTCGCATGACCACCGCCATGTATATTAGTGGGTCGAAGGCTGCAGCGGGTCCACGCACCGCGAAGGGTCGAGTTAGAACGGCTTCGCTGTCAAAACAAGCAGTCCGTCTCCCAAATTCTATCGTCCTTCCAATCCTATTTCCCCAGCGTACGGGGAGGTCAGCCAGGCGCATTTCTGGTTGACCTATCCTTAACTCCTGCCTTTCTGCTTACTCCTCCTCCTGCTGCTGACCCTTGCACAAAATCCTTAACGAAAACAAAGCTAGCACATTTGTTTTTCGCTTTCTCTCTCTCCGAGGATCGTGTGAAATAGAGCACACGCCCGCTTAGAGTAACTACCCGAAGCTCGCTAAGACAAAATGAAAGAGAAAAGAAAGCCACGCGCGGATGTCAAAAGGCAGCTGAACTATATCGCCTGAAACCATCAGGAAATCGAAGCGAAGCACGGAAACGAAAAGAATGAGATAAAGAAACAAAAAAGAAAAAAAAGACGATCGCCGATAGAAAAGCGCTCCCACTAATGCATCGCGCGCCCTGTAGCGAGAATTAATCTCGACGGCTTTTGAGATAATCTCCGCCCTGCTGCCACGCCCTTATGTTCCCGTTCGGTCCGGCGCTCGAACGCCTTCCTTTCCTGAGCGCGTATTTCTTTTTCTTTATTTTTGGTTTCTTTTTCTTTTTTACTCTCAGTTTTTTTTTCCCTCGACCTTGCGTTCGTCTTGCCAAGAACGAGACGACATAGCGGTGCTTTCGCAACAGCTTGAAAAGGCCATTTCTTTAATCTAGGAAAGGAAGTTATGACGACAGAGCACTCTTTTCTCCTTCGCTACAGCTAATTTTTCTCCCGTAAATTTCATTGCCCTCGCGTCGCGAGCCGACGTGCCGTAATAGCGGAGAATGAGTCGCGATGAAAATGAAAGTGTTTGAAAGGTATTAGGCTGGCTCTGCAAAACGGTGCGCGATAAAAGTTATAATAATAAAAGAAAATTCGCTCATTTTATAGCGTCCGCAATACCCGATGACGGAATTTGCATTATCCAATAAACGTCATCCTACACGCATTGACGTGCAGCGTAAGATCGCTGAAAGACGTTTATGGGTGAGGGAAAGCCGAAACCCATCCAATACAATATATATATATATATATATATATATATATATATATATATATATATATATATATATATATATATATATATATAGCGGAAATTACACGTCGTGTGAGAGGGCCGCAACGACTCAAACCATTTCAATCATTAAATTTCACATTTCTGCTGAAAGTGCTATCATTCTGCCTTGGATACGCTGTACGTTCAAAGTGTGCCAGCAAATCTGGCGTCTAAAATATGTGACAAAGAAGTGGACATGTGGCATCGAAATATCGTACTAACCCCTGTTCAGTAGTTACATCAACTGTCACCCGGACTTCAAGCGAATCGAACCGGCGAATGTGGCCGCCGAAGCGGTACAGTATATATATATATAGTTGCGGTGCTCGCCCTGTTCACCCGAAAGAGGCGGGTAAGGTCCTGGTCGCGCCGGTGGATTTACGATGGAGGCGGAAAGCTAGACGCCCGTCTACTGTGAGATTTCCGTACAGGTTAGAAAAACTCCGAGTAGGCGAAATTTGCTGTGTTCTCCAGTAAGTCATGCCTTGTAATCATATCATCGCTTTAGCACGTGATACCCGAGGACTATTGACCGGGTATTGTGGCAGTACACACACAAACAGGTCAACAAAAATACGCCGACCGGGGAGTTTTCTGTCGCTACTACTACGGACAGTTCTCGTTAAATTCAGCTACGAAACAACACTTCGATATTTCTCGACAGCCAAGACTAAATCTTGTGCACGTACTTGTATTGGAAAAGGAGGCCCATCAATCTAAGTCCCGCTTGCATTACTATAAAGAGCGTCAGTGTGACTCGGTATGCGGGGTTTTGTAGTAGCATTGTAGTAGTGGTCATTAAGGGTAACAGAGTGGATTCCTAGAGAAGGCAAGCGTAGAAGGCGGTGGCAGAAAGTCCGGTGGGCAGATGAGGTCAGGAAGTTCGCTGGGATAAATTGGGCCCAGTTAGCACAGGACAGGGATAATTGGAGATCCATGGGAGAGGCCTTTGCCCTGCAGTGGGCGTAGACAGGCTGATGATGATGATGATGATGATGATGATGATGATTCATTGCGAAGATACGTGCATCGGGATGAACTACACTCCTACATCACGTCTTTGCCTTTTTGTCAGGCCTCTGTTCGAGGCCTCTTTCTTTTCATGTGGATGTTTCAGTGAGGAGTTGTTTAGACAAGACTCCGATTTATTTCAACAATATGGGTTTTTAGAGCAGCGCAACGAACGGGGACGTTCATTGAAAGCAGCCATCGCCGAGCTTCAAACCATCTTCATTCCGCCCCACTGTCCAATGGGACAAAATTCTTAATGGGACAGTATCTTGTTACGTATTGTACACGCTATTCATTGGATCGAGTCCGCAAGAAACCGCGGGATCCTCTTATCCACCACGCCTGCCGTGTTTCTTTCGGGGTTGAAATGCAAGTGTGCCCGTGTGCTTAAATTTAGATCAGTGCGAGGAGCTCAAAGGTGGTCAAAATTATTCCGCGGTCCGCATTTCACCACGCATCATAATGATATTCCGATTGCACAGAAACTTCACCACGCATTTCATGCTTCCGGAAATTACACTCCGTAATTCATTACGTTCATCAGTTTTTCAGTTTTCATCAAAGGTCAAAACACTTATATGTAGAGTTCGTCGAAGGTGCAAAACTCCGATTACATTGTTCAATGGTAATGAGAAGCACACGATAACACGCGCACACAAGCAAGAAAGAAAGGAACGTCTCATTCCAAAAACGCAGGGCGCCGTACCCTATTCGTTCTGCACCTTCAGTTTCTTGCGCTACCCCTCATCATCCCCCTCCCATTTCCTTCTCCGTTGTTCCTTTTATTCCGATCGTTTCTCCTTTACAACGCGAGAGGCCCCACAGCTCACAACGCGACCCACTCTTCGCACGTTTACTTCTCCCTTTCTCAACTCCGCGGTCGTCGGCTCCAGAGGCGCTCTCCGGGGCCCAGTCTGAACCGTCGCGGCAAGCCGGCGCGCAACCTGTCGCCGAGCCGATCTCGGGGGGAAGGGGGGGTCGCCGTAACCAAATTTCCGTTCAATATGCGTGAGCTCCCACTTTCGATTGCGCCGAGCCGACGCAGCAGCTTCGGCCGACTCGCCACCCTTTCTCCGACACACACACACAGAGAGCCTCCGAGGCGCGGTCAGCGAAGCGAGAGGACGGCGAGCCTTCGCGAGGGACCGCCGTTCGGGGAGGGGTGCCACACGCACGCACGCACACGACGTCGACGAAGTCGTCGTCGTCGGCGGCGGCAAATTGCCTAAGAGAATCACGTTTCCCCGGCGCTTCCATCCGTGCGAGAGAGCGAGCGTAACGAAGTGAGAATAACGCCCGTAACTGCGCCGGCGGTCGGCCGCACACGCACACACAGGGCCGCCGCCGCCGCCGTGCCTGATTCGATACGCGGCACAACTCGTCTGCGCACTTCACGCTGTCGTCTTCTCCACCTCTCTCGTGTAGCTCTCGCAGCCGAATCCTGTCTCCCTCCTATCTCTCTCACCCTCGATAGACGAGTCGGGACGAAGGTGGAAAAGCAAGAGGGCCGTTTCAGGTAGGCTGGACGTGCCGTGCCGCCTTTTACTGCTGACGACAGGTGATCTTTCTTTTTCTTTTCGCCAAGGTTCACGTATACTCGTTGAAACAAATAACGAGAGCGTAGACACCATCCGCTGCACTTAATGACCGGCTATTGGAGCGATGAAGACAGTATATTCGGCGTAACGAGCTCTGCAAGTGTGGGAAGTCTTCATTATGAAACAGCGCGCACAGACACGAGAAGACAAAGGGGCGTGTCCTCAGTTGCTTCCCTTCGTCTTCGCGTGTGTGCGTTATTTCGCGACGAGAACAACATTACTAATCAGAAACCGATGGCCCCCGCACTTCGTAACCACGAAATACCTTCGCGCCAGTAGCCGCGTTTGACATGAGTCCGGGGATACAGGGAACAGCGCAGAAAAGAGCGGACAAATAAACGCGAACACCACGCATCACTTACTAGCGACTGATTTTATTGTGGCGAAAGATGTGCAGTCGCAAGCAAAAGTTTTGAGACCAATAGGCGTCTCAAATACACACTTTGCAGTCTGAGCACTTTGGTTGAAATCGAATGGCCCGGCCTAAAAGCGCGTGTTCGACCAATTTGATGCACTAGAGCGATTCCACATTCTACAGCTGTACTACTTAGAGCTCAAGCTTTTTTGTGGTGCCGCGGAAAAAAACTTTTACTCGTGACTGTACATAAATACATACGCAACAGCGCCTCGATCATTATGTTCAACGCAGCTAGCGTAGAAGCGCCCCTTACTGACAGAGTCATCCTTCGTCATCAATTTCCGAACAACTGTCGTGCTCACGGACGTAATGCGTATGATTCAGACTTTGGCCACGCTGGGCACCAGAATTCGGGGTCGCTATTTTGCGCAGTAGAGACAAGCGCATGCATGATGAAATGCACTCTCGCCCTTTGGAACAAGCCGCACTGTAGTCATGCAATCTCCAGCTGAGTTTGACACGCGTGTGGTAAGCGTCGAGATCGTAGCCTACCTCTTACAACAGGCATATGGAAATGCGGACGTATTGGAGAATCGTTGTACAACGTTCCCGAGTGGTTGGAAAAGAAAAGTGTCATTTGGCAAAAACCAGAGAAACATAGCCAATGTGATCAAAGTTGGTGAGAAAAGCGGGAATTTCGAAAATCTCAAACTGCTAATAATAATAATAATAATAATAATAATAATAATAATAATAATAATAATAATAATAATAATAATAATAATAATATAATAATAATAATAATAATAATAATAATAATAATAATAATAATAATAACGACAAAGGCCGAGAACTGGCGTAAACCAACCATGTGCGATACTGCAGAAGTTGGACGATTAGGAATATTGACACCGCCATGTAACATTCTCTTAACAATAATTAGCGTGTGCCGCTCGCACATGCTAATTATTGTTCAGTGGCTTTCCAAACACTTAGCCCGCATTCCTAGAGTGAAAGCCGCGTTCATGGGCTGGACTGGCAACACTCAATCTTCCTGGCACGTTCTTTGCGTTGTTACTAAGCTAAAGCAACAGGCGCACCAAGCACACCACACAATAACAACTACTGTACAATGAAACAACAATCAATCACACAGAAGACGCACAGAATAAAGTCGGCGCATCGCTCGTCATCTGCCGTGGTCGACGAGCAAGGACGCGCAAGCCTGAAGGCAGCCCGCGACTTCCACAATCGAATTAGGCCCAGAGTAATAGCGTAGCAGTTGCTCTATAGGTCCGTGTACGTGTGTGCGACTTCGAGCCGAAAACAAAGTAATGCACATACAGGAACTTCAAGCGCAACAGCTAGACAGACTTCGAAAGAGAGGCCCTCATGTGATTTCCAGTCGATGTAACAAAGTATAAAGCATACACGATTCTCGCAAAAAAAACAAAAAAAATAAAACCGTAACAGAGAAGACAGAAATGGTTGCTGCGCAACAGACGACAAAGAAAGACCGGAGGATTCGAATCCGAGTAGCAGACGAACCGCGGATCGGTGAACGCCAATGGAGCTTGCCTAAGTCAGCGCGGCGGCGTATATAAGACGTACAAGATGAAGGCCGACTTGGTTTGCTGCGGCCGGCATTTTTCGGCGTGCCCGCGCAATTGGCCGAAGAAGTCAATCCCCGGCGATTCTTCAACGATGAATGATCGTAGCCTGGCGGTACGAGAGACACATCAAAAGATAAATGAAATAAAAACGAGTCTCTCTCCTCATACAAGAAAGAACCGTTTCTTTTATTCTTCGGCTCCGCGAGAGCAATTGTGCGATCCCAAGCTAATCATGGTTCGCCTTCAATCACGGACTAGACCGTTCTTTGCCGGCTGCTCATTGACTGTGAAGGAACTTCCTAAAGAATTGCGCCGCGTCTGCTTATGTAAAGCTACAGCGCTGAAGTGGAGAGTTGCAATGGTTGGAATGTTTATCCCATGCTTTGCTTATAGTCCCCAACGTGCAATGGAGTGAAAGTTCATTCGAGTAACCTGACGCACATAGTAACACCATTAAGGCAAGGCGGACCACTAAGATTCTATCTTGTTATACTGATACCACTTTATCCGCATTGCTGATATGTCAAGTCGACTAACCAAGAGAGCTTTAAAGACATTTTGCAACACAAGCGGTCGAGACAGTTGGTGAGCAGGCGGTCCTCCTCTCTCACGAAATCACCGCGCGTGTACAGATAGCAGCAGGCCAAGGACGCTGGAGTCGAAAGTAGGTTGTGCAAACGCGTGGTACTTTTCATATACTGCCCATGTTTTTTTTTACATACTAGTGCGCATTATCCTTCAGATATAGCTGAAGAGCGTTACCTGGATTTAAAAGGTAGCACGCGAGAAAGCACTCACCAAGATCAGTTGCACGCCTAAATTTGATGGAAGTCGTTCGATGCTTGGGACGCCCAAAAACAATAGGAAAGAAAGAAAGAAAGAAAGAAAGAAAGAAAGAAAGAAAGAAAGAAAGAAAGAAAGAAAGAAAGAAAGAAAGAAAGACGTCCGGGAGAACCACTACAGTTTCCCTCTGCAATAGGCTGTTACCGACCTCACGCTAAAAAGTGTTAGTAAGGCGCAAATTCCTGACGTATTTCACCTTTGATACATAAAACGAATTAATAAACATAAAAAGTGAGTGATATCGAGAATGATTGTTTATTGCAATAAATAAACAACTAAAAATAAATAAATAAATAAATAAATAGGTAAATACATATATAAATAAATAACAAGCAGTCAGGCAAGCCTATTAAGGCGCGTTAAAAAGCAAGGCAGTATGTTAATTATGCACATTTCGAGAGTGCGTCTAGGCTTACGTTAGTTCCATCAGATTTCCAGTAAAAAGTCTACATTGGGGTGCAGCCTCTGAAATCTTCGGTTTGAAAACAACCAATAATTAAGCCTCTACACAGGATGACCAAAAGAAGCTTCGTTTCAAGACACTACTGCCTATCAGAAAAGCCAGCTTTACAGAGAACGCGGACTGTACACGGGACGATTGTCGACTGCGGGAGAGAAATAAGGATAGCGACGTTTCTTATAGATCGGAGGTCATACGACAAAGACACAGGCGAAGACGAGATTTAAGCGGAGAACCTTAAACATTTAAAGTCCAGACGTTTGCATCGCTGACAATTAAAAAAAAAATGTGGCTGATCCCTCTGTCACAGGAATCTGTATAACGCGAAAGTGAAACCTGTCTTCGCGAAGTTGTGGAAAGCATAAGTGGCAATGTGGCGAATCGAGGAGCGGGAGATGTACTGTGAACATGTGAACACGTTGCATGTAGACATCAGCGGCACCTCGACGCGGCACAAGGATTCTCGACAAATGTACACGAGAGCAAGTTTTCGAGCGACTCGCATTGATTTGGAAAACCTGAACTGGAACGCGCCAGAGCACTGCGCAAGCCTGCCGTACACGAGAATCGTCCGGAAATGGTGACGCCACGAAAGAGAAACCGAACGGGTTGTTAGCGTATCGCTTTGTGAAAACACAGCCCACCGCAACGAAAGGCCAACCATTTGCTTGTCTACGGCCGTCTTTGCGATCCTGGAGAAGTGCGCGTCGCAACTCAACACACATGAGCACGCAAGACAAATTTTGTAGTGGCCGCGCTCGTACTTTGTCCCTGGAACGCGCCGTCACGACGCCGCCACGGCCCTGACTTCCTCGGTGGTCGAGGCGTGAAGACTACCGAAGCGCTGGTTGCCGGCGCGAATCAGCACGACAATCTGTTTCGCTCTAGTCTATCGTTCCACTGTACTAAACACGTTTGCTTTAACCAGACGACAATTAAACGTAACTTCCAAAGGCTATAGTGAAGATATAACGCCAATCTTTTCCCAGCATGAGGGATGTTGCGGTGGTGTATCGGTAGAGCTTCGAGCTCCTTTCGTCAAATCCCTGTTGAAGGTGGGTTCGAGTCCGCCTGGGTGGAACTTTTTCATTGTGAACTGCAAGTTCGTTTTTTCAAAGATCCACTTCCGTTACAGGAAGTACGTCACTCATTTCTCGGTGGACCCCAGCATAAACCACTTTCGTGTTAAAATGTCTCAACCACGTAGGACAGGGCAACAACTATAATGCGTACGAACTATCTTAGCTTCACATGGAGCATGAATAGCTCATACGCGTGAGAAGAACTGTAGAGACACCGTACATCTTGATCTGAATTTTTCAGTACGACGCAAAGGAATGAGCAGAGACTAGATGCATTTTACTGCTTGGTGGTCTTGTCTTTATAGACACAAAACGCTTACCAGTGTTTGTTGGGAGAGAAATTATCGGGACAGCGCCACTCACCTGAAAAGAGAGTAAAATAAAGCACGGAAGTTAGATAATGAGCAGCACTAGCGACCAAACACAAAACACATGTGCTTAACAGCGCGAGCGTACTTGGCACGGGTAAAATCGCGCTAGCCTCGTAATAATGCTAACCACATGATCTTCTCTTTTTCCCTCATCCTTTTTTCCCCTCCTGCGGCAAAGTGGCATTTCTAAGCAAAAGAAATGAACATGTCACCTTCAAATGTTTTCGATAACGCAACAAGTGACCGCACGGGAAATCTATATTTACTCGAATGTCCTGTCTCAAAAAGCGCAAAAAGTCAAATACCGTAAAAGCAACGAAGCAAGTGCACGCTTTTGCTGTTCAGTCTACTGGCCATCTTGTTTTACACGGGTCGCATTTCTTCCCGCTGGCATGTCTCTAAAACTGTGCGCTTCTACATAAAGTCAGAGTAGGTAAACCACCAAACGAACCGGCAGGTAAACACTACCGTCAAACTGGCTCATTATTTCACTTTAACCAGGCGGCAGCGTGTGAACGGTATTAACGAGCTCAGGAACAACGAGGCAATAAATGAAGTAGTGGTACACGCAGAGGAGACTAACGATCAACTACTCGAGAGAAGCCAACCGAGGCAGTAATCAAGCACTTGCGCTTCATTATCCCTAGGAACAATTCACCTTGTTAGAAGGCGCATTGAGTGTCACGCTTCAATACACAAAAGAACGTGAAAACGCACACAAAAAGGAAATGTGCGAGAGGCGATGCATCCCCGAAAGAAACAAAAACAACGGCGCGCGATAAGGCAGAAACGGCATCAGCAAGAGAAAAGTAGTAGTTCAGATAAATTAGGCTTGTCTACGCATTTTCCCAAACGCGATCGGTGCAGTCTTGGGTTTCAGGAGAAGAAGAAAAGAAGGTAATAAGTAGAAATATACATCGTTCGACGAGAAACTGCAGATCAACTCGCGACAGGAGCAAAAAAAAAAAAAATAACGAATGTTTGGAGGATGTCATGGGGGTGCATGGAGGTGGTTGCTGCGGGAATAATCAGATCGCGGCAGTAGTGTCTCCACAAAAGCAGAAAAGAAGCGAACGCTCCGGTGTTTCGTCAACTCTCGAGGCGTCACCAGTTTTCTTCCTCCTCTCCGACCACCTTTTGTTTTCCGCGAGCATCGTCGGAAGCTGTGAAGCTCTGTCTTCTTTTATCATCCCGCCAACCATTTCGCACCGAGCCACGGGAAATAAAATTTCAACGAAAGAAAGACGGAGGGTGAAATTAAAGGCACTCCCGCTTGATTTAACTTTTAGGCGACCCCGCCTCCTACTTTACTTCTAGTTGTCTTCATCTCTTGTTTTCGGCAACAGCCTGCCCTTTTGTTTTCCGGGTGTCCCTCTTTTATAGAGTTGGTTCCGGAGGCAAACACGCGCGGAGCAAGCGAGGAGCGAGTTTAACGAGACGTGATCAACGCAGGGTAATGAGGCCTTCCCGCGCGGTACGACTGCACGCCTTAGAACAAAAAGGAAATCGGCTCACAAAGGAACACACAAAAGGGTTAAAAAAAGTACGCCGAAAAAAAAAAGGAAAAAACGTGGTTCACCGTCTCGAAGACGGCGTCCGGAATGGGCCAGGAAGAAGAAGCGGAATTAAGAGGACGAAAATAAGAAAAAAAAAAGCGAAGAGGAAGAAGAAAGAAGAGGAACTGACTACGCGGCAAGGACCTAACCAACGCGTAATAAAAAGGCGCGTCTACGCGACGCCAGGAGTGCGGGAAGAAGAAGAACGTGGGATGAAGTAAAATTGGGGAGGCTGCCTCGCTCTTCCCATTCTTCGTGCTTCTTTCTCTTCTTTTACTCCTTTTTTTCATTCTTTTTTTATGCGGGCGGGCAAACAAACGCGGACAGAGCGTTCCCTTCGGGACCACTTGGTGGCTTCGGTCGCAATTTTCTTCACCACTGTCTTTCACGCTCCGTTCTCCTTTACTCCGCCCTCTCCCTTCTTGTCTCCCTTCTTATTTGTCGAGCTTCCTTTACCACTTTTTCTCAACCCTTTCTTTTCATGGCACCCTTTCTTCTCTGAAGTCATTCGGTCTCAGCGCCCCACTTATCGGACTCTAACGGTTCAAGTGCCCCCGCTAACCGCGTCGTCTAGACGGCCCCGAAAGGAGGCGCCGCAATTAGCGACGAATGCGCTAGTTCATGAACGAAAAGAGCGCAAAATAAAAACGAGAGAATTACAAAATCGAGATGCAAAAGCTTGACCAAGGAAGAAGAATCAAGATGTCTCAACATGGCGGATAGGAAAGTCCTGAAAACAAGTATGCCGGCGCTGCCCAATGCAAGTAGTAAGTCTTACAGCACGGTGTTGGAATCGTGCCCTAGAGACTACGTAAAGACTAAGTGTCGGAGGCAATCCATTTACTCGAAGGCGTTTGATTGCTGAAGGTGGCCCTTTGACATTACATACGAAGATTCAAAAGCAGTACGTAAAACAACGGGGCGGAGAGGCTAATTTGCGGAAGGAGGCACTAGTGATGAGCTGTTCTTGTGTTTACGTTGTTGACTAACCACTCAGTGTAGGAGACTACGCAGGCTTCTTTGTCGGTCATACTCACCGTTATCTTCTTATGTTCGTAGCACTCACTTGTGTTTTGCTCATCAAAAAGATGTTTTTTTGAAGCATCGAAAAGCGTGTTTCCGTAGTACCTAAAAGCACTTATCCAGAGCATCTGCGGATGTCGCCAAAATACCTTCAGTGCTTCCCGGAAATTGTTAATCAAGCAGTGTGACTAGGCGCGCAGAACAGCAGAGCATGATGTGTGGATCAAATGCCGCAAAATGAACCACTGGAGTTCAGCTTCTGGCGAAACCTTGCTGCGAGGGAGCCGTAGCTTGCAGGCGACGAACATGAGAGACAAGGCCAAACTTAGCACGCCCCTCGCGCCAGTAGGTGCCTGGACTATGGCTCAACTACGCTCGACTGATATCATTTTTGAAACAACTATTTTGTTATTTCGTACCGTTGCGCCAGTACACTGTTCTGAACCCTGTCGCCACATTTCTGGCCACCTAGCCGTGCGGTATTGATATCCGTACCGTACTGCTCTTTCTCTGCTTTCATCCACACACTACTAGAGCGCTTTACTGCATTTCATTCCCTTTCCTCTTTAAAGCATGATTGCATTCCACGCGCAGCTCTAGAGCGCGTGTGCCTACGAACGCCCTTTTTCTGTACATCTCGCTCGTTCATTCTTCTGAATATTCCGCATTCATTGTCGGCCCGCTTTAGGAAGTCCTCCTTTCTTCACAATAAACTATATTTCAATCGCACTGCCTTAGACGCAGACGTCGAACGGCTGACGTCAAGCAGAGCACCCGGCCCCCCTTTCCCGTTCCGCCTAAAAAGCCAAGTCGGCTCGAAAAAAACCGTACCCTAAAAGCAAGCGTTCTTACTATACGGGGTCCACTTCTTTTCCATAGGATCCGGCCGTGATAACCATTTTGTTTCCACGCTTATTATTCAAACTCTTCGCCGCAATACCAGTAAGCATTTTATAGACCACGCACGCCGCAGCTGCTTCACGCTTCTCGGTCGCTTTCACGCCTCGAGTGAGCGACGATGCAACATCCTCAAACAAGCGCCCCGCTATACTTCCACGCACGGGTCGCCTCGTTGCAACCGCATAAATTTCGCTCCGGCGTAAACAATTGCCTCAGGCAATGCGCCTGCTGGCAACGAGAGAAACGGAACCGACGGCAGCGCCGTTCGAGCTAATGAATTTCAAAATGCTCTCTTCGTTCACTTTCGCGCGCACAGAAAAAGAAACGAAAGAAAGAAGAAAAGATTATCAGCCGCTCGTTGTCGACAAACTGTTAGCCTTTCAAGAAGCCAGCACGAGCCGGAAAGCGAGACAAAGAGAGGACGAGGGAACGGAATGCATGGGAGAGCTCGCGGTGACATACCAGACGTCTCGGAAGGGACAGGAGAGCACAGTATTATAGCTTGCCAAGCGAGCAAGCATAAGGATCGACAAAAGGTGCAAAAAAATGCAAAACAATGCAAAAAAAAGAAGATGCGCACCGCAAGGAAGGAATCTAATTCCCAGCCTGAAAGAAAGAAAGAAAGAAAGAAAGAAGAAAGAAGAAAGAAAGAAAGAAAGAAAGAAAGAAAGAAAGAAAGAAAGAAAGAAAGAAAGAAAGAAAGAAAGATGATGGGCGGAAGGCAGGGAGGTTAAAGAAAGAAAGAAAGAGACATACTAGGGTACGAGGAGACGAGTTCCTCTCCACAAGAGGTGAAAAGGGCGAAGCAAAAAAGAGAAATAAATGTGACTACGGAGAAGAGAATGGCGGTGGCGGCGGCGGTACAGAAAAAGAGATACTACCGCCGAAGGAGGCAACAAAAGCGGCATAAATTCTCTCGCAACCTCTCGCGTAACCTCGTCCCTTCCACCGTTGGCGCGTGCTATGGCGGGCGTTTACGTGGCGGCGCCCGACCGACCGGAGCCCGGCGCGACGGCTTTCGTCCCAGAAATCCTTCGCGCAACGAAAGTGCGCGGAAAGAGGATATACGAAACAGAACAAAAGCACACAGGACCGCGGCGAGCGACTGCAATACGGCCGCACGGTCCAAAGCGGCATGGTCGTGCCGTCTGCTCCACTCCTCGCGCCTAGCAGACGACGTAGGAAGGCTGTAAAGACCGCGGCAGCGGCGGCCGAGTGACGTTCATCCGGGCGCATAAATTTGCCGAACATTCCTGGGAACAACGGGGCAAGGAAGGCAAAAAAAAAGGACAAGAGTACGAGACGGCGATCGGGAAAGCTAAAAAGCAAAGGAGGCGTGAAAGTGGAGGAGGTGAGTGAAAGAAAGAGAGAAGAGGCGACGCTATGAGGCGCCTTCTACGAAACAGGTTGTCGGCGGCGATGGCCCTTCACGGGGGCCAGAATCTACGGCCGCTGGCGAGTGAGCCACCGGTGTCTGCGTTCTGGGTCGGCCGAAAGGGAAGAGAATTCCACGCATTCTCGGCGAACACTCCGCGCGTCTCCTTCAGCATCCGGCGTCTCCAACGATGGCGGCTTCGTCCTGCTTGAGTGCTTAAGGCCCACAGCACCCATACTTCTCAACAACGCGTTCTTCTCACAAGAGCTCTGGGAATGTACGCGTGCCATGCGCCGCGAGCGAGGTAATTATTCAAAGTTGGCGCTCCACTGGCCCTAACTGATTTGCGACACATCTGTCAGTGACTCGCTCGCGTAAATGCGGAGATAGCGACTCGGAGCAGGTGTCGAGGTGTAGGATGGCGCGCTTGAAACACAAATGGCTAGTTGATACGATTGGACCATCATGTACATTGGTGAATGCGACAGAACAAAGTAGACAGACGTAGTTTCGGTGTCAGACAAAGAAAAAAGTGTTAGAGATTCTGAGAACACATGGTAGCGCAAAAAACCGAAAAAAAGACTTAGGAAGAAGGGGAGAAGAAACAACAGGGCGAGCGCTAACTTGTTGCTAGGCGAGTTCTGCAAGTTCTGTATAAAAGTGTTAGAGGACGCTTTAGCTTCGGCTTTAAGAGTGCACGCCAATGCGTCATTGGGCCCCATTTTTATCGCCTCCTCATACCAGAATGAAGTTTTTTCACGTACATTCAAGTTACAATACGATCTACCATGTGCGTAGGTGCTAGTTAAGTCGTCGTTTACGATTTTTCTGATGGGTTTTACTTTCAGAACTTGAATTTTGTTCGCTAACGCACCTGTGCAGTATCCGAAGGCTTGAGTGGTCGGGTGATTCAGGAAAAAACGGCGGTAACTCGATATGATTATTTCCACCGTAGACGTCTACGCCGTATGTTCTGCAACACAAGCCCCTCAATGCCATCACGTTAAAAAAGGAATTCTGAGCATAGAACGCATTGGTTACACTTTCATCTCGCAAAATGAGATAGACCAGTGAACAGAAGATGCGGTAGTCGAGGTAAAAACAAACACTCATGTTTTTAAACAAGTTTTTCTCCGCTCAGAGACACTGCTGCAGGTTAGTATAGCGGTGCCCTTATTTGCTGACGCATGCGGTCGCTTATGCACTTCAGCTCATAAAAGTATGAACACTGCGTAGGATGCACGCAATGCGTCCCATAAATTGAAACAATTTGCTCACATACACGCGCACACACACTCTTCAAACTACAGGCAGCCGATCGAACACGCAGGGGCCAAAAAGTTTACCGAAAGAACAAAACTAAGAAGATAACTTCGCTGTCTCAACAAGGTTCACTTCGCAATGAATAGCGGAGAGGGATCTCTTCACGAACTCTCACGTGCGGAAGCAAAACTCAATATTCCAACGTGCCTGAACACTTTTCGACGTTTTTCAGCAGGAAACAGACGCGCAAAGTGACAACACCAGTTCGGACTCCGAGGTAAAAAAAAACCTGTCCGCAAATTAATTGGAAAGCTGCTCCCATACGCATGGCGAGCGCTCTTCCCACTTAACGAACAGGCGATGTCCGGGCGCACTCGGCTGACCCCGCAAATGCGGGATGGAGAGAGAGGCACTGGCGACTGACCGGAAGGGAAACTCGCATCGGATCTGTCGATTTCCAGGGGCCGGGTTAATTTCGGGGAAGAGTCGAGTGGTCGAGCCGCTTCCCTTCTATATATCTCGTCCCACCTCTTGCACTTCTAGGTACGGGCTCTGTCGGTAGTTCTCACTTTGCTATTTTTTTTAACCCGCGCTATTACGCGAGGCCCACTGAATGCAGCCGAGTTCCCGCTTTATATGAGAGCGCGACCAATTGCGAGCGGTGACAGCGGCGCCGCCGCCAGGACTTCCACAACTGCGGGCGACCAAGCGCGAGCCCAGAATTCCTCGGTGTCGCGGAGCCGAGTAAAAAGGGGCTCTGGATGTCGAATGAATGGAGACGGCCCGGGCTGCCGACGCTATATATATATATATCTGTGTGTGTGTGTGTGTGTGTGTGTGTGTGTGTGTGTGTGTGTGTGTGTGTGTGTGTGTGTGTGTGTGCGCGCGCGCGTGTGTGTGAACGAAAGCGGACAGACGGGAGGCCTTGGAACTTCTGGTAGAATGTTCCATCGTACTTCGTATTTCACCTGTACTTTTATTATTCGCCGCACCTACTATTAGTCTGCCTGTTGCTGAGGGGTACACGCGCTTTTTTTTCCTACCGCCAACAACGATGCAATTCAGTTACGTGCCACTGACAACAAAAACTTCCTCGTCCTATGGCCGCGGGCTTCCCAAGGAGTATTATGTACAAAGGGAAGTGTACGAAAGTAAGAAGAGGACAGTAGTTATTCAGTCGAGCGAAGATGATCCGATGTATGAGGACATATTACAAGGCTCTATCGTTGGCCTGAATTCCGGGGACACTATCTGCTGCACAGACGCGATTAGAATTTTTTTTTCTGGGCTGTCTAGCAGATTCTTACTAACTCATCAACAGCTGGAGAGGCTACAATGAGAAGCGATTTTCAGCCCGTATTTGCGGCCCAAGCTAGCCACACCCGTAGAAAAACACCCGAACCAACCAACCAAGACATTGAACGTGCGGATGGTACCAAAATAAACAGTTCAGTGGATAAGTTCCAATGAGCTTGATTATAATCATTACCACCTGCGCCTATTATGCTGTTGCACTTCATCACAGGCACTCCCGCTTGCATTTAAATATTGTGCACTGTACTTCTATGCGACATTGAATATTTTAGTCTCTAAGTACATGTGTAAGCCATGGGCTTCCGAACAAGCCCTTTATGCGAAAATTTGTACAGGAAGTAAATTTACCTCTCAGTATAACCGAGTCTCATTTAGGCTTTTTTTTATCACACTCATCTGCCCGAGTTTTTAAACAAGTTTAGCCGCATTTTTCAAGCGAAATCGAACCTTACATCCCATACAGTGATTGCCCCTCACACATAAATGTGGTCGACCTACCTCGTCTCAACCTTAATTAAAATCGAACACCATTTGTGAACTTCGGATTTCATTCTATAAAGTTTGATATTTATGCTATGTTTCATGGAGCAAAGGCAACAGTGGTTCTGTTCTTCCCGGAGATATCATCTGGACACCGTTGCCTCCTCGTCGAATCCGAAACCTTTGAGAAGCAGGGTAAGAGATGCATTCAGGGCCCCGCCACGGTGGTCTAGTGGCTATGGCACTCGGCTGCAGATCTGAAGGTCGCGGGATCGAATCCCGCCCGCGGCGGCTGCCTTTCGATGGAGGCGAAATGTTGAGGCCCGTGTGCTGTGCGATGTCAGTGCACGTTAAAGAACCCCAGGTGGTCCAAATTTCCGGAGACCTCCACTACGGCGTCTCCCATAATCACAGCTGGTTTTGGGACGTTAAACCCCACAAATCAAATCATGCATTCAATCAACAAATGATTTTTGGAAAATTATGTTATTAGTGCCGCTGATCTGCGCGTAAACTACCCTGCTATCATGCTGCCGCCAAAGAAAGCGTCACTCCTATAGTTAAAACAAAGTTTTCAGTTTTAGAATCGTGTGAAGTTGGGCTTGTTGGTACATCTCAGACACCTAAAGCGCAAAAGGACAAGGACTGAGACGAGTAGACACACATTGCCCTTTGTTGTTTGTTTTCTCGCTTTTACGTGTTTCCACGACTATGACAGCGGTAGCACTCGTGCTTGCGGCCATAAACTTTAACACCCACAATTACATTCATTTTCATTCATTTCAATCATATGTTCTCCAGAGCAATTACAATTGCTTAGCTGTGACATGGAACCAAGAGAAAAAATAACACGCTTTACAGGAGTCCTTTATAAATTCGGCAGCGTAATCACTGCTTCCCTTTTATCTTTCTCAAACACCTATCCAGGTTTTCAGTAGCAAACTGGACAAAGTTTAGACAAGCCCCCGCCTTTATTATTACTGTTCCCGTTTTCTTAAGGAAGGACAAGCGCACCTTAAAGAAAACAACGATAAAGCAATGCAGGTGAGGAAGGAAGGAACGCTTCAGCGTAGCAACTCGACATCACCTGTCATTTCAATGTGAACGGGGAAATATGTATGAGGCTGAAAGAAAATATTGGCGCGGGTACTTTTGTTAAGCATGAAATGCTTTTACCTCCCATTGTCGACGACCTCAGGTGACCTTGAGCCGAAGCAAGAATTATCTGGTCTTTCAAACAAAAACATCGGGGAACTACAGCGAAAACATACAGCATTCAAACGAGGTCATCAGGTTATTCACACGAGAACATACGGGCCTTCAAACGAGATCATCCGGGCACTCATACAAGAAGATCCGTGCAAACAGTCGAAAGTTGAATGTATACTATCCCTGGTAGCGAACCCATTGTAAAATCCGAATTATATGCGCTAGCGTTCGCTCAAACAAAATATAAAAAATATTTTCTCCGCGTTCTCCATAATAAATATTCACAACAGCGCTGAATCTGTAGCTTCCGGCGCGCTGAGGTTATGTCCTTTCCAATAGCGATGTTCCAATAACGGCAGGGCATCATACACCATACACTGGATTGCTACTCAACCCCAGCGATCTGCGGGTATCGAGGCGTAGGTTTAGATTCCTTCGAGGGTGTCGCATTAGGTGCACCCGCAGCGAGCACTGGGGTGCCTCGGATTGCCTTGCCGCTAGCCATTGCAGCGCCATATGGACCCTTGGTTGCGTGAGAGCAAGCGCTTTTATTCCGTGCCGTTGCTCGTTTGTTCTAACTAAATTACTCGTGCGTCGCGAATGTGTGAGTACATTGCATAACTCACTCTACCACCAGTTATAGCGATGCTATGTACAGAAATTCCCACTGTGAGTTGCAACAGATATTAACCGAGGACCGGGTAGAACTAACAGGACACGCTGCTCAGCGGCGCCGACGCTGAAGCAAAAGTTGTATACACTGCAGCACTATTTCGGTGTTTCCTATCTTCTAGTTGAGATTAACGTCTTCTAGTGTCGATGTGTAGGCTAAAGGCCCATCCAACCAAAAAGACAAAATGTTTCAACACATATTGAGTTCGAGCGCACGATTCGTTTTATCCATAGGCACATTTTTGTGTCGTCGTTTCCGTTGTCGATATCACGTCATCCCCGCTCCTCGCCGCTGTTTTCAGAGGGCTCATTCCTGGCGATGCCATCGTCTACCTGTCTCGCTGTGTCGTTGACCTAGCCATCGTTCCTGTAATAAGCCCTCTTACAGCACCCTTTCAATTCGTTGTCGTTGCTGTTGTTTTCGGGTCTTTATTGAAATTTCCTGCTAAATAGCAGTCCCTCCGTTTCGTTTCTTCTTTCTTTTCTTTTGTTCCTTTCTTTCTTTTCTCTTTGCCGTTCCATCTCTCTTAGCTTACCTCTTTCTTTCCTCCCACACACTGGCAATTAAGTAAGCTCAGAGCATGCAAGTACTGGGAGCACCTTCGGGGCCGGAGAGTCGCGTGCGCTGGCCGCCACTTGAACAAGGGAAACGCCCGTCCCGTAAACCATCGGCGGCCGCAGAACGCGGGGTGTTCCGTCTGTGGCGACCATGCTCAGCCATTCAGGGACTCGCTCGAATACGTGCGCCGCATGCGCAGAGCAGAAACCGCTCACACTCCGCTGCCACGCCCAGCGTTTGCGGCCGCGCGTGCGCGCACGCGTGTATATACCTACTGCGGTACAAAGAGCACCGCCAACGTCGCGTCGAGTGCGGTCTCTCGTACTGCGCGTATATCAGCTTGCCCGTTTTAGCAGCGAAGCTTCTTAAGCTATCCGTGCAAGCTCTGTCGTGCCAGTCCTAACTCGCTGTTTAAGGTAGCCGTAATTTGTCAGGCATGACGCAATGTCACGTGACATTGCGTTACGTGATGCTGGCGGAAACCTGCCACGCGACATTTCTTCGCGTGATTTTGGCGGGAACATGTCACGTGACGTTGCTGTACGTATTTTTGGGTGATCACGTGACGACAAGATCACGTAATACACGACGGGAACACGTAACGACAAGATCACGTAACGAAACATCACGTCGCACGTTCCCGCCCGAAATATCACTTGACTACCACATGACCAGTTGCAAAAAACTCCGAAAGCTTCGCTGTGATCTGGCCTTGCGCGACCAAGCGGAAGCTGGGTACATTTCTTTTTTTTTCTGTTTTTTTTTGGGGGGGATCAGCAGCCGAGTGCCACAGTTACTAGACTACCATGGCAGGGCCACACGCTCGAGGTCAAACATGCACAAAGGCCAACAAAATGTAACCGAGCCAAACTGTACTAACGGTGGCCACCCACAAATTAAAGGCAGGGAAGAAGGAAGGAAAGAAAATGAACATGCCAGGTAAAGGGGTCAACAAACTTCTGCCGAAAAGTAATGACGCCGGTTCTAACTGCCGCGGGCATAATTACGCCGAATTCATCACTACATAACGACGCCCATCATAAACGACACAATCTTTCACAACGCCGCATCTACCGCGGTCGCGTGTGCCTATCCACGTTAATATAGGTAGATGCAACTGCGGCAAAACACCGAACAAATCTAATCACGCGATGCAGAGCCCAGGCTCGACGACACGTGCTTTTCGGGGAAATTACGCCAACTGGGCTTGCGGTTAGCTGCAGCATCGCAGTCACGAGATTATAAGCGCCAAGCGCGGACGTGAAAGATGGGTCCCGGGCCTTTGGCGCGCACAGTATAAAGTACGTGCACCGAGGGGACAGCACAGTGAGGCACGCCGGGCCCTTATAATGCGGGAGGCACAACGGGCCACGGCAGCGGCCTTTCAGCCATTCCACCTTTCAGCCCCCTTCGCCGCCCCAATGCGATCCACGCCTCCACATTAAATCTTCTCCAAAACTCATAACTCAGCGTTAAGTAGAAGAAAAAGAAAAGCAGGTAGACCTTTAAAAAAAGCATTAAAGTTCGAAGAGAGAAGTAAAGACAAAAGACGGCTATAGAAAAATGAAAAAGAAAGGAATTTGTAAGCGCCGCACGCGCGTGGTGCTGCCATCAAGCCACGAAGCGCAAGTGCAGGCGCGCAGCGAGTTTTTTTTTTAAAAACAAAGAATAAGGAAAATTCTCCCGCGCTTTATTTATAGTGCGAGCCTTTAATACTTTTATTCGTGTCTACGCCGTCGGAGAGCGGCCTCGCAATCCCGGAGGATTAAAACGCGCCACGCATAAAACAGAGCGCCGTCGTGCGCCGACGACGACGTCCTCCGTGCTGCTCTCTCCTATACACTGCGCAATAATATCGCCGAGGAAAATGACTGCAGGAAATTTTGTTTTTCAACAAAACAATAATAATCAAAATAAAACAGAGAACGTAAGAGAACGATGAGACAAAGAAAAAGGAAGAGAGGGAGGCCGAAAAATACGTTCGCTTTCGATTTATGAATCAAGGGAGGGAGAGATTTCGAGAGAAAGAAAAAAAAAGAAATAAAACAAACCCAAGGGAACCAAGGATATGACTCGAAAACGTGAGCGCTTTCACGCTTTTTTTTTCTTGTTTACTACGGCTATTTCTCTCACTTTATTTTTTACTTCTCTTTTCGAGCGCCGTGTCCTCATCACCTAATGCAAAAGACCTTGCTGGTACTGACGTCCTAGAACTCTCTCTCTCTCCTCTCTCTTCCCTCTTCCGCATTTCTCAGACGGCGGCCGCTGCTATTTCGCGTGTCTCTGTCTTAAAGGCAGCGCCCTTTCATATTAAGCGCGTATGGTTATGAATATGTATAGGGAAATCTGCAGAGTAAAGTAAGAAGCAGCGCGGCTGCGAACACGAAAAAAAGTGTGCAGCGAGAATAGTGTAGAAGCAGCCAATGATTTGCATTACAAACGGCAAAAGAAGTTATGAATTGGTGACATAGCGAGGATATCAGGCCAAGTGAAGGCAAGTATTACGCAGGTAGACAGAGCAGAGGAAGCAAGCAGCTGAAGCATAATATCCCAATAAGTGGACGCGTTTTGAAGGAGAGATTGTTGGAACGTAATACTTGACATAACTGCATTACAAGTACGCCTAAACGTGGGGCCACTGTACCGAAATTTAGAGCACTGTGGTCAAAATTTTTTGAAGCTGTCAAGTATGGCGCTGCTACAGTTTTCACTCTTCGATTCCTTTTCACGGAACGAACCGTGCTCTCAGCAAGAGCTACAAAAGACAGGGTCCTTTCCTTCAAAAGTATCACGATCACTTACTCTTTATTGCGAGTAGCTGGTTAGATATACGCAGAGCGCGCTAACTATATGTAAGCATCAGGAAAGGCTGCCAATTAGCAGGAGTTATGGCTTTAGAACCGAGTTAGGTTTATTACCCGTCAGACGAGAATTCAGCCCGATGGTGACTGCCAATAAAGAGCCAAAAACAACGCAAACAAAAAAAGGAAGAAATGATGAGCCAGAAACAATGAACGAGAAAGAAGCGTTGAATAAACGAACTGAGCAGACATGGTACAGCACTAATTAGCAGTTCAAGGAGGCCGGCGTTCTAGAGATAAACCCTGCTAAAACGGATGCGCATTGGTATATTTTAGGAGAAATACGCAAAAGACCAGAAGCTTGGTATTCCAAAAGCTTGGTGTTGGTACTCCACGATGACTGTTATAGTGCATACACAATCAAGGGACAGAAATGATGGACCCGGACACAGCGCTACACATACGCTGCACCATTAGCGCTGTGTCCGCGTCCATCATTTCAGTCCTTGTAGGTTGTGCATGCGCCATAACAGCCACCAGGGGAAATACGCACTGTTTAAAAACGTGTATAGACTGCCGGATCGTGCAACTGGCGACAATTGTGGCTTCTATTTCATCCACTTTCATTTACGATTTCCTGCGTGATGTCCTTTCTTTACCTTGCAACAGCAAATATAGTCGAACCTCGCTATATCGAACACAGATGTGTCGAATTATTTCTTATATCGAACTCGCCACATATCATCTCTATGATCACATGCATTTTTAGTATTTTATTTCGAACGGGGTCGGATGCGAAATGGATATATCGAACGACGGTGGCACAGAACACGTGCGCCATGTTCACAGGCGGTAAGCTTGTCCCGCAACATCATCTCGGTTAGGTTGTTTTTCTGGCACAATTCAGGCTTATTTTTCGGCGGTGGCATCCATCCTTAAGCTTTCGTGCTTTCACGGTGGTATCTATACCTTTCTTTCTTGGCTCTGTCAGCGAATACTGTTTTCGTAACGAGTGCATATAGCTAGATACCTCGCTATGTCCGATGTTTGTGTGAGTGTGCGCGGTCGACACTACGGATGCCAACTAGGAGCAAGTCATATTGCTCATGTGCTTGATTGATTACTGGGGTTTTGCGTCCCAAAACCACGATTTGATTATGAAAGGCGCCGTAGTGTAAGGCTCCGAAAATTTCGACCACCTGGGGTTCTTTAACTTGCAATGACACCGCACAGTACACGGGCCTCAACATTTCGCCTCCATCGAAATGCAGCTGCTGCCGCCAGGATTGAATCCCGCTACCTTTTGATCAGCAGCCGAGTGCCATAGCCGCTAGGCCACCGTGGCGCGGCGCTTATAGAGTTCGAACTATTGCAATAAATGCTTTGTTTTACGTTCCAACATGAGTACACTTACTACGCGACTAGTGGTTCACCGACTGATCTTGCGGGAGTTTGACACGTTTTTCTATGCAATTTTGTATATATCGAATTCTGTCTACATCAAACTGTTTCGCGATCCCCGCGCTGTTCGATATATCCACGTTTGACTGCAGTTCACCATGTACATGGCTTGTTACGCTGTTTCCTGCTTTTCTACATGAAAAAAGAAAAAAAATTTAGGTTCTTTTACATAACAATCTTCACGATTATTGTTATCGCTATATCACTCCTAGCGTTCTTGCACTGGTGACTTCAGTCTGTATCGTCATCCGCTAATCGTTAAGCTCGAAGTATACGAAGTGCTCCGTCATTCGCTTACGATAACAACAATCGTCGATGGCTCCTGCAGTATTGTTCTCTATTTTTCTTTCTTTGTGCAGAAAAAAGCGCTTTGTATGTCGTATGTTCAAAGGCATGTAAACTGTGCTGCCATTCTTACACCGCTGTTGTTGATTTTCATACTGTGCCATGCGCAAAGTCATCGTTTAAAATTAGAATCTTAAGTTGAATGTTAGCAGCTGTCTCTTTGTTTATTATTATGTGCGTCCATTATTATCATTATTATTATTATTATTATTATTATTATTATTATTATTATTATTATTATTTCAAACGAACATACAAACAAACAAGATTAAATTGGTAGAAAGAAACAAGCAGTAAGACTACATAAAGTTCAAGCTAGATTATGGTGCCCGACCAGCGAGAACACGCAAGACTAACAATTCTTCAAGTTCGATTTGATTGATTGATTTGTGGGGTTTAACGTCCCAAAACCAGCTCTGATTATGAGAGACACCGTAGTGGAAGTCTCCGGAAATTTCGACCACCTGGGGTTCTTTAACGTGCACTGACATCGCACAGCACACGGGCCTCAGCATTTCGCCTCCATCGAAATGCAGCCGCCGCGGCCGGGATTCGATCCCGCGACCTTCGGATCTGCAGCCGAGTGCCATAACCACTAGACCACCGTGGCGGGGATTCTTCAAGTTCGAGAAACAATCGCCCTTTTATGTATTCAACCGTGGATAACACGGTAGAGCCAGGGTGGATACACGCATCTGATTTTCTTCATCAATCACGCAGTCACCTGCGCTACGCAAGAGCTGCCTTCAGCGAGAAGGCGAGAGCACAATGAAACACCATTCGTCTGAGTTTACGATACAACGCTTGCGCGCAACGTGCACATCGAGCGCATTTGCCGCGTCATAATTTTCGAATCACGCAGCCAACACGAAGCACAGTAGCCGATCGCGAAGAAGACCGCGGCCCCTTCGACGACCGTGTACGAGATTGAACGTGTATTCCCAACCGTAATTCTCTAACCCGTATCCTTCTGCAGCCGCCTGCGCTGTACTGCGTACAGCGCGTATACATATACAGAAGCCCTGAATACATGATAAGCGCATACACAGAGAAGCCGCTCGGCATTGCTTCCACGATACGTAAGTCGGGTGGGCAGCGCGGACGTCTCCTCGAGGAGGGATTTGCATCACAAACGATCTCTCGCAAGAATAGGACGAAACGCATTAGCCGAACGGCGTATTTGACGACTGGATGGAAGAAGCGGAGGCCCCGATATGCTTTCATCATTTCGCATCTCGCGCCCATTCGGCCGAATTGCGTTTTCGGGCCGGCGATATGTGCTGAGATGATGAGCAGCTGCTCGCAAAACGTCAGCCTCGCAAAAAAGGGCGGACCGCCGAGAAGGGCGAAAAAGCTGGCGAAAAGGCACCCAAACTAGTAGGATGGTTAAGGCAACGTAACGAAATGCGAGTTCTTAATCTTTATATTTTTTTCGTTCTCGAAGACGTAGCGACACGATAGTGAACGTTTTATTTCTTGCCGAAACCGCGCGTTACCATAAGGGGACAAGGTACACAGGACAGGCGCTGGACGTGCACGTTGATGAGGGTGATTCAGCATTGCGTTGTTAATCGAATCAGTGCAAACAGGTGTGCGGTTGCGGAAAGCTGCTTGCATTGGTTACGCGCGTTACATAAACGGGTTGAAGCCAGTGCTATTCAACACCGTCCACGGGCAAGTGAACACAAATTTCCGAACGGTATGGAACAGGTTTACAGCATGCCTATTTTGGAAAACTGGAGCTGAAAAGTGAATATGTAAAGTACGTTCACGGTGATAATCAATACGCCGACGTCAAAAGCACTCGACAGAAACTACGTGCTTCAACAACACGGTCAAGAGCGTAGGATTACTTTGCCCCATTCCACAGCGCTGTTTGGCGCACCGATATATATATATATATATATATATATATATATATATATATATATATATATATATATATATAGATATATATATATATATATATATATATATATATATATATATAGATATATATATAGATATATATATATATACAGCGCACAACTTGAACGTGTTTTCCACTATACTTTTTACCTTGCTGCTCGAACAAGTTCACCTAACTTCGTGTTTTGCGTCGTCCAAACTACTGCTGAATCATATTCCAATAGCCTGAGCCGAGCACGTCGGCAAGACTTTCTCGTCAGTCCAACAACCCCAACACACAGGGTCACAGAAATAGACAAGAGAAAGAAAAGGGTCAGCGAAAGACGTAAATGACAAAACCCACAAGACTCGAGCGAGCCGGCGACGCAACTCGCAGTACACTCCTGCCGGCCGGGCTTCCCAAGATCAGCCGACGGTTCTTGGCAGCCGGTCCGGCCGGCAACTCTTCCGGATCGCCGAGTCAACCGTGACCCAGTCGCGACAATAGCGAACCCGTACACACACCGCCCACTCTCTCCCTCTATCTTTCCCCGCAGGCCCACCACCGTCGAGCATGTGCCGCGTGATAGCGAAACAATGAGAGGCCTCCTGCTCGGCTATGCAGGATCGCCATCAAAAAGTCGTTCGGGCTGCGCTAGTTAGCCAGATGCAGCGACGGGTCCGTAATTAGAGAAGAGAGCCAACTCCTCCCGGCAGCTATAGGGGAAGGAAGGCAACGGGGTGGGTGGCACTATCTGGCAGGTCATGCACGAGAGCTTGTTACGCCTGCCTGCGCTCCCCCCCACCACCACCGTCACCGGGCACAACAGGCCGCTCGGAATAGCGGCGCGCCAGTCCTTGAGTCGCTGATATCGCGCATCAACGGGTACGCGAACAAGCGGCGTCGTACACTACTGTGCCGAGTGGCTCCCCTTCCGAGCCTGAGGGGAAAACAACGAGCACGCACACCAATGTCGCGTCGTCGTTTTATCCACACGGCCAAGGCGAGAGCCGTTAAGTAATAACCGAGGGAGCGGAGGAGACCCGGGCATAATTCCGGCGCAGAAAGGGGAGAAGACGCTTTGCGTGGAAGACGTCGTGGGTGACGACCGTGGATAAACAGGTTTGTTCACGTTGGCAACGAGATATCAACGAAAATAAAAAAAAATTATCACGCGACTTCGACAAAACTAATCACCCGAAGTGTCCCGTATAATAACGTCTCGGCTGGGAACGACGGTTCAGAGGGGCCGATGCGGACATCGTCCGCTGCTGCACCGCGAGGAAACGCAGAGACCGGACGGCGGCGTCAACAAAAACGTGAGAAGGAACGTGCGCAGCCAGTTATGCAAATTAGACGCGGAAGCCCGGGCCACATCGCGACGCTGGCCGGCGCGAGCGAGGTCTCGGGTTCGAATCTCCGCAGCTGGAGATCCTGATGCTTCGGACTGAGAGGCATTACCTGAGCAGCATTTCAAAGCTGTCACCACAACCCACAGATACGTACCGACGTTGCTCGATTGTACAAACCCCGGCAATGTAATGATATCCCCAACAAAGTTCCAGAAGAAAGTGTTCTTCGAGGTTCCGGAGCCCTCCACTACGACGTCTCTCATAATCAATGGAGATTTTTGGATGTAAAACCCCAGAAATCAATCAGTGTTGTTCGAGGGATTGCCATTCTCCAGTCAACTCATTACACGTGCGCGGCGTAATTACCACTGATGCTAACCCAGTGACGATACAGCCAATCTTGTTCTGCACTTGCGCACTTTGGAAACCTAGTCGCTTAATTGTGGCCACGGTGCCATCAAATCCTGGTGTCGACCAAGTCAAATTCCCCGCGCAGGCAACATATAAACAAAGCAAGGTCAGATAAGCAAAAGACGACAAAAAAAATAGACATTGTATTCCTATGATTTTTTTAGTTGCCCAAGTCGATACAAAAACAACGAGAGGGGAAAATATAGCGGGGAGGAGGAGAGAACAACAAGCAAGGAAGGGTGACAATGTTAAGCAGACGCTTACACTGCTTGCTGCAATGCATTGTGAAAATTGATCAATAAAGAGAAAGACACAGAGGCACAAATTGCTACAACAGATATCGAGCTTTGCCGAGAACGAGCGTGTTCACCTATGCAAATAAATGTTAACTTGGGAGTTAACGAGGAAGGTTTATTACTCAGTCAACGTCACGTCGCACATGTGCGCCCAACAACAATGTCATGCAGAAACAGCGGAGCTTCTTGCCGTCTAAATTTGACGCCAGAGACGCTCCACTTACTAAGTATGCACCATGTGCGCAAAGACTGTAATTGCGCCACATTAGAAAGCGCTGGTAAATTCGAGTGCGTATGTGTGCTACACATACCCGTGGCAAGAAGGAAGCTTAAACATCCATTCGGTGTGCATTGCTATACCAACTAGACCTTTCCCGTACGTACCACACTTAACTCGCTAGCACCTATGATGAACAACTTTGCAGAATCGGAACTGTGCGTGCGGTGCGATAACGATGAGGGAAGTTCAACACGGCAAACTCTTTACGTGAACCTTGAACAAACTTTCCGTTTTCCCACCTACATTTCCTACCGTTAACTTGATGCCGTAATGCAGCGCCGTTTCCCACGAGAAGTTCTTTTTTCTTGCCAGTTCACATTAAAAGTTGTTTAGCTTCACTATACCTTGTCCAGGGAACAGCAATTCATGCGTACCCCATTGAAATACTCACTTTCTAGGCTCCTCGGAAGCGCTCGTCAGATATAAAGGGACGTCGCACAAATAAAGTAAGCGTAAGTACTGAGAAGAAAGCGCGGTCTTTCCGTTGCAAGTATGCCATGAAAAAGAAAAGCCGAGGCTCTCTGGAATCCCAGCAGCTACGCGCTACGGTTTCAGAGAGGCGGCCGGCGATAGGCATCGCTCCCGGCTTCCTATAGGCAAAACAATCGCTCCAGAACCAAACCGAGCATACAAAAAAAAAAAAGAAGAAAACCGCGAAGCAAGCGAGCTGGCTTCTTTACGTGACGTGGGCCCGCTCGCTCCCTCGAGCAGATTCTTTTTCGCAGAGCAGCCAATAGATTTTCCTCGCGTTTTTCCCCTCCTTCCCGTCACTTCGCCCATACGCCCCTCACCATGCACGTTTTCTCTCGTACGTACTGTTGTAACCTTCCTCTTTGCATTCGAGCACACTTTTTATCCGCGAATACTCACAATCGCGGCCGCGGGAACGAGTGAGCGAGAAAGAAAGAACATAACGAGAAAAAAAAAAAAGAGAGACGTTCGATTTCGCTCACACTCTACGCTTTACGCTCGCCTAGCCTTGCGGTCACGGCTCATAGAGTTCTTTCAGGCGGCAGCGCCGCCAGTGCCGGCTCACGTAAAACTTGCGAGGACCAAGATGATGATGGAAGATGGCCGAAACAAAAGTTGAATACTCCCGGCTTGCTTGATCCTTCCGTTTTCTTTCTTTTCAACGCCCCCTCATTCCTCCACTCCCCGCCCCAACGCCCCCCCCCCCCCCCACACACACACACGACTGTTTAACGCCTGCATAAGAAATTGCGGTTAAACGTGCGGTAAGAAACTGAAACCTTGATGAAAAGACACAATGTAAAAGGGGGGTATGGCAGTAGACAGTGTGTCACTCCGGCGGCATCGCCACGCAGGGCGTCCATCGAAGCGGTGACGAGTTCGTAAAGAGAAGCACTAAAAATTCCGCGGCTTACGGAAACTACAGAGAAACACACAAAACGGCCGCTTCCACGTTACAGTTGAAGCGGTCGTTTCAGTGAAGCTGCCATATAGGCTGCATTAATTGGGGTCCTTTCCTTAGCCGAACCACAATCAATCAATCAGCTTGGTAAGACGTTCCTACGCGAATACTCGCAAACACCGCGGAAGAAACACCATTACAAAAGCTATATATATAGTGCAGGTAACACGACTTGGCATGGACTAAGGAAAAAGAAAAGCAGAAACCACACAGCAACGACCTCCGTGCATGCACAGTTGCGTTCATTTTTATGCGCGCACGCAAAAAGTTGTGCGACCCTAACGCCTCGCCTTAAGAGTTCAACGCGATAGCGATGCGTGGGCCACATTGTCATCACTCTCTCTCACTTGCCACGCTCTTGGGCCGCCTAGCCACGTAATTGTCATGATACCACACTGGTTATTGTACGTCTTTACTCGTGGAGTTGATATTGTGAATTACTGCAATGTAATGGCCAAAGTACAAAGTGGCAATGCGCCATCAAACCGATGAAGAAGGCACCGGAGTTCGTCTGGCGCCACAGCACAGAATCCGTCACAAAGGCGTCAAAATGGCGTAAATGAACGTCTACACACTCGCGAGCACAGCCGACCAAAGCGCGAGCGTCCTACTGCATGTTCCATGCATGGCGCCGCGCTTGGGAGCATATAGAGGAACACGGCGCCGTTAGTGTCCCTGTATATGCTCCCAACTAGGCGCCGCTAGGGTGCCTCGACACCCGCCACTCTGCACAAGGTGGTGACAACTAAAGTCCCTAGAGATTTCTTTTTTCGTTTTTCGGAAAAAAAAAGATCTAGGGACTTTAGTGAAAACCATTGGTCGCTGCAACGCCACTTTGAATCACAGCGAGCTGTTGCGCGCCTGTTTCGTGCCCGTTCTTCGTTCGAGAAGCAGGGCACGTCTATTTAGTGCGCGTGCTTCGTTCGAGACCCAGACGCAGGAGTTGCAAGCTCGACACCACCGTAAGCGGACGCGTGGCCGCAACGCTCGCAAGTGTACGGCACCGCGTTCGCCGAGTTTGCTTGCGTCCCGCGATCTCTTCGTTGGACTGTGACTGAGGGACCTGATGTCCTCTCGTGCGTGGTGCTGCTCCGATTCCACGTGACGCAACCATGGACGAGTCGGACACCTTCCAGGACGATCCGAGCCTCTCCCTTGACGAGAGCCTGAGGAGGTTCATGACCTGGCAGAAGCAGAAGCAGCAAGTGCTGGAGCGCCACGCCGAGTCGGCAACCCAGCTCGCCAACGCTCCTGCGCCTACCGAGCCAGCGCATCCCGCGGATGTAGCTGCCACCCCTGCATCGAGCACCGCCGACGCTTCCGCTGTCTTTCCTCTTCCCGCGTCCCCGGATGAAGAGGAGATGGAGTGCACCATAACAAGGAAGCGCCCCCACGAAGCGAGTGACGACGACGGCCCACGGAAGCAAGCCATGAGCGGCGCTACCGTTCCACCGTCGCCCGCAGCCACCACGTGCGTAGCGCACTCGTCTACCACTACAGCCAGCCCCGTCGACGTCGGGGCAGGCCCCCCTGGGGCGGCCGTGTATTTCGTCGGTAGGAAAGCCCGGCGGGCAAGGAAAAAGCGGAAGAGGCAGCCGCGAACGCAGCCCCGCGTCTCCGCGCCCGAAGCATCTGAGGCCCCGCCACCCACGAGACCTCCTAGCACTCCGGCAGTCCGTCCGCGCCCGAGCCCCCTCCCCGTGCCTGCTGAGGACGACTTCCAAGAGGTCGTCTCCAAAGCTGCACGCCGGCGAGCGAGGGCACTGGTAGCCGCGGCCATTGCGACCGACCCGGCAGCGGTAGCGACCGTGCTCTACCGCCATTCCTCTCCCAGTGGTTCCTTCGCGGGATCGCCTCGCCTCGCGCTGGCTGCGGCGCTCTCTGTGCGGCCGGGTGTGACGGCGGTGCGTGTCAACCACCGTCGAAACATCGTGGCGGCGGACGCGTCGTCGTCGGTGTACCTGCCGGAGCTCCTCACCATCACGGAGCTCAACGGCATCCCTGTTACCGCCCGGGAACCAACCGATCGTCGCTCCAGCCTCGGCTGCGTCTACGGGGTGGACGGCGACATCACCATCGAGGAGCTGCTTGACGAGATGGACTCGGCCGCACCCGTGCTCTCGGCAACAAGGGAGGGTAGCGCCGTCAAGCTGCGATTCGGAACTTCGGTCCCTCCCAAGTTCGTCAAGCTTCGGGGACTGCGGCTGCGAGTCCGACACGTAAGGCCGCGCCCATTACAGTGCCGGCAATGCGGGCGCCTCGACCACGTTGCCGAAGCATGCCAGCGAGCCGGCGAATGCATCCGCTGTGGCCGTCGACATCAGGCCAGCGAGCAGTGCAAACTGCGGTGCGTCAACTGCAGCGGGAGCCATGCCGCCGATAATCCTACTTGCCCCAGGTGGCAGGAGGAAAGGCGCGTGGCAACTCTGCTCGCCTCATCGCCTACCCCGCTCTCGAGACGGGCGGTCAAAGCGGCAGTACGGGAAGAGACCCGCGAGGTGCGCTCTTATGCTGCTGCTTTAAAGGCCAGCCCATCCAAGCAACACCGCGACGACCACGGCAGCCGCCGCCCGGTACCTGCGCCGCGCCGTCGCATCACCATCGCAGCAAGCCCAGCAGCTACAGCGTCGCCTGCTGCTCCACCGACCGCGCCCTCAGCGGATCCACGAGATGCCCTCATCGAGCACCTCCTCGTCACCCTGAGGTCCGTTGCCGAAGAACTTCCGGCTGACAACCCGCGGCGCGGCGTGATCCTTGCGCTTACGAGCGCGCTGCCCAGTGCTATGCCGAGCGAGTAGCCACACTTGCCGGCGGCGGAAACGCCATCACTTTGGTGCGGCCACTGTCGAACCACCGGCTGCCTTTGCGCGCGGCGGGACGTGCTTCTTCGTGCTGCTGCTGACACACTCTCTTCTCTTTTCTTTCTACTCCTATACCTTTATGTCCCCTATCCCCTTCCCCTAAGGCGCTTAGCCGTGTCCCCAGTATGGGAGACAGAAATTAGCGCCTTTTTCCTTTCCTTTATAATCTCTACCACCACCACCCAGACGCACGCCGCAACCTGTTTATGAACGCCAGCGCAGCTGAGTCCCAGGGCTCGTGTGATTCAATACTGCAGGGGGATGTCACCACCCTCTACAGAGTAGTGCATATCGAGGTACCCTCGGTCCCGTGGACCCTTTGCGCCATTTCGCGGGTCACAGTCAAGCCTATTCTACGCTGAAGTGCCTCCGAGATGCACCTCCGAGATGTACGCGTCACCAACGGGATATGGTGTATATAAAAGGCTCGCCGTAAGGGGTTGTAACAATGCTTGCGGCGTGGCCGGGCGCGTAGGGCATCGCTTGTCGGAGCGAGGGGTCGCTTTTAAGGTTCCCACTCGGTCAGATGGTTTTTTTAGGGGCGAAGCTCCTTACGCTGTGGCTCAGTCCCTCCATCGTTGTTCGTCGTAGCCAACCCCGGCTGCTTTTCACAATGTTCACTAGATGGCGCTGCGCTGTGACAGTACGTGAATTGATCACTAGATAGCGTGGAGGCGCGCGCTGCGTGTGGGGGTTAGTGTGATAGCAGGAACGTTCACTACCTGCCCCTTGATACCGTATTGTCCGCTACCGTGCGTCAAACGTCTGATGCTCATGAAGGGCAGACGAGGAGCGATCAGACGCTCCTCGTTTGCCCTTCATGAGCATCAGACGTTTGACGCATGGTAAATCACACTAAACCCCACACGCGTTCCGCGTTCCACGTCTAGGTGCTTTACCGAGACGTGGAACGCGACGAGATTATTCATCAAAGGATACGTTCCCATCGTATTTACCGAAGAATCAGAGCGTCCAGCAGGTGGTGTTGCCATCTACGTGAGGCAAACGGAAACGGCTGAAGATCTCAAACTACCACTCACGAGTCAAAGCCACAACGGAGAATATGCAGCCATCAAACTCGGCACAATCTACGACGTGGGAACGGAGGAATCTCATAAAGACCAGGAGCATAAATGACATCGCGTGTGTGACATGCATGAGTGGGAAATGTCACGGGTGATTTACGGTAACACAGAACGATCTCCAGCTTATTGTATATATACACAATTTCTTGTATATATACACACAGTGTTTCTCACGTCTTTCATGATGTACTGGGCGAAGTGCACGGAATGACGAGCTAATAGAAGCTCACACAGCGGCTCAAATAACAAGACTTTCATCCACTAAGCCAGGGCTCAAGATTTTAGCAGAAGCAGGTATTCAGCCTAGACATGAGCAGGCGACCAAAGTTATCTTGTCCCGTGAGAACAGAAATCGCATCATGGTTGACCCTGTCCCGCGAAACATCCACCCAGTGCACCATGAGGGTAGAAGATTCGCGAGCCAAGGCTATTCTACAAAAAATCAATCAGCAGAAACTTGAGGCCCTCTTTGTCGATGCTGCCAGATATCAAGGTGGGGATAAGTTCGCTATTTCGGTCGTTGACGCCGGAGGCAACATGGTTAATGCAGCCTCTGTTTATACTAAGATTGCCCACGTGGCGGAGGAAGCGGCGATCGCTCTGGCTCTTCACAGCGCAAAAGCTCCTGCTGTTGTCTACTCGGACTCGCGCACGGCAGTTAGATCTTTCTCGAGCGCCCTCGTGTCTCAACAGGCGAACAGTATTGTGACCAAAGCACTCCAACGAACAAGGGAGAGCAGCGAAGGGGGGTATCACATCACGTGGTTCCCAGCCCACCTCGATGGCTCAGTTAACCCGCTTGGATGTAATCCTAACGAGCAGGCTCATCGGTTAGCGCGCGATTTCACGTACCGTGCTGCCGCGGATAGCCACGCTCGTAACGAGGTCGACATCCATAAAGATTTCTTATGTACTTTTCATGAAATTGTATCCCATTACCGCCTAACCAGGAAAAAATTCCCGCTCCCCCACCCCAAATTGAACAAGCCTCAGTCTAGCACATTCAGACTTCTCCAAACCCGTTCGTACCCCACTCCTCGGTCTCTTAATAAAATAGACCCCGATCATTCACAGTCGTGCCCCAAATGCGGCCATGACTCCTGTTCTTTTGATCACATGCTCTGGCTGTGCCCAGCTCTTAATGCTTCTCCACACATCACGAAGGAGCAATGGGAGGAATCCCTGCAAAGCAGCGATCTACACACTCAACTCCAGGCCGTCCAGAGGGCCCACGACATCGCGACGGAACTTCGACTTCCAGTACCGTCGTGGGCGGAGCCACCAACTTGATCTGGTGGGACCCTGGTTCCCCAGATTCAAGTTCCTCAGGACTCAAATAAAGTTCTTGTCATGTCATGCACGGAAGAATCACGGTTTACCGATGATTCCCTCCTGAGCTTCGCCCACTCATCATCATTCACCTCGTGAATATGCTGTGAATTTTAGGGGCGAAGCTCCTTAAAGCGGCACCCGTTCGTCCCTCGTCGTAGTCGTAGTCGTAGTGCGTAACCAGTCTTACGCTTTGACCTCCAAGGTGGTGCCGGTGGGAGATTTCTCCTGTGCGTTGTTGAACAATAAAAAAAATTCGCAGCGTGCGCGTTAACTAAAAGCCGAATTCTTCTGTCTCTCATTCCCCATTAGCAGCCATTGGCATGTTCCAGTAGGAAACGTTAGTAGAAGTAGAAGTGTTAAAAGCCGACTTCTGCTGTCTCTCATTCCCAGTAGCAGCCCATGTTTACCTCCAAGGTAGTGCCTGGTGAGATTTCTCCTGTGCGTGATTTCTTAGAGGAACGCTACCAGCTCGCAAAGAAGGAGAACGCGCCCTCACCCGCGAGAGACAACGTTGGCGCAGGCAGCGTCTCCTAGCGAGTTTCTTGATTGAGAAATACCGACTGCTCGCGTTGGAGAAGCGTTCACCGGCAACCCATATATATATATATATATATATATATATATAGTTAATGAGCAAACAGACAATGAAGCCTAGGAAAGCAGTTAGATCTTCCCCTTCCCTTTCGTTATATATATATATATATATATATATATATATATATATATATATATATATATATATATATATATATATATGTAGGCACTGGATCTTGACTTGCAATGAAGTGCCGGTGGGAGATTTCACTTGTGCGTAGTTGAACCATAAGGATTCGTAGCATGCGCGTTAACTAAATTAATCCGGAACTCGGCACGATCTACGATGAACCTCCGGAGCTTCGCCACTCATCATCATTCACTCCGTGGATATGCGTGGATTTTTTTTCTTTACATCTGCCTCGAATTTTCCGCTCACTGACAACGGTGATTTTCCGCTTGCAACCAATGACGTCGACACCGCCAGTTTAACGCTATCGCGCTAAAACTGGCGTTGCTGGAGAGAATACAACCTTTATTGATTGATATTTCTCAAATATATATATATATATATATATATATATATATATATATATATATGCGTCAACGCAAATAACATAATGTGGTGCCAGAGACTACGATATCACGCGCTATTCAACCGTCACAACGCTAACGACGCGCGCGTGTACGTGCGTGCATTCGTTGACCTTGCACATAAAAGCACGGGGGTGAACGCGCATAATGTACCTCGTTCTCTTTCTTTAGACGTAACCAAACGTCCTTGGATGTAACAGAAACCCGACCATCCTGTCATTAATAAAGGGGGCGGGCTAAGATGCGAATGAACCGCACCCATCTCTGCGAATGCCTGAGCAAGAAGCACTACTGGAACGTCGCACAGAATCTGCTAGGAGGCTATGGGATCAACGCCAGCATCACTCTATCGGAACTCCTCGTCGCAATGGCCCCATGCAAATGACCAAGCAGAGCCGCCCATACTTGCGTTGAGCGACGATCTAAGATCGCCCACGGCGGCACGCGGACACGGCCACGATAACGGAAGAAGAGAGGAAGCCCCAGCGAGCATTGTCCAACAACGCATCGCGCACTCCCTGCGTAATGGCCCCACGGTGGGAGCAGGTATGAGGAAGAGACGAGCAGGCGTGGGACGGCGATGCTCAGGGAAAGGCTCAGAGCAGAGGTGAATGATGACTTTAACGATGGCTAAAAATGCATAATCGCTTGCACGTTGTCGAGAGAAAAGAAAGCTTAATAACAACAAAAGCAGGAGCAAACAAATTAACAAAAGAAGGAAGACATTTCTCATGCAAAATTCGCCCGGGAATTGGCTCCGCAGAGGCCATATTTCAACGTGGCGACCAACGCGGTGACACGGCGCCGCTTCATTAATTGCCGTCTTTGCCCTGAACGTTATATTACACGCCACCTCCGGTCTCCTCGTCGCATTCTCATTCAAAGGAGCCCAGTGAACGAGGAAGTGGGAAAGAAGAGGAGGCGAAAAAAAGTGAGGGGAAAGGTCCGGGCACGGTTACGAGCGAAGCCATTTCCCAAGGCGGTCAGGAAACCGAGAAGCAGTAAATTGCCGAGCCCAAGCGGTACAAACACAAACGTAGTGGCCGAGAACTATACATGAAGGGTTCAGACAGGAAGCGGTCACCAAAAGAAAGTACTTTCCCCACTTTTATTTTATTTCCCCCCTCTGCTTAATCGCGCCTATTTTTTTCCCAAAGGCCGCCTTATTTCTCCCCCTTTCGCTTCTTCCTTATCTGTTACTCTTACCTCCCCTCCATTCCAGCGTCTGCAAGCCTCTCGCAAGGGTAGGAAGGTCGTGAAGCGGAGTAACAAACCATACGATACGAAGCGGTGGTAAGAAATAGACAAGACGAAAAGAAAGAATATTAGGCAAGGAAAGGGCGCCAAGTTTCCCGCGCAGAAGAACTCTTTTTTGCGTGCTCCGCTGCTGGCGTGCGACGTAGATCGCGCCCTCTGGACCTCCGGAGACCCCCGCGGGCGGGCTGGGCAATATGTGCGCGCGGTCATTAATATCGTCGCTCACTCGGGCAGCGAGCGCCGCGCATTTACGCCGCTTCGCCGTCCTCCCTCCTTCCCTCTTCATTGAGCTGCGTGCGTCTGAACGCGGGCCGACGCCCCGCGCGTTTGCCGTGTTTGCGTGCGTTAATATGCGCTTTAGCGCGCAAATGCAGAGACCCGGCTATTGAACCGCGCCGTCCGGTCGCCCATTTCCGGGAAACGCTGCCGTTCGCTTCTTATAGCGTACAGACAGTTTTAATCAGAAGCCGTCGAGGGAACGCCGCCATCTTGGTGAAATTATGATGACCGTGCGACACTCAAAAGATTTACGGCGGTGCAGCGCTGTCGCTGTGCCAGAACTTAAATCCTCGAGGTGCACTCGAGTGTGGTACACCTGTCGTGAAAATTATCTATCTATCTATCTATCTATCTATCTATCTATCTATCTATCTATCTATCTATCTATCTATCTATCTATCTATCTATCTATCTATCTATCTATCAAGTCTGTCTGTCTGTCTGTCTGTCTCGCCCGGATCTTTTTCTTTTATTTTTCAAGAAGTGTATCGACCCTCTCTACGTTTTCCCTATTAAAGATAAGTGAAGGAGCTGTGGTCGTCTTAAAAGGCACCACGAAAATATTTATACCACGGCATCCTTCAAGCTCTATTACGTGCAGCATAAAAAAGAACTACGTGAGCGAACGAACGCGCCCGTTTCATTCATTCATTCATTCATTCATTCATTCATTCATTCATTCATTCATTCATTCATTCATTCATTCCAAGCCGCCCTCGGCAATGAGCTAACGCCCACAGTTCCCGACTTTACCACTGAGCTCCGCAGCTGAAGTTGGTTTCACCCCGTAACGACACTTACTAAGGCGAAGCCCGCTTCTAGAGCATTTGAGGTGCATAAGTGGCCGTGCTGGAACAAATGCACGACGACGTGAAGCGCTTACCACGGCTTCAGGTCGTTTTAAACTGATGCCATAACTTTCTCATTAAATTCATCGTTTTACGCTAGGAACTCACCCACTTCGCACACCTGTCCAGCACGCACAAAGTACCTCAGTACCTTTTTGTACTGTGCCTTTATTCTTTTTTTTTTGTCAAGCGCTGATTGATGCGTGCTGGTGTTAAATAATCCTGAAACTTAAACCCAGTTCCCTAAATCCATAAATGGGTGGCTAATAACGCATATAAAGAACTCTGCACAGGAGAAAAGAAAGGCAAGAAACTCGCGCGCTGAAACGTCCGCTCGGAAATTTATCGCGGGGCACTGAAAAGAAATACCCCAACTTATTTCTCTTTTACCGCAGACTCAGGCTAATATAAGAGCAAGTAAGACGAACGCATCGCTATACAATGGGCCGACATCGCTATCGCTGAAGCATAGAGGCCAGCAAAGTAATAAAGCGCACCGTTATCCCTGAAAACGGCAACATCCATGGCGAGATTGAAAAGGGCTGTCAGGCGCGGCCCGAGGAAGCGGAGACAGATTAGGGCATTGTTCCATTATTTCCACCGGGAAATCAGATCGATCAGGCGCAGGATTATATACTTTGTGCGTATACAGAACGGGGGGCCCGCTAAGCGCATGATTAGGGGTGGCATCGCTCCCCCCGCACGCAGGGCCTGTCTGCCGCTGATTTCTCGCGGTACGCGCACAATGACCGATAAACTAAGTTGTAAAGATAACACATCAGATGCAAGGTTTTTTTTCCCCTTTCTCTGGATTCACGCTTGCGGGCTCGCATGACAGGGTCCTTCCAACGATATCCAGAAATAATGTCAGAAGTTACCGCTGTGCTTTGTTTTCAGCTTTCATTTCGGTATGTATGTATGTATGTATGTATGTATGTATGTATGTATGTATGTATGTATGTATGTATGTATGTATGTATGTATGTATGTATGTATGTATGTATGTATGTATGTATGTATGTATGTATGCATTTCCGGTCTCTCTGTACGTACATCCATCTCGCCTTGCACTTTTGATTCATTCAATGATTATCCTTCAGTTTACAAATCGGGAACAATACAGTGAAGCCTCGCATGTATAACCAAGTCCCCTTCAGTCCGGTAAAGAAGCGCATGTCGTCACCTAAGTATTTTCCCAAAGAGATGGAACGTAGCAAATCTGCTCTGTGTGTTTTCTTGGCGAAAATGCGTAACGCCGTCTGTCCGCCAAACGACCTCCTCAAACAGTGAATCTACTGAGCAGTAGAATAACGAGGAATACGTCGGCGGTCTTCGGTACGCCTCACAAGCAACCCACGGAATCGTGAAAATGAAGTGAACACAGCATGTCAATGCATGAACGACAGTTCCACAGCGTATTGTCGTGCCTAGCCACTTTTAATTAGCACCAAGAGTGCCAGTAAACGCCCGCTCTTTCATTTTGGCACCGGAGCTCTTAAGGACCCAACACATCTGTCGTGCCCGATGTCCGCTGGAAAAGCACACACGCAGATTCCCTCGAGCCTCTTGCCACACAGCTGCATGACAGTGTTTTTGCGAAAGACAAGAAAGAAAAGAAAGAAAGCGGCGGTATACTGCCGACTTTAGTTAGTTAGTTAATTAGTTAATTTTTTTTTTACCCCTGCCTTGCTTCGTCCCTCTTTCCCATATCGCATACGCAAGCCGAAAGGGCTTTTCTCGCACAAAGTATAGCGCTGAACAACACAGCGAAGGCGCGCTGAAGGAGTGCATGCTGTCGCCTCTCGACGAGTGCACAAATTCATTCCGGCCAGTTGGACAGAGTTACAGCCCGTTGCACCCACGCTCAACCGAAGAGGGAGATCATTTACTGGCGCTCACTGAAAAGCCATTTGCGAAATAGATCCCGGTGCTCCTTCATTCGCGCGTAATTGCCCTTATTAATCCTGAGCGGGCGCAAAAGAACGCATCGCTGGATGGCAAAAAAATAAAAATAAATAAAAAAATAACAGGAGGCACCTTTCGAAAAGCTCTGTATCCTGCAAGTCCTTTCCAGTTGTCGTTATGAATTATAACACAGAAATCGCGGGAAACCATGAGAGAGAGAGAGAGAGAGACTATTATGCAGATTGGGCCGGCAGGTGGACCTTGGTGGCCTCACAATAAAAAAAAATATAGAACGGCAAAAGAAAGCCTTGAAAGTCAACTAGCCGACTAGGGTGGAGGACCGGGCCATTTGACGCCACAGCGTTTGATTCGAGATACACGCCCATCTGCAATGTCTAGTGGCAGATTTGTAACCTAAAGACGGGAGACTTAAACGTTAAAGGCGGCGATAGTGACGCTCAGATGTCCATGATTCGCGATGTCGAGCTTTGAGAGGGGGGAAAAGATTAGGAAAAAGAAAATGAGCGAGAACATCGGAGAAAGGAAAAAAATAAACAAAAACAGAATAACCAGACATGAGAATTACGAGACCGGTTAGGTCGAAAACAGAACACCACGTTTGCTGCGCCCTTCCCGCCCTACTACAGAGAGAGTGGCTGAAAGTTGCGGATAGTAGCATGAGTTCAAGTGACAACTTGCGCTATGAATAAAATATTAGCAATCAACAACAAAAAGAAAAAGAAAAGTAAGCAAAGGAGAAGGAACGCCGCGAAGGACGACCGAGTATGGCTAAGTATAGTATAGTATACTATACAAAACGGCAACGTTTCCCATGTAGGCCTAAACAAAACGTGTCGGTTGAAACCGCATACGGGGAAAAGCACACCGATACGGCTGCCCATACACGGAGGAGTGGGCGGGGCGAAAGGTGCACTCTGAAAACTCTAGACAACGCGAGGAATTTCTGACTCGCATGAGCAAAGGGCAGAAGGAGGGCGAAAGAAGAAAGACATATGTTTGCGGAAAAAGAGAAACAAAATATTCAATATTGCGCACGCGCACGCGCGCGACGCTTCCCAAGGCGCCTGCATGCGGTAATCTAAGGGCAAACATGGGCACGAATTCGCACGCACGCACGATTGCACATGCGAAGCACGCAGCAAGACTAGCCCTCCACGCACCCCTTCCCCTCCCCCTGGCACCCTTTCATACCCCTTCGCCTCTACCAGGGCACATGCGCGGTCACTAGATCTCTTCCTCTCTCTCTCTCTCTCACGCACACACACACAACACATACAAATACGCACGCATGCACGCACACACAAGCGGAGCGAGTACGCGAACGCTCGCTAGCGCAGACACGCGCGCGCGAAAGCGTACACGGAGAGTAACGCACTTTATTTCATGCGCGCTGGCTTTCTCCACATGAGCGCCTGGTGTAGAAAGAAGAGAAAGAAGAAAAAGAAAGGAGATCTAACTACAGAGAGCCCCCAGAAGCTCATGCAAGTCAATGCGACAGAGCTTCTTTCCGCTCACAACTCGTATACGCTGCCGGTGGGGGGGTGGTCGCCTTCTTCCACATTTCTTTTTCTTCTTAGTTCCTTCTCACCCGCCAGACTCTTTATTCTTTTGTCAACTGCTACTCCTTCCGAGGGCGCAAAATGGGATGAGAAGGGCGGAAGTGCTGTAATCGATTCCTCATTAAAAGGGGGCGGAACGGAAGAAAAGGGGGGGGGGGGAGGGGTGCAAGTACGGGGTACATTACATGCACTGCGGCCCTCTCGTCCCTCATACTTCATTGCGCCGACATTTCAGCGTCGGCTCTGGAGGAAACTTTGTGAGCAAAGCACGGCCTATTTTATGAGACCCGGCGGCGCTTGGCGGTTAATCTGCGTGTACACACTCTCCAAATTGGGAAGAATGAAGCGATCATTCTTCCTCCGGCGGAAACGCTGGGTCTATACTGGCTGCCGCGGTACGAGGAGTTGCGGCGCTTTACGTTGCGTAGCAACAGCGAAGCATCCGCAGAAAGCCGTATTTCTGGGATGGATACGGGTTCACCTTTTTTTTTTTTTATTGCTTCACGTGGCTTAAACCTCACTCTACTGCGCTATGTTCCTTCAAAGTCGACTTCGTTCACCCTAGAGGCGTTAAGGAAACTATGCTTCCCTAAGAGGGCTAAAGAAAGTGTTTTCCCGCCATATTCAATGCTAATCTGCCCACTCCCCTACAAGCTCGTTAATTCAAAGTGCGGGAACGCAAAGCCGAGAACATGAACACAGAAAAAAAAAAAAACCAGAAAAAACGGGGCACGGACATATGCATCACATCTCTTCACATCACCTCCGACTTTTCTCCGCATTTTACATCATACATTTGAAATGGTTCGTACCTGCTTAGTTCTTGGAAACCTAAACCTAAACAAGAGTATGTAGGCTGCAAAACTTAACTGGCTACGACAGACGCATCGATCTATGCAATGTGCCCCGTTGCTATGTAAAGTACTGCCAACATCTAAACGAACTTCCTAGAAACTGTGCCGTTGAAGGTCACCGTCTTCGCCGAGGATTTGCTAACAAGCTTGATGAGCCATTGTCTTGTTAGCTCTTGAATTCTATGTCATATCGCAGGATATTTTCAAGAAGACGAAATACGGCTTAGTAGAACCATTCAGCCGTGTCGTGGTCAAGCGCCCTGCAACACCTCTTTGAACATATTCTGAAGGCGGTGTCATTCGTTCGTGGAGGCGTCTGTGAAGACGAGAGCCAGATATTAGTGTCACGGGAATTCGCAGTCTAGTTTCAAATGTAGCTGGAAATCGCCAGCTATCCTTTCAATAGATGACGTCACAAGGGGCACAGAATGCGTCGCTCAACTTCGTTTGTTGATGCTAAAGAAAGACACATACGTTTTCCTTTGAACTCAACATGGACAAATAAACTATGCCTGCTGATGCTTCCGATTTCACGAAATCATCAGTGCTAATTCTACATGAAGCGACGGAACCAGTCCCCTCTGTGACGTCATAAGTCAAAAGAAGAGATGGTGGTTTTTAGTTGTAGCTTAAACAAAACTGAGAATTTATTGGTGCGTGAACCGCACTAAAATTTGGCTCACATGTTCGCAGGAGCCTGCACGACTGGTCGGCGCCGGTTTTAGACTATGTTGGAAAATAGTCGCTGGACTTTCTTGACGACTACGCTAATTTTCATCGCATCTTAAAACCTCCATTTTGTGCGTACAAAGGCCTTTATTTCATCCTCCGTTATGCTGGCTTACAACATGGCTGTATAGTTGGCAACCAGGCGACTCCATATCATGCTTTAATTATTGTCGTCGCTGAATGTCGTTGCGATTTGCGGGTGCTTATCATCTACACAGTTGGTAAAGACCAGCATAATGTGGAAGGCAATAAGGGCCCTCATACGCACGTATACAATATATATATATATATATATATATATATATATATATATATATATATATATATATATATATATATATATATATATTGTAATAAGGAAAGAGAGACAGCGCCTTTGTTGCAGGCCGGCTGTCATATTCTAACCTCCTTCTTCGTCTCTCTCTTTGTTGTCCTCCTGCGCTCCTAGCGCGAGCACCATAGGCACGGTGTTATTACACATTAATATATATATATATATATATATATATATATATATATATATATATATATATATATATATATATATATATATATATATATATTATCAAGAACATTAACGTCTGATTATGTAACTGTATTTTGTGGACTACCTATATGTTTATTTCATTATTACAGCTCGGATATTGCAAGATATATACACGCAGAAGCAAATGTACAAAAAGGGGGCAAAAAAGGGATATCTCGTTTTGGCTTGGACAACTCAGTCCGTTTTTTGATATTCATGTTATTTTTCCTTTCATACATATATATCCTGAATGAATAAACCTGGGCAGAACATCAAAAGAGAGAGACTATCCCGTTGAAAATAAGTACATTTGGTTGCATAAAGGCTGCTGGCGCTGTGACAGATTCAGCGGGGAGGAATCAGGGAGTCTTAATTGTTCGCAGGCAGCGAGTAAAACTGCACAAAGAAGAAATATAAGACGAGCGACAAGCGGGCGACGAACTGGACCGACGAACACACAGCGTCGAGGAAGAACTGCAGAAAAGAAATCGCGCCGACATCATTATCTAGGACTCTCTCTCGCGCGCTCTTCATCGGTGGGTTGGTTATCGAACAAAACATCACAGAATAGGCCGAGACCTTCGAGACGTCCTGGCTTCAGGAGGGCGCAACGTGACAAAGAAACGCATAGAAAAGCTAACGGCGCACAGCCGGAGAATTGCGAGGGAGCCGCCAGAAGTCCAAAGGCGAACCATGTTTCGGAGGTCGAGGAGAAACAAAAGAAAGTCCAACTCACAAAGTGACCCTGCTTGCCGGACGATGATCGAGAGGCGAGCTTCTTTAACAAGGTCTTCAGGGTCGAAAGAAATCGCAAACGACGTCATTCGATTGAGGCCGATGGGAAGCGAAAAAAGAAAATGCCAAGACTAAACAAAGGAAACTTGAAGGAACGCCTAAGAAGTCGGCTTCCTTAAGAAAGACGAGAAAGAAAGGAGCGAGAGAGGAGGTAGGAACTGCAAGGAGCGGCGCGAAACCAGAGCCCCTAATAAAGGAACGAGCCTTACAAGAGTAAGAGAGGCCCGTGGAAGACGAGGGATTATGCGCGCAGCGAGACCTCCCCTATCCCAACGCTGAAGGAGACAGAGAGTGTTTGTCATCCCGATGGAAAAGAGCAGGGGTAGACTGTATCTCCCATTCCTCCCTCTTTCCCCACTGTATGTCGCTCTCCCGATGACCTTTCTCCCCCGCCGGCTGCCCTCCATCTTCTGTTCTGCTTTTTCTCTCAGCCTTACTCACACTTTCGGTGGATAAGCGCAAGGCGCCGTCTTTTAAACCGGACATTTTCTTCTTCTCGCCATGATTTTTCTTTTTTTAGAGTCGCGAGCGCTCAGTGTAACACTCGTTAACCAACCCGCGCTACACTCTCTGTCCAGTCACTTTCCGGGCGTAAAACTTTAAGAAAAGGTTCATTTTTTTATTTCGTTCCTTCCTTTTCCTTGTCACACTTAGTGCGCGCGTAAGCAAGAACCCGCGCGGCACCGTAGTTTCATTTCAAAAGGATCAGCGCGCGTCTTTGGAGGGGGCTTTGCGTACACTCTAAATGCAGATGACGCCAGCGCACAACGCAGCTCTGCACGCTGTTCCTTATTTGCCTTTCTCTCCCTTTTGCCCCCTTTCATAAGTCTCCCCTATACTCGGCCCGCGTGAAAGTGGTCGCATTCGATGTACATCACTTCCCCATCAAGGAAGAAAAAAAAAAAAGAAAGATACACGTCAGAGGACAGGCGACATAAGAGACTCGCATTGTCACGCGGATTCTGGGATAAGCCCTGTGCGATTTAAACGGCGGCGACCAATAAAGCCGGAGCTAAGTGCAGCGCCTTTTTAGGAAAGCGCCAAAGGGACACACTGTTCAGTAATTGTACACTACTATGTTATTCCCACTGCATGATCACGAATGGAGACTGTTTACGCGAGATTAGGGAGATCCGACACTGCTTTTCTAAGACGTAAACTATAGAGCTAACAATGCCAAAAAATACAGTAATTCCATGAAACGCGACTTACCAGTATACCGGGATGCCACTTACCACGTTAATGCGATCGAATAACCGGCTGCAACCACAACGCACTCAAGTAACCGAATAGCTTCCTCCTGTCGTATTATTTTTCTATGTATACTATGTTTTTACAAGAGATTATGTGATATAAGAAGGCTGTAAAATGTGTTTTTAATTCCTTGTTAGGCAATGATACGCCAGTAGGACCAAGCTAATCTGGCACCCTCTCGTATTTCGAGGCGAAACCTTGGTGCTTGTGGTGGAATGAGCCATCGTAGATTTCAGAGTATTTTGTCAAACACTAGCCCTTATGATAGACTGTCTGACTGTCTTTAATTTCTCAAGTTCGGGCTCCTATTATAGAAAGAAATAGTGCGGTCACATTTACCGACAACAATATATGCACTCGGGCGGGCTGCGAAATGTCAATGACATTGGTGGACAGGTGGTGGGCCAATACAAGCACCGGTTCACCGTCGATATTTGACATTTTTGTCCGTTCTGGCTTGTCATGCAAATGCCTTGACGCAGTAAGAGTGACCGCTTCGCTATCATGGTTGCACAATTCGATTACTACGTTGAATTGGATATTCGCGTTTATTGCACCTGTACGTATCGAGCCAGAGCGACACGCCGGGTGGACGGGGCTGAACGAGCAGTTCGATGGCACTTGCGCCATCGAACGTTATGAAGAAGCGCATCTCTTAAATAACTAGCGACAGCATTCACTGAACCTTTTGGTTCCTCTGTGTCCTTTACTATTGGCCGGAAGCCTTCACCAATGATGTATGCTCACCGTAAAATCCGGCTATAGGACTATATACTGCGAATAACTCTCTGTAGCGTGAGAGTCTTTTCGCGAATACACGCTCAGCAAGCGCAACATTGATCGTCGTGACATCACTTCCTGTTTTTTTTTTCAGTGATACAGTGAAACATCAGCAACCGGTAGTAAAATTTACAATAAGATATCGCGACCTATCTTTCAAAGCCCAATCTCGGCTATTTACTCTTTAGTCAGACACGGCGATTTACACGCTGGCCACTGTTGGAAAAATATCGTGAGAGCAGGTCATAGCCCACATTCCTCACATTCACACTTTGCAAGCATAGCAAGTAACACCAAAGGGTCCAACACTGTGCTGACAATCAAAAGCGAGTCTCTTCGGCAATGCGCAGTGCGGAGGTGCGGTGCCGTGCGGCACCACGCAAATCTGATAGAGACAGAGTCTTGTGCGCCACTCCTTCCCCCCGGAAAAAGAAAATTCATCACTCTCTAAAGAGCGTTCTCTTTAGTCCCAAAATGCATTTTCTAAACCATATTACTCGTCTCTTGTCATCAAGAGCGTTTGCAAAGTTGCCATGCACCTGTACCGCTTCTAATAGCGCGAAATTAGACAGCGACGAGAAAATAACGGAACGCAAGCACTTCTCCCTGTGTTATTTTTGCTGTAGTCCAGCGACATTACGCACCAACAAGAGCAAACTACTTCCTTCCCCCTCTTTCTTTGCCCACAGTACGGCAGCCAACCATGCATTCGCAACTTTTGTTACCGGACCAATTCCAGGACGACCTTGACCTTTCACGGGACGCGATTTCTCCGAACTCGTTCTATCTTTCCCCATCAGCCCACGCGTGCAGACGACTATATACTGCTAGCAGCGGCAACGGGAGGCCGCGTCAACAAGATCGCGATGTCGAATGGTCAAAAAAGAAAAAAAATCTGAGCCACGGAGACGGTCCCAGCGGGTCAAGCGCGATGCAACACATGCTCCGGACACGGCGCTGGCGCAACCGCTGCAACTTCACCGCGTCGGCACCCAGCGCCGAAGAGAGGGAGCCAGCCCCCGTACTGCAGGCGCTTAGCATTTCAACCGACTGCTTCCTTGACGCAAAGCCCCATTTCCAATTCGGAAGGATTTCGCGAGCCAAGTCGCGCGCTCGAGAGCCTGTCGACGGCGGTCAAGAACACGCTCGTTCGGCCTCCACTTGCAGAAAAAGAACGAGAAAGGGAGGAGATGGACGCAGCGAAACGCACGAGGTGCCAAAGAGGCTCGACTTTCTGTCGCTTTCTCTCACGCACGCCCTCTTCTCGAAGGATCTTGAAACGACACGAAAAAAAAAAAAAGGAAAACAAGAAAAATTGTTTCTTTGGTTTCGTCGGGGCTGCAGCATGCGTGGCGCTGTCGTTGTTTCACGGGGTGTCTCGTGTTTGTCTGCTTCGCATAGCGCCTTCCTGTCCGAGAAGCGGGCACAAATAAAGATGGGAAACAAAGAAAAAAAAGATATCGACGAGAACGATGAGCTCCGAACTGGGCGAACGAGCTAAGTAAATAAATTATAAACACCGAAAGAAGATATCGTTTCGACTGAAGAGAGGAAACTCGCGAGGAAACGCAGAAAAGAAAGAAGGGGAGAAAGTGGCGAATTTCAAGTAGAAGCAATGCGAGTGAACGAGGGAAGAAAAAGAAAAAAAAAAGGAGAAATGTTTCCTTGCCGGATTCTGGACCAATGCAAGCCGGTCGACAGAGTCGAGAGTGGATTTTTCTTCGATCGCAGCAACGCCTCCTGCCATTCGCGGCAAGAAAGAAAGAAAAAAAAAAGAAGAATGATCGAAAATAAAATAAAAAAAAACCTACGGACGCAAACTTGACCAGACATCAAGAAACCCGGCGTTGTTCTACAAAGGAGAAAACAGCGCAACGTTCGGGAGACAGGAAAGGATGAAATGGGCAAAAAAGAAAAAAAAAGAGAAAGAGCGAACGCCGGCACAAGAAGCACAAAAGAAAATGCAAGCCGGAATGCTAGCATTAAAAACTATATACGTTTATATAACAACAAGGACAAAAGTAAGGGAAAGAAAACAAGGTGCAAGCAACTGTGGTTGTGAGAAATGAAGAGCAAGCAGCTCGTCGCGGCAGCGACAAAACAGCCCCCAACGAGGAGACAGCTGCTTGTTTCGAACGACTAGCGGCGCTGCTGCTCCCGTGTTGTGAGACGGAGGAGGTGTTAGACGAGGCTGCAGTCCGTGTGTGTAGCTCCCGATATCACACCGCGCGTCCCCTCACACCCAGCCTCCCCGCCGAAGCTTCTTAACTTGTGTCGGCTGATCTACAATTCCCGACCGCTGTTCCTCCGGAAATATACGGACCCGCAGGGGCTCCGCACCGATTCCGCTTTCTCTCTCTCTCTCTCTCTGTGTATATATCTACTCGGTATACAACGCTGGGAGCTTGCTGTCCCCGCGATAGTGAGACAACAAAGATAGTAGAAGGGAGGTCATTGAGGAAGAAAGTAAATGCTTTCCCGCATCGCCGAGCGACTGCTGTAGCCTCGAAAGGAAACGAAAAAAAAGGAAGACGGGAAAGAATTCCCGAGGAACCGCGGGAGGGTGTGGTGGCAAGAAGAATGACTGTCGCGGCACTTTCCTCTCTCCAACGCCTGTCTGTGCGCGGGAGTTGCGGCGCAGTGCAGAAAGGCCACACGCAGGAAAGAAGGGGAAAAGAAGATTGGGAAAGACGGCGTATCAATTCCAACGCCTTTCCTCTCCAGGCGCGAGTGCCTGGGCTGTGCTTTTGGCAAGGCAGTGCGAAATATAAGCGAAGCCTTGCACATGGGCGTCCTGCAAGCACGCAGCACGAAGCCAAAGATTGCGAGAAATGGCGAGGGGAGTTTGCGTAGCGACGTGCGTACTTGGCGAGTGCGCGTGAAGATTGAGCTTAAGAAACGTCAGCCTGCGCTTTCCGAGTGCACAACTTGATGGAGAACGAGACCGCATGCGCCGCTGTCTCATTCAATAAACGCGTTATTCAACCACGTAAGCTGAGCGCACAAAGACATCTCGCAACACTTTCAGAGCTTGAAATTCCTCGAACTCGAGCTTCGAAGTTCGCTGGCGGGCAAGCCACCACCTATAGGCGATATAAAATGGAAGGCGACCACCATTGTATGTGGTCTGCTGCGGTTGGACGGCGACGTAGCCCCACGTCCTTGCAAGTGCGAGAACACGGTCCGGCAGGCGATCGTATCACCTGCCACCCCTGGCGCACTACTGACTCTGATGCTCTCTTTCACACAGCGGCCCTCAACGTGTGCCTTCCGCCTGCGGCACGTACGGTGCAACTGCCTCAACCACCCGAACGATAAAACAGGCAAACAAACGCATGCAGTCACCTCTGATATACTGCTTCGGGAAACAGAATCGACAACATGTACGTCTAGAACCTCAACACATTCCTTTCCACAGGGGTGCCCCCTCATTAAATCAATTGAAGCCCGCCTTTTAATAAAAGGTCAAGCATCAGGACCAGCGAACATACACGCAAATCACGGGGCTCAGGTCATTGAGGCTACGCTGCGCTCTTTATGATGGCCCCTTTGGTTTACTTTTAGCCTTTATACCTAAGGTTTAAATATCTTTTGTAGGATCATAAGGACTGTGGGACGCATAGTATGGCAATATAATGCAGATGATAATGAAAGAACGATCCTTCTTCAAACACTGTTACAGAAAGGATTAGCACTCGTTCCTTCTAAAGCACGATACTGTTGCAAAGGCCTTAAGTATTCAAACCAGCCGAGAAAGCCCCCCCTCCTTTTTTTTTTTTTTCACGTGGCCACATGTTTGCGAAGAACTCTGATGTGCTGAGAATAAGACTGCCTGTAGTCTGACAGCTGGTCCCTGCGGCTAAGTTGGTGAGCGGTCCGACAAAGAAACGACATGCATTTATACCCATGCAGACATACCAGTGCAGATACATCACACGAAGCTGTGTATTGCACGCCGGACGGGCCTACTCACGACCGCCTACTACAACACTTACCCTGACTATACTTACTCCATACATGCTTCACTTCTGTGTACTTACTCCAATACTTAAACATGTCTTATACCCGATAACTTGGCATCCGCTCAAACCTTACCCGACCAATCCCAGCCAGCCTATACGCAAAAGAGAGTCGAGAAGAGTTTTCCGCGAGACCTAGCGCACAGCGCGTGCCAAGAAGGCAGCGCGCAAGCGACGTCTTTCCTGCGAGGCCCGTGAATAATGCGTTTCACTCCATCCATCTGGGCCAAAGATAAAGCGTACGAACGCAGACTTCAGACAAAGCAGCAAAAGGGAGTCCGACAAAGCGATCAACAACGGGTCTTCTCGAAGTTTCTTTACAAATGTTTAATAGCTTCGCTTTCTTCTTTTCTTTCTATCTCTCCCTTTAAAGTCAGACAGCCGGCCGGCGGATCGCCCCACGGGGCTTGATGACAAACGAGGGGTCGCCATCCTAGCTAACAATACGCACAGCGAAGAGGAAGGTACACACCGAGCAACGGGAATAAGGAATGAAAGACGGCCAAATGGAGAGGAAGTCGGGTTTGGATTGCTGCAGTGGTCCGCCGAGCAGACTTCCGTTGCAAAAAGAAGCAACGGCGGCGGCGGGCCGCTCGAGAGCTTGCGAGTCGGCAACATTCGTCAGCGGAGTCCAACAAGCAGCGTCGGCGCGGCACATCGTCCAAAAAAAAAAAAAAAAGGAAGAAAGAGAAGCCGCAGAAGGAAAGACGCATAGAGTAACGATCACGGAGGCGTGTTGTGCCACGCTATATACGGGAGAAAACGGATATCTCCCTCTCTCTGTCTCGCTGTTGCGCCGCACCGCACCAAAGAGAGGAGGAAGAGGCGCGTGACTCGTCTATCATTCTCGAACGCTCTGTAGATGTACGACCGCCGGTTGCGCAAACTGCTATCCCCTTTTCCAGTACAGGCGTTACGTCATCTTGCAGGGGTGGCGGTCACCTGATCTGAGACATCCAGAAAGTTTGGAATGTAATGAGAGAAGCGATGACGATCTCTAACCCCTTGCTCCCCCTGCTTCGTTTCTAAACCTTTTCTAGCCGCGAAAAATGTACTGTTCGAACGTTCTTTAATTATTTTATTTTTACTTCTTTTTATTTTGTTACACGCGCCCGCAAATGACGGCTTTGCAACATCGCAGTGCAAGCTAAATACGGCACTGGCAAGTCCTTGACTAGCATGTTTCCAAAATGAAATAGCAGTGTCGTAGCTTCTGCCGTAATAACGTGTCTGGACACAGCTTTGAGCACAAAACAATGCGCACAAATTCGCGTACATTCCTGCCCCGCCACGGTGGTCTAGTGGTTATGGCACTCGACTACTGATCCGGAGGTCGCGGGATCGAATCCCGGCCGCGGCGGCTGCATTTCGACGGAGGCGAAATGTTGAGGCCCGTGTGCTGTGCGATGTCAGTGCACGTTAAAGAACCCCAGGTGGTCGAAATTTCCGGAGACCTCCACTACGGCGTCTCTCATAATCAGAGCTGGTTTTGGGACGTTAAACCCCACAAATCAATCAATCCCGTACATTCCTGACAAATGCTGCGACAATTCTACTTCCATATAGTCACTTCCCGGCTACGTGGCTGCTATTCGACTTCGCATGTCATGTGACTTCAAGCATTTAATACTTCTTTGTTCTGTCAGCAGAGGCATAATAAGACATGCTAGCGTCACAAGCGTAATATGATACTGAGCCAACAGGGAATCAAGACACAGCACGGGACTAGCGGGCCAAATAATTGTTATGCCCGATACCAACTAGTCATACTTAGTGCCTAAGCGGTATAGCATTCACGGAAGATTGCTACCTTCAAGAAATGCTCTCGAAACACACTTCCAGAGCAGTGGTTTTGACAGGACGCTGAAAACTCCTATAAAGACAAGTATATTTAAAGCTAAAAATACCTCCGTCACATCATTCCCCACGTCATTCTAATCATTATTCATCAATGTAGTCGCTTTTTTCATTCATTACTGAGAATCACAGTTTTTAATATACTGCTCCATTCGTGGCCTATGTCCCGTAGAGGTTCAAGGCAAGACTATTATTATTATTATTATTATTATTATTATTATTATTATTATTATTATTATTATTATTAATGATGATGATGATGATGATAATAATAATAATGTTCGAAAAGGCTCATTCGAATTTTGGGATCGTCAGAGGTCGAGTAACGACATGCCACAGCAATACGGTTCTCATAGGAAGGTAAGGCTTCATTTAATGCTATAATGTACATCGCAGCAGTCTCTGGTAGACCACAACCGTAGGCCCACCAAATTAGAGAGTCGAATGGCCGACCGCCTACGCGCTTACCGGCTACGAACCGTCGACAGTCACCCGCTACCAGCCATCGAGTAACCTAACTACATCGTTTATCGCTCATATTTGGGGCTGTGAACCACCAAATGGCCGTACGCCTACTAGCTGACTTCCTTTTTTTTTTTTTTTTCCGGACGCGGGTTTGGTCCCATATGCTTCTATCTGTTTGCGGGCGATTCAATACACGGTAGAGGCTTGCAGAAAAACGCGCAGACAAAACAATAATGACAACAACAGACAAAGCGCTTCGTCTGGTGCCCTCATTTATCGTTCGTCCATACTTTTCCTGCTGTGTCAGCCTTTAACATGAACGACCAACTTACCCAAAGAATCGTCGTCCTAATACAATACACAGTGTCCCCGTTGCTTTCATAAGCCCCCAAGTCTCTGCTCCAGTATAGTTTGTTATTATTATACCTCTTATTACTCCAACTGACTTACAGGAACCCCCCCTGCAAATAAAGCGAGGCAATGCCGCTTAATTAAACACGGTCCACTTCATCGCACACCGCAGCTTCCCGAAACGCCAACAGCTCTCCGCTGGTGCACAGTACGTTTCACTCGACGCTTACACATCCAGCTCTCATCGCCAGCCACACAGCGGCCAATACGAAAAACACCAACGACTTCACGTAAAAGACAAATATGACAGGACAGCGAGGTGTACGCCTACATGCCTGAGGGCAAGTCTCCCACGAAAACAACGGATAGCAATGATTAAACAAAAAAAGAGCGCACTCTTCATCACCGCCTGTGTACTCTTCCACACGACTCACAGAGTGGCGTACTTCCTTTCCTCCTCTCGAAACGACTCTTTCTCACCCTCCTCCTCAACTCGAAGCAGTAGTCGCGCGCCGCCGCGCCGATTTATTATGCAGCAGCGAGCGAAAGCTGCGGTCATTTGTGCCTCTCTCGGGCAGCACCGGCTGCCGACCGGCGCTGCCGCTAATGTGATTAAGCAAATGGAATGCGCCTGCCTTCCCCTTTTTCCAGGAGCCTGCCTCTACCCCTCGTAAGGCCGCGCCGTCACAACTGCCCCAAGGCGCGGTGCGGCAACGCAGGGTTTTAGTCCAGCGGCACACGTAAAAAAGGCTCGGCGATGGCTACGCCAGAGACGCCCTCCGTGGCCGCAACGCAGTGCGCGAAGAGAACGCGCGAAAACCGAACGGCTTTATGCGTTTGCGCGGCGGTGCGGTGAGCATTGAGAGAGGATGACGAAAAGAAGTGCTCTTGGAGTTGCTTGGGGTGCAAATGGGCTAAAGGATGGTGCGCCAAGTTTGCGGACCCGAAGGGGTGCGCGCCAATGCGACCGACAGATTTCCAAACTACCGTGCGCCTTTACGTGCGATAGGGTGTATCGTAGGGCACTGTCCAGCCCCCATGGCCGCAGTCCGTCAATGGCGAATGGAGAACGGTAAGGTGGTGCCCTGGACTGCAGCATTTGCTTGTATGCTAGCTTTCTCTCAGTCATGATTAGTGTCAGTTAGGCATGACCAAATAGCTATAATTGATTGTAAATTTCGGGTGGATGATGCCGGGCTAATGTCCGCTTGTGATCGCCAGTATATTCTGAATGATGGTAAGCGTCGCCTAATGTCTGCTGGTGGATTCGAACCATCGTTTACAGGAACGAAGTTTGTCTTGGGCCTAAATTCGCTGAAGTCGTCGTATATAAGTAGCGAAGAACCAGAGTTGGCTCGCCCTGATTTTCTTTTTATCCTTTCTGAGACCACTACATGAGCGTGTTCTTTTTTTTTTCTATTCTTTAGGTTCCAAACTACCCAGGCACTGGCAACTAGGCCCTCTAGTTTCTTGGTTCTTGGTTTCTTGGTTCAACTAGGTTCTTGGCATAACCTGCCTGCACGGTGGAACCACAGCTCCTCACTTTAAGACGAATGACAGGCTGTTCATAACCTTTAGGTCGGATTTGTGTTCTCAACCTGTGCTGTTTCTTCTGACGTAAAGTTGACACCACTTTCACCATCCTCCAACGGGACTCCAACGGTAATGTCCCGGCGTTATCTCGGCAATCTCCTCGAGGTCGGTTCCTATATCCAGGCATGTCCCGTTGTGTAGCAGCCACAAACACGCAGCTCGTTGCAGCGACTGTATTCCACAGTCGTGTCTTTGGAAGCACGAAGCTCTCTGCTCTTGGCATAACCTGCCTTTAAACCAGGTAAACGTACGGTGGCGTAAGCCCGAAAGACTGCATGCGGAATAATGATAAACAAAGGACGCGGGTCGCACAGTATGCTACCGACTGCTGCATTCCATCACGCTTGCTCAGAATGCATTGTCGATGTTGAACCTCGCGACCATTCCTTGTTCGCAGAAACAGTCCTTTTCCGACGATTGAAACGTTAACGCAAAAACAGCAAGTTGGTATACACTTTGCTTAAACTACCCTTGTTTTCTCACCTAAGCTCTCAAATACACTTTTTTTTTAAACTCATGTGTAATACATGTCCCAATAAAAGGTGCTTGGCGAGCTATACTTGCGACTATTTTCATTGTTGCCCAATGTAACAGGACCTTCGACGGCGAGCCCAGTTTGGTTCAGAAACAGAGACGAAGATTTGATACGGAGAAGAAACGCGTCCGCTTGGCTACCCTGCGCTGAGGGAAACAAAAAAATGGGAATAAAACAGGAGATAGCAGGAAAGAGGAATGCGATCAACGTGTGCTCATGCAGCAAAGACGCAGCCGAGGGCACTTAAACAAATCGGTACTTTTCGATTAGCGCAGAACTGCTTTCTGCAGTTCTGGGGCCGATGATAGGCGAGAAAAGTGTTCCGATACAGTCTTTTTGCTCATTGGTCGCTAGGTCGATATGTCAGCGAACGCGATATTTACGCTGCTCTTGACTAGAAAGCATTTCTCTGCATGACACAACAGTCTTGCGGAAAAGCCAAGAAAAGACCACTGATGACGGCTCACGAGCAACATATGGGCATTCTTTCCTGGACAACAACAGCGCAATTGGGTTGTTAAAGAAAAATGTTGCCCCTGACAAAAAGAAAGAGTTCATGGCTTCGCTGCCTTGGCTCCATAACGTAGTTTCGCGAATGCACAGCGTAAACAATGTTGCTTTCGTTCGGCGTGGTTACAGTAAGCGAAGGAAGTTAATCTGTGAGCTTCGTAAGCATCTTGTGTGGAACGAAAACATCAATGTGAAAAAAAAAGTGATGAACGGCGAAGTACTCTGCAAAAATGTATTCTAATTTGAAACTATATTTCACTAAGCCGTACACAGAAAAAAAAAAGGACAGACACTTCGCTGCCGAAAAGTGGCCGTTCGACTATCTACACGAAACGGATGATTGGGAAAAAAATATCAACGAATTACTGTTCTGGAACAAAACGGAGGCTTGTCGAAATAAAAACCGACAAACGGAAGGGACTGCTTTACAATACACGTCACAAAGGGTTAATTATTTATTTATTTTTGCGGTCAGGGTTAAAATCAACAGCAAACAGGAGGCGCGCTACCGCCAAAGCAGAAAAAGAAAAGAAATAGAGAACGAAAGGGTGTGACATCTTCTATTGCGCATGGGGAGGCAAAAATGTTTCCACCTGTATCAATTAAACGAAAAGAAAATTCTACATAACTATAAAAAATCTTTAAATTTGAAATTACAGCCGTTCTTTTTCTTTCTTTTTACTTTCACCGACACTAATGCCATAAAAACGGAACACCCAAAAAATAAGATCAATAGCATAATTAGATAAATAACCATAAATGGACTCAGAAATTCGTCAAGCTGGTGCAAAAGAGCAGGTGGTTCCGGACTTCAAAGAAGACCGACCATTTCCGAAAAGCTAACGGTGTCCCGAAAACACGCATGCGGGCGAGAGACTTAGCCCGCTTAATTTAACCTTTGTTTTCCTTTCTTCTTCTTCTTCTTTTCGCTACCCACAGCCTTCGCACGTACGAAGGCGGCAGCAGACACCTGTTCGCGGAATTCTGAATATCCACTTACAGCGGACCATTTTCGCGGAAGGCGCCGTCCCACTTTGTCGCCGTACGAGGGGCAGCGCTTCATCTCTGTCCTCGCCGCGCTGGTCTCCCCCACGAAGCGGCAGGCCATGCCACCGCAATTTCTTTTCACCTCGCGCGGGCAAGTCAGCGGCGGCAGAACGGCCTAACGTCCTTTTCTCGACTGATGAGATTAAAAGGGTCTTCTCCCTAAATGTCGCCTTGTTTTTACGTCGTCTACCTTCTTTTTACGTTTCCTCGTTTCCCTCGCTTACAAACCAACGGGGAACTGGCAGAGAGATCCCGAGTCCGGGGTCCACGAGGGATGGTGGAGAGAGAGAGAGAAAGAAAATTGAGTGTCACCGCTATACCGAGCAGGCGACGAAGGCGGGACAGAGAGAGGGTCTCGACTGCAAAAGGAGGCGCCGCGCCCTCTTTCCCTACTTCCCTAGACACCCTTTCCCGTGGCCGCCGCACTGGCGACGAATGAACGACGTGTCGCATCTAATCGAGACAATCTGCCCTGAGAAGATTTATTCGGAGCACCTTCTCGTCGTTAAAGTGAATCTTGACCTCTTTGCCGCTAGCTGCGCTAGTATCTGGCTTTACGTTCATTTTCTTGCACATATATACAATCAGTCTTCACTTCTATCTTTCGTTCTTTCTTTCTGTTCATTAAGATGCGGTATTCATTAAACAGCGAGGTGTCCGAGCTTATACTTCGAGCGTTTCTCGGGGTCTATATGCTCACCTGAGCATCGCTACACAGAAATCAAAAGGCGTACCAACGACTGAACCCGCCGTGGCAGCTTAGCGGCTAAGGTTCTGGCTTGCAAGCTTCGAGGTCGCACGTTCGATTCCCTACCACAGCAATCACATTTCCGTGAAAGCGCAATGCAAAACAACACCAGTGTGCTACATTTGGGTGAACGTTAAAGAAGCGCACGCAGTGAAAATTGAAACGTAACCTTCCCGTACGACGTGCTCCGCAGTCATACCGCGGTTTCGGCCAGTAAAAGGCGAAAATAATATCATTACTAAAGCAGAGATTCAAAGAACTTCGCCATTTCCCCAGAGCTGTAGTGCGACGTCACACGCAAGCTTCAGTGATTCACTTTGCCTCTCTTGGATGGCGGCACAGTTCCAGGCAATGTGCGCCTGGATGCGCGCGTGCTGAGCCGGACGAGACAAGAAGGCGCGTTCGGGCAGCATCGAGCATGTGCGGCGTTAGCTTAGTATTTTGTTCTTTCTGTACCTTGTTGAACAAGGCAATAAAGAAAAAGAAGAAGCGGCGTTAGCGCTGTGGTAGCGCACCGTGCACCTTTCGTCGTGGCGCGGTGGTCTGGGAGTTCGATTCCCAGCGCATCAACACGAGCTATTCTGAGTACCTTTATCGTTTTTGCATGTTTACGTTAGTGCATCATATCCGTTACGCTAGTGAAGTTATGAGGAAGTGGTGTACCCCGGCATAAAACACTTTCGTGTTAAAAAGAAAATGATCCGAGAGTCGCGGTATCGAATCCCGGCCGCGGCGGCTGCATTTCTGTGGAGGCGAAATGCCAGAGGCCCGTGTACTGTGCGATGTCAGTGCACGTTAAAGAACCCCAGGTGGTGAAAATTTCAGGAGCCCTCCGCTACGGCGTCTCTCATAATTATAGCGTGGTTTTGGGACGTTAAACGCCACAAATCCAACTAAGAAGCACCAAAAATATTTATATATACAATGACTAAAGAAGGACATGAATCAAACATTCTTCAAGCAGGCAATGAGTTATGTCCGGAGTGCTCGACGCCGACAAGGTGTCAGTCACGAGCACACGCAGTGAACACGCGCGCTAACCGACACGCACACATGCTATACACAGTGTTCACGTGTCGTCACATCCGTCGCTCTCGCCCTCATTCGCCATTCACGAACGCTATTGCTGGGTGCCTCCCTGGGTACCTAGCTGATGTAGTCCACGTGCCCCCAGCCAACCAGACATGTCGGTGGCGAATGCCGGAAGTGACGAAGCCGCGGTCCGTGACGCGCGTGCACGCTGTGTATAAGGAGCACACGTGTAAGCACAGCACAAGCACAGTTTTCGACCACGGTGCACTTTGGTCAGGTACCTGACGCGAGCCGCTATACTGTACATGACATCACACCTGTAATTATGTTCCAGCTTCTAATCACACACACACACACACACACACACACACACACACACCACACACACACACACACACCACACACACACACACACACACACACACACACACTTGTATTACAAGCATGCAAACGGCTGTCCACCGAAGTGGTTCACCTCCGTGGGAGCGGAGCGGCGGTACACAGGCGGTGGCACCGAGAAAAAGTCCAACATACGAATACATGGCGAAGAATTGGCGCGACGAGAGGCACTCGCGACGCGAGAACTACGTATTCTCGGACCCCCTTCCTAAAACGCGTCGAAATGCCGTCTCTTTCAGCCAGCCACTCGCACAACGATCCGCGCAAGCTTACATATAGCGGCGCGCGGGAGACCGTTATAATTAACCCAATAACGGCGTACGTGAAATATGACAAGCACCGCGCGTCGCCTAATGAACGCTATGCGGCGGAGAGAGAGAGGCAGCAGGGCTCAGGGCGGATATGAGGCAGTCGCGCCTTGCGCGTACATACGACACACACAGCGATGGAGATGCGCACGCATTCTGCGAATATACATGCTACATATATACTATAATGTCTGCACAGAAGTACGCGCGCACACCTAAAACCTGGGCGCAGTCGAACGGCCCTTTTCCGGCCCGCCGCGTTAGGGGCGTCCGGATGGCCAGCGACTCCGGGCGTATACGTATAAATTAAGCGTGTGCGTATACGCACGTGGCAAGTGACTGTCGTGGCTGATGCTCTCGGCATCGTGTCCTTTCTCACCCAACCCTAACAGACAATTACCGCGCGACCCGCCGCCGTCCCTCGCTGTGCGTGTATATACAGGCGCGGCGCATGCAGACAGCCGCCTGTATATCGGATTAGAGCAACTCGTTAATAGGGTTATTTCGTTCGCTCCCAAGCTTCGTCCTGCTGCGCACATTTTACGTAAGTAGGCGACCTCGATCGATGATTGTGTGGGGCGAGCGAGCGCTTTCCTTCTTTCTTTCATTTCTTTTTTTTCTTCCTGGCATGCCACCGTTTCTCAATTCATTTCGCTTCTCGCCCTTGCAACGACGTTTGCCGCTGCCGCATTGCCACACCGCGTACCGTTTCAAAGCTCCCTCGTCGCCCCACCTATGCAGAATGCACTCGATCCGGGGGGCGATGTTTGGAAAATGATGCGTCCCCTTTCATAACAGAATGAAAAAAAGGGAAGAAATAAAAGCGAATGCTTATATCTCGCACGCGCGGAACTGAAGCAAGTAAACTGATACAGCCGAGCAAGAAAGTGGGACAGCGCATAGCATCATTCCCAACAGCGCGAAGAAAATGAGTTCCATTATGAAACAATTCGAGAGAAGCCGATGCTACCTACCGGAGAAACAGGAAGCGACAAAAAGGAAGAAAAAAATGGAAATAAGGAACTGCGTCTTGCACAAAACTCGACGGATCAATCGTGCAATAGTGACGTAATTCCTCGGCAAACAGAGCATCCGCTACTGACTCTCCGCTCTTCTGCCGGCTATTGGATTGTGCTTGACTTCCTTATTTATTTTTTTCTTTCTTTGCGCTTCTTCCAAGAATAGAATGGCGGAGCTCTAAGTCATATACCCTTTCCGCGCATTTTCGGCAGCTATATTCGTGCGAATAGCGTTTTTTTCCAACACAAGACGATACGCAGTCCTGACACTCCACCCATAGTCTCAATTCTTGCAGCCAGCTTGTATCTTCAAGCGAAGCGGAGGATATCGTATTGGCCATCGTCGAAGACGTACATAAGAAAAAAAAATATCTCCTGAGCGAAAATAAAAAATTGCTCCTCTGGATGAGGAATCAAAGCACCGACCGCAGGGTTGCGATACCAGCCCGCTAACCGATTCAGCCACTCGTCGGTCCATTATGCGCGCCCTTTAAATCGGGGGTTTTATATTCATGGAGAAAGTATACGCAGCGCACGGCTCGCTCCAGTAACACGCGCACGCACTTCACTGCACGCTCGGCAGACGAAGATATGCGTATATCTGGACCATGTGGATCCCTTGGATTTTCTACATAAGAAGACACAATTATCATACGGAGGTACTAATTTATTTGCTTTATTCTAAAGGCCCAAAGAATGACTTAACTTTTATGTATTCGACGCAGCTTTTTGTTGTTGTTGTTCTCGTGTGTACTACGTATAATTCCTTGTGTTTGTGTGTTTTGTGCAGCGCACAGGTGTCCGCATAAAATACTCGAATGACAATGTACACGCGCGTGTACCGACTCTTCCTACGCGAGTGGTCTAGTGGTTACGGTACTCGGCTGCTGATCCGAGGGTCACGAGATCGAATCCCGGCTGCGGTAGCTGCATTTCGGTGAAGGCGAAATGTCGAGACCCGTGTACTGTGCGATGTCAGTGCACGTTAAAGAACCCCAGGTGGTCGAAATTTCCGGAGACCTCTACTACGGCGTCTCTCATAATCAAGGCTGGTTTTGGGACGTTAAATCCCACAAAACAACAACTCGCATGGAACACTGACGCTTGCACTGTCGGACTGCACTATTAGCTCCTGTAGTATTTCTACAGTGTGTATACTATCGAGCAATTTCCTTTCTCTCTTCTTATTTAATTTTTTAACCGTGTGTTCGGACTGCTAAGCGAGAACGCGTAGCCGGTGCCGTATACTGAAACCTCCAACTTCTCATATTCACTATTTCAACGAAAAAAAAAAAAAGGGGGGGGGGGGCACACATACGTCATGTTTTGATTCCTCCATTTTTCTGGTAGAGGAAGGGCTTTTAGTTCTTGCGCGTAATGCAAAAACTAAAAGCATGCGACATGATTTAGAACACTTAACAGATCGAAGTTTTAGTAAAATGGTTAAGAAACTGAATGCGGTGCTTCTCTTTGTGAAACATGGACTTCATGTACTTCACTGAGCAGGACCTGCTGGTCGTGTACGGGTGCGGAAGTGTATGGTGTAATTACGAATTTTCAATACGCACTGCATCCCGCTCCCTTCACATGGCCTATGGGTAATGAGTATTGCTTTCTATCTACTGCAGATAAAGTATAGTAGGAGTCCCACAGTATATCGCTTTGGTACTACAAGGAAGGTTGTGTCCAGGAAGTGCCCACCTTTGAAACTTGGATGACGAGACGCTTTCACAGATTCATATGTTTTCTTTTCCTGCTCTGTCTTGCTTTGTCTTTATTTGTTGTTGTTTTTTTTTTCACGTTACAGTTGGTATCTGCACTGGCTCACGAAGCTTCCGGTCTAACGCATCTTCTCTGTGACAAGCACCTTCGATATTTATAGTCATACACGGGGTTGTTCTTGCCACATGAAACTCTACAGACAGTTTATCCGCAAGAAGCAGACAACAACGACCGC